>JACFYI010003739.1:384314-407972 GCA_014898755.1 Handroanthus guayacan
AAGCGTTGCTTGTTTTCTTGAATTCGTTTTGAATTCCCAAAATTGGCGAATATTAAAATTTCTACGTTAAGGAAATCCTTGGGTGCCACAACACATGTGTTATTATTTTCAGTAGTTACAATTTAAACACAATTATTTTCACTAACGGCATAATTGGTATGTAGGAATGAGGCAGGAATGGAATGGGTATTCCCAAGTTTATTCCAAAACACTTGATTGGTATGACTTAAGGAATGAAATTCTCATTCCTATAGGAATGCCTATTCCCAAAAGTATGGGATTAGCCATTCCTTATCATACCCATGGTATTAGCTATTTCCAACAAATTAGGAATAGATTATAATTTATTAATTACTAAATTACCCTTTATAAAAATAAACGAGCCTAGAATTTTCACAAAACTTCGAATCATATTTATTTAAAAATATTTATTTATTTATTAAAAATAATTATTTACTTAAAAATTATTTATATAAAATATTATTTATTTAAAAAAATATTACTTATAAAATATTCATTTATTTAAAATTATTTATTTATGTGAAAAATTATTTATTTAAAATATATATATTTATTTAAAAAGTAATATTTATCTTAAATATATTTATTTATTTGATAACATTATTTATTTAAAATATTAATTTATTTAAAAGTATTTATTAATTAATTAACAAATATATTATTAATGTACTAATAATTTTATTTAAAATATCTACTAAATAAAGGGTAATTTGGTCATTTAAAGTGTTTCCATTTCACTTTTATCAATTACTGCTCATTACCAATCATGAGTTGAAATAAAGCAAGGAATGATAATATTATTCATTTCCTATTCCTTGTGCATACCAATTGTAGGAAAAGTAATAGTTATATCATTTCTTTCCCATTTTTATTCCATTTCTAGAATCATTCCATTATTATCTAATTCCATTCATGCATACCAATCATGCTGTAAGTCTGTTTACTATCATAAGAAATAAGAAAAATATTTTATCACTTTTTTTTATAATTAAATATTTTATCACTTATTATGCCGTCACAAATGCTCTTTTATCTTGTAGTGTAAAAAATCATCCTTGTTTTGTTGGTCCAACTCATTGGGAATTGACAACAATATGCAAAACGACAAGGAATTCAGATATTTGAAGATTTGGATTTCATGGAAAGAACAAGACATGAGAAGCGGTACGATGTTTATTTTTCTGCCATGCATGAATTGCTATATCAAATTGAGAGGGTGTTTGGCTAAGCTTATTTAAAACATCTTATAAGCTCCTACATCTTATAAGATGTTTTTGAAGTTTATAAGATGTTGGATCTTATTTTAAAAATAAGCTCTTAAACATCTTATAAGATGTTTTTAAGAGCTTATAAGCTCACCCAAACACCCTCTGAATCTGTCTTCTAAATTGTTACATTAAATCTTATTGCACAGGCCACATTTTTTCCCCATTGAGTGCATTTAATTTTGTATGTTTGAAACACTTTCAGTTAGGATCCTTCTTTTTCAATTGTATACCATCTCTTATTTTATATTTTAAATATATGTCAAGTATATTAAATCCTTCTTTATCAAAATAAAGTGTTGTAGATGTCATATATATGATAAACATCCGTGCAATAGAATGTGAGATGAAACACGAATTGAAGTAAAGGATCCAAAGTGACATAATTTTTGTGTAGTGGAGCTCATTTCTTACCCTTTCAATTAATGCTCTTAACTTTATTCTAATTCATGCATCGTGGCCATGTTTGGATGGTGGGTTATTTCGAATATGAATTATTGCAGATAAATATTATTCCAAGTGATTATGACTTTTTCTTTTCATTTCGGAAATTATAATGTTTAAAGAAATCGTTTAGTTAGGTCAACTAGTGGTGTAGCCAAATTGCACCCACAGTATTTTTCAAAATGACCTTTAACTATGTAATATTTTTATATTGTCTTATTAATTAAAAATTTACCCCCATATTGTATCGTTGAAAAAAAAAAATGAGTGGGATGAAACTTGAAACCTTCAAGCCCTTTTCATTTCCACCTCTAGCTTTTCGTTCACAGATCCCAAACTGTTTATATATAATACTCCCTACTTTTTCCCTCTTTTTCTCTTCCTTCCTCCCTATCTCAAATAGCAATCTAATGATTTGTATTTATTTTATTTTCTAAGGAGATTTAAGAATCATTCAAGACTTTTTCTTTCTCCTCCAAGAATTAGAATATGTGAGTTTCTATTTCTTCGAAATATAATATTGATGATAGAATTAATTTATCCGTGTTGTATCAATAATAAACCTTATATTGTTTTTATTTGTGTCAATTGAAGCTTTTCTTTATATTATTTTTATTTATTTTATTTTATTTACTTTCCTAGGGCTTAGTGTACGATCTTTATTATTTAGGAAGGAAACTTTTGAAAGGAAATTTTTTAATAGCATGAAATTTTTGAGAAAACTATGAGTAAATATTTTTATTCTTTAGTAACATGGATGAATAAATGTTTCTTGGCTCATCTTATGTGTTCAATTTTTTTCCTTATATTGTGTAATTTTTCTATTAATTTTATTTTTTATTTAAAAATGAATAAATTTAGGGATGTACAGATAAATCGTTAAACTGCCCCAATCCAAACCGCACTGCAATATTAGGTTGAGGGTTTGATGGGTCAGGTTTGGTTTTATTAAATAAAAACCTGTAATTTTGGGTTGGTTTGGTTTTATATATTCATGAATCGCAATAAACCGCAATATAAATATGTATATATTTATATTTATATTATATTAAAAATATTAAATTTAAAACAAAAATATTATTAATATCTTTAGTTTAAATAGTTTGTAAAATTATTAAAAATTAATATTTATAACTCATAAGTTAAGTTTCAAATTCTTCATATTACTCCAAACCGATTTCCTTTACACTTCAAGACCAAGTCTACCATAACTATTGTTTTAAAATCATTTGGTGCTTACTATGAAGTTTTATTTTTCTTTTTTTTTTTTCACCATTTGTGAATTATATTGCATGCTTTAACCTCTGATTATGGGATTGCTTTATTCATGTATAATTGTATATGCTCATACTTTATGTGTGTGTGTTGTATCGATATAATTCTAACTTGATGATGAGAGTAAAATTCTTTATGAATATCCTATAGAGTGCAAACAATTGATAGTTTACTCTCTAAGTACAAAAAGTATTAAACTAATTATTTGTTAGATGGGTGAAGATATTTTAATGATTTTTGTGCATGTAACATTGTTTTATTGGCAAAAAAATTATTTGAACTGCAAAACCGCCCCAACCCAAAAGAACCGCAAAGTTCGGATTTAGTTTTCATCGGATTGGATTAGGTTAAGATATTTTTAAACCACAACTTTTTGGGTTGGACCAAAACATGAGCACGCATCGCCCCAACCGCAATGCGTACACCCCTAAATAAATTCCTGAAAAAAAGACAATGGTTGAAGAATCATCATCAAGCAACGAGCATCAAATGCTCAAGATGCTCCTCAACTAGAAACAAAGAAAAAGATTCTTGGAAGTTGATCTAGAAAATCTTCCCCTGATCATGGATTCAACCAAAGACTTTAAATAATCATCCTAATGTTCGTATAAAATTCAGCGAGCTTACTTGCAAAAAGGTCCTTATCAACCTCATAAGCAGAAGAATCCTCAAAGGAAATCTAGAAATACAATGTGTCATTTTAACCCAGAATGGTTCATTGAGTATGAGAATTAGTTGGAAATAGTATCTTAAAAGTTGCAATTTATTACTTGTATTGTTATCTTATGAGGATTGAAATTGGAGATCAAGGGAGTGGTGGTTTATTATCATTTATACAATTTTACAAATTGCTAAAATCTGTACAATGATTTCATGGACAATCACTAAAAAAAAACTGAGTTTCACTATCCGCATTTTAATGACCACTGAGTGACTGGTCATTTTTAATTATAATTCTGAAAGAAAATTAGTTACTGCTCGGTACAACATCAATGACCACCTCTATGGGGTTACTAATCCGGTCCGTAATTATTGACTGAGTTTTACTTGAGCTATTGATTAGTGACCGATTTTTATCTTAGTCAATGGAGTGACTGCTTTAATCGATCACTAATTCGGTTGTTAGTTTGTGACTAAATTATTTTTTTATCATTAATCTATGATCAAATTTAATTTCGGTCATTAATGCAGTTAGTAATTAGTAACCGCATTTTTGTGGTCATTAATTGGTCACAAACTTAATTTATTTAAATCTTTTTAACATATTTGTAATATGTAAGCCCAAAATTTATGTGTTTCTTATGCAAATAATAATATATGAACGTAAAATTAAGCTAGTAGGTGTTTCTCATCAAGTTAATTGATCCAAACTATAATTATCGTATATTATATATTTTCTTCATTAATATGAGATAATTTATTATACATAATAATTATTCTATAAATAAAGAACGTGAACATATAGAAATATTTTGTATATGTGTATATGTATATATGTATTTATATATGAATAATTATACATTACTATACATACATATATATTATCGTATAGTTAGTAATAATACATACTAGTACATGAGTATATATATATAACCAAAATATATTTGATAAGTTTAGGGAAAAAAATATTAACCATAACATTATTTATTTATATATTAATATATATTTTTGTTATATATGTAGATATATAGTTGATCTACACATAAGTGTCTAATATTCTTTTGTAAATATTATATCATATTTATAATTTAAATTACAAGAATAATCTATATAATATTCATACAATTCTATATTTATAAGTGTACATGCGTCTAGATATATACAATGAGATGAAATTAGTTTTTCTTATATAATAAAAGAAAGTGCATAGCTATAGATTTATATATATACAGTAATTATTATGCGAGGAAATATTAATAAGTGTATATTAAATAGATACATAGTTACATCTAACGATATATACTAATATAATAGCATATGTATGTTATATTAGTTGTGTTTGTAAATGAATATAATATAATTATCCTTTTTCTTTGGGATAATTATATGTATATCTAGCTAAACATTTATAACTATATAGTTTTACATATGATATTTATAAATAAATGTCTGTAAAATTTTTGAATAAGGTTATGTTATTTTAGGGTGAATTACAAGAACCACTCCTGAGGTTTGGCAAATTACAAAAATCACTCTTCACGAAGCGATATTTTTAGGATTTAGCGAAAGTAGATAATGTTACCGTATAGACAAAGTGTAAATTTTAAAAGTAATGTTGGAATTTATCTTTTGTACATACGGTAACATCGTCAATTTTCATTAAATCCTAGCGGTATTGCTTCATAAGGGGTGATTTTTGTAATTTGCCAAATCTCATGGTTGGTTCTTGTAATTACACCAAATTTCAAGAGTGATTTTGCAATTCACCCGTTATTTTAATATAGTTGTACATTGATAAGATTGTGTGTAGATATAGAATGAAATAAAATTAATAAAAGCAAATTTTCTTAAGCTAATTTAAGAAAAAATATGAAAATAATTAATTTTAATATATATATATATTGTTACTTGTTGTAAATATTGTATTATTGACTTTCTTTGTAGATATAGGTGTAAATTGAACGGTTGATTCGTTGGATGATTTGTAGGGATATGATTCTATTTCCATACTTGGAATGTAATTGGTATATATACGGTGCCAGTAGATGAATACAACTATCAAGGATTTTCCTTATTCAGCTTCTTTCATGGTATCAGAGCCTTTTGGGTCTGATTTAAGGCTTCCGTTACGAGAAATCCTCGCATTCTTGGGTCTCCATTTTGGTGCCCAGATTTTCTTACCATTGGCGTAGGAATGATCGACACCTTCCGCTCGGTATGCACCCAAGATCCGGTGGTTAGATTGTTTGGCCGTGCGGCACACGCGTCGTCTACTGCTTCCGGGTCTTTTTCACGTGCCGGCGTGTGGCAACGTTGGTTGCTGCTTGGTCTTCTTCTCTGTTGTCGCCCCTTGTTTTCTAATCAAATTTTGGTGGTTCTTCGGCCATTTGACTCCATTTGTAAAAGGTCTTGCACTTTGAAGAATAGGTTTGCCTCCCCTTTTGCAATATTATGAAATATTGTTTGGTTTCTTTACTCGAACTTTTTCTAATTTGGATTGGGCCAATCTCGGTTGTCTTTGGTACAATATTGTTTGGTATATTTATCCCTTTTGAGTGGCTGTTTTCTAGTTCACTTGGAATCTATTATGGATGTTAAAGCTCCAGCGACTGAAATGATTCTAGTGATGTCCAAAATCATGGAACATAAATTAAGTGGCTCAATTATTTGGATTGGAGCAAAATTGTTCATATATACATGTGGAGTATTGACAAAGGTGATCATTTGAGTAAAGACCCTCCCATTGATGACATTAGACAAATCTGGTTAAGTGAGGATGCACGACTTTTTTGGCCAATTCGATATTCCATTGCCATTGAGTGATTAGTTTAATTAATCATTATGAATTTGTTAAGAATTAATGGACTATCTGGATTTCTTGTACTCTGGCAAAGGGAATGTGTCCGAATTTACAAAGTCTACGAGGCCTTTTATTGGACACCAAATTTGTTATAGCCTATTTTGTGGACTTCAAGAAGACTTATGAGAAATTAAATGTGCTTTTGCCATTCAGTGTTGACATCAAAGTGCAACAAGTTTTAAGGGAACAGATGGAAATAATGAGCTTTTTAAATAGCCTTTTTTCTGAATTTGAGATTGCTGATCCCAGATTGTCTCTAGTTCCTATATCACTTCTCTCGGGATGTCCTTAGTGGAGTACTCTGCGTAGAAACTACTCCATCTACTTAGCAAACTAATATTCTCGTTGCCAAAGGAGAAGGGAATGATACTGGAAGAAGGAATAAGAAAAAATGAAGAGGAAACAAAGGTGATTGATAGCTACAACAGTGACACGAGAAACATTATTTGCTACTAATGCCATGAGCAGGTTAGTGTTAGGGCAAGAAATTGCAGAATTGGAATCAAAGAACTTAGATGGCTAATATTGCTACCAATGTTCTCTGAGAGAACTGTTATGGTCTTAGCGAATGAGTTTTGCAAATTCTCATAGTACCAAGAATCATTGAGGAATTCACCTTGGTTACTACCTTTGTTGAGTCAAGTAAAACTAATACATGTCTTATTTCCTCCTCGAGAAAATGGGTCTTTGCTTCTGGTGCTGTAGACCATATGACAGGTAATCTTGATATCTTCTCTAGTTCTTGATCACATAAAAATTTTTGACCATAATTGATGGGTCAACTTATAATATGAGGTGACCGGGACTATCAAAGCAACTTTTTTTATTATCTTATCATCCATACTAACTCTACCAAATCTTGCTTTAACATGATTTCTGTGAGTAAACTTACCGAGTACCTTAATTATTGTATCTCATTCGTTCTTGATCATTATCTTTTATAGGATCTTACGACAAAATAGAGTATTGGAGAAGAAAATATATTTGATGGTCTCCATACTTTTGATACATGGTGCCATGGTCTATTGCCTATTCTAGTGTCATATCTCCATTCGAAGGCACATTGTCGATTGGACATCCTTCTATGCTAACATTAAAGAAGCTATGTCTTTAATCTCATAATGTACATTCATTGAATTGGGAGTCATGCAAGTTTGTTAAACATCATCATAGCTCGTTAGGTCCTAAATAAATAAACAAGCTGATTTTGCTTTTGAGCTAGTTTATTCCGATGTTTGGGGACCTTGTCCACTATGTTTAAGTCTGGTTCCAGTACTTTGCCACATTTGTGGATGATTATTCTTGAATAACTTGGATATATCATGATGAAGTGTTTTCTCATTTTTTTTGCCTTTTGTGGTAAAGTCAAAACTCAATTTAATGCTTCAGTGCATATATTGAGAAGCAACAATGCCAAAGAATACTTTCTGAAATCATTTTAGAGCTACATGACTTGCAATGGAGTTTTTCATCAAACTTCTTGTGTTGATACACCGTCTCAAAAATGGAGTTCCTAAGAGGAAGAGTAAACATTTACTCGCAATTGCTCGAGCTCTTTTATTCCAAATAAAGGCTCCTAAATAATTTTGGGTGGATGCAATATCTATTGGTTGTTATCTAATCAATCATGTGCCATCGTCCATGCTTAACAATAATGTCCATACAACATTCATTTTCTAAACAAATTGTTGTTTTTGGTGATATCTGGTAGCACCTATCACAATGGTAAATGCCAGTGTTCTTGATCTTCCCATTGGTCTTCACAAAGATAAATGCCAACGCACTTACCCTAAATCTATCTATCCCATTGCTAATTTTGTTTCATATGATCACTTGTCTCCTTTTCTAGCTCTTTTGTTGCTTCTCTTGATTCTATCTTTATTCCCAATATAGTTAAGGAGGTTTTGAGTCATTTCGGGTGCCACAGTGCAATAATTAAATAAATAAATGCTTTATATGAAAAATCAAATTTGGGATTTAGTGGATCTACCTAAAGGAACGAAAGCTGTGGGATGCAACTATGTGTTTATAGTCAAAGTTAATCTAGATATTTTGTGGCTCGACTTAAAGCAAGACTTGTTGTAAAAGGATATACTCAAACTTGCAGAGTAGACTATTTAGATGCTTTCTCTCTAGTAGCCAAACTAACTTCTATCCGTTTATTTATTTCCATGGTTGCTTCTAAGGACTAGCCCTTGCACTAGTTGACAATAAGAATGCATTCCTCCATGGCGATCTCCAGGAAGAATTATACACGGAGCAGCCACCTAGGTTTGTTGCCCGAGGGATTATAGAAAGGTCTGCCACTTGAAGAAATCTTTATACGGTCTGAAGCAAAGTTATCGTGCTTGATTCAAAAAGTTCAATGAGGTAGTTCAACAATTTGGATTGGAGAAAAGCAAGTGTGATCATTCAGTTTTCTACAAAATTCTAAAGTTGGCATCATTCTTCTAGTTGTCTATGTTGACTATATCATCATTATAGGAGATTATAGTAAATAAATCTCATCTCTAAAGTCATTCTTGCATACTAAATTCCACATAAAAGACTTGGGGTAGTTGAAATTCTTCTTAGGAGTAGACGTAACAAGGAGCAAGGAAAGGATTTTTCTGTCCTAGAGAAAATATGTGCTCAATTTACTCATAGAAACTTGGAAAATAGAAGCCAAGCCTGCAAGACCCCGATGATTCCTAATGCACATCTTAAAAAAGATGATGGTGATTTATTTGATGACCTGAGAAATATCGGAGATCAGTTGGAAGATTGAACTATCTCATAGTAACTCATCCAGGTATTGCATTCGCAGTTAGTGTTGTTATCTAGTTCATATTTGCACCTTGGGTCAACAACTGAGCAGCTTTAGAAAAATTTCTATGTTACTTGAAAGGACTTGGACGTGGTGTGTTGTATAAGAATCATAAGCACACTAGTGTTGAGTGTTTTATAGATGTGGATTGGGTAGGATCCAATATTGATATGAAAATCCACTACAGGTTACTGCTTCTTTCCAGGTTGAAAGTTGGTGTCGTGGAAGAGTAAGAAGCAAAACATTGTATCTCGATCTAGTGTGGAATCAAAATATAGAGCTATGACAATATCTACATGTGTGATCATACGGATATATCACCTCTTGATAGAAGTTAGTATGAAATCCTCATTACCAGAAAAGCTCTAGTGTGATAATCAAGCTACTTTTCACATTGTCTCACATGCAGTGTTTTATGAAAGAACTAAGCACATTGAGATCGATTGTCATTTTGTTCGTGAGAAAATTTAAGAGAACTTGATGTGTAATGCCCCAGATTACTAGGGCACCCGCCCCTAGGTCCAGGACACTACTCTCGGACGAAAACTAACTAATATCCAAAATAGAAAATCCAAAATGCATTCATAACTTAATATTCCAAACATTCCACAATTTACAAACTAAATTTCCTCCAAATTTACATCATAGAGTTCCAAAATACAAGTAATCATAACCAAAATACCATACGACTTCAACTTAGCTTGTACATGATTTATTACATAAATCAAAATACCAAAACGCTAACTTAAGCTCTTCTCAATCCCAATCATTGAAGTTGATCACCTATATGATGATTTTGGAATCATAAGTCCACCGACCTAGCAAGTTTTATGGCATAAAAGGAATGGATGACAAAACAACGATCGCAAGAATTCAATAACGAATGTGGCAAAAATTGAAACATGAATGTGATGTTCAACAAAGCGAAATAGTCAAAGCGAACATGAGAAACAAATAGCTCAAATCAGTGTCACATTCATGTTAAGAAACATATGAGGCTGAAACTATTATTTGGTGGATATGTCATCCTTATAACTTCAAAAAGATACATATACCTTATCCCTCCAAATTTGCTAACTCGAGTGGCTACTCGAGTAGCACGAACGAACTTTGAAGCATGGTCTACCGCATGCCTCTGAATAGGCGTTTGGAATCCTAACTCCAGGATTCTCTCGGGCTATCTAACGGACAGGAATTCCCAACGGTTCAAATTGACGATCTGTTATCGCCCAATCTAAATCCACCTGAAAATTACCCAGGGTCCAACACACATGCATATAGGTTTAGAATGGATAAGCACATTCAAACATAGAAATCCAATTCGGATTGCATCTTCACATATCAAACGAATTCAACAAATAATTCGGATTAGACTCGGACTTAGGAAGACTTGTTTAAATGTCATGAAATGTTTTAAAGAGGTGATATATGGTTTTAGAATAGTAAACAAATGTCAAAAATCAAAATATTTAGTGTTTATAGCAGTCAGGGAACAAGGCGTGGGCACGCCTTATCAGGGAGGTTCTTTTGCTTAAGGAAACTATAGGGTAGAATAAGTTTTAGTTTAGGGCATGGACACGCCTTAGTAACGGTAGAAAAGGTCAGGGTTTAGGGCGTGGGCACATCCTATCAGGAGAATTCTTCTTTTAAAGAAATACAAGGGTAGAATCGGTCAGTGTTATGATGTGGGCACACCTTATCAGAAGAATTCTTCTTTTAAAAAAAAATACAAAGGCAGAAACGGTCAGCATTTAAGACGTGGGCACGCCTTAGGAAGGGTGATATTCTGACCCATAAATAGTTACCTCGTGAACAGTAATTTTTTTAATTAATTTTATTTATTTATTTATTATATATATATTTTGTAAAAAAAAAAATTGATTTTCCAAATGTTTCTTTTGAAAAATATAATTTATAAAATTCAAGTTTCAAACCTTAAAATTTTAATTTTCTCCTTTTTCTTTTTTTTTTTTAAAAAACATACAAGTTTTATTTGAAGCATTGTCATATGTTCAAAAATTCGATTTTCTCAAAGTTTTGTTAAAGTCTCTATGGTTCACGGTCCAAATCCTTGCAACAGTCAATGGTGAAGGTTCCAAAGGAATTTAGGATTTCAAATCCCATTCACAAAGATTTTATGAGCTCATGATTACAATGGAGCAAAATATCATATATAAGCTCATTTTACGTCAAATAAGGAAACATAAATAATCAACCAAGGAAGCAATACAATCAACCAAGAAGATAGGAAAAGCCATAAAACTTACCTCGGTCCTAAGCTTCAAATCTTAAAGTTAGAGTTCCAAATCCTTAGTTATTCCTAAAGCTTATAACACCTATGAGATGAAGATTATTTGAAATGTTATAAATCTTCCCATTTCAACCTTACACATACATAGTATTTTAAAACATTCAACTTACCAAGAACACTTGAAGAGTGTATCCCTTTACTATTTTTCCCCTTTTTGTAAAAGAAATGATAATTTGAAGAGTTAAATATATGTTCTTTGTAGTGAGAACATAAATATAAGTAGATATATATATATATAGAGAGAGAGAGAACCTTGAGATAAGAGAGTTATTTGAGTGTATGTATCTATGATATGCAATAGAGAGTGATTTTTCAAACTTGTAGAATGTAAGAGCAAACTTCTTCTTGTAAAGCTAAGCTTATTTATAGATGGAGAAGACGACTTGTTAGCAAATACACAAGTTTTGGGGTAGTTGCCATGTGTCAAAAAGGGATTGGAGAGAATTAAGCACATGTTGCTTATAATAGGAGACTTAGTACATGGAGCGGTTGAGCTCCAATCTTTCCCAATTTTAGCTTCGATTTTCTGTAGAAATTTTCTTATTTTCTTGATTTTTTTTTATTTTTTTTGAAAATTTTCATTTGGGCCTCAAAGAGTTGGGCTAAAAAAAATACGTTTAATTGGCCCAAGATTTTGGGCTCGTTTGAGCCCAAAATGATGCATAGACGATGTTTCAAATGTTAGAAAATTTTTTTGAATGTGAGAAAATTATTTTGATAGTAAAACAATTTTCACGATTTTGAAATTGATTTATTATTTGAAAAATGAAGAGTTAAATATTAATTAGGGGAATTTTCGAGTTGTTACATGATGTGTATTGGATACTTCAATATTGCAGATCAACTAGGAGATATCTTCACAAAGGCTTTGCTGGGAGTTGAGTTGAATATGTTTGTAATAAGTTGGGCATGATTAATATCTATACTCCAACTTGAGGGAGAGGGTGACCTACTACAAATTGAAGGGCTGGTTCGTAAGTTGATTTGTGGGGATATTATTCTACTTCCATAATTGGAACCCATGTAATCTACATATACAGGGCGCGATTAGATGAATAAAACTATCAAGAAGTCTCCCTATTCAGTTTATTTCAGACATTAATTATATGTTATATATAAGTATATACTATTGTGTATATGTATTGCTAAACATGTATCGCTATATATATGTAATATGTACATGTGCTAATATATAATTATAATATTACATGTGTAAAAAAATTAGTATTGATAGTATTAGTAATAAATATTAAATGTACATATCATATTTCTATGTATAGATAAACAATATATTATCATAAATAAGCCTAGAATTCAAGGATAATAAATAAAATCAATATTTAATGTACAATTATATCAAAATGAGTAATTGTTAATTTTTATTTACATATGTGATATATATTATATTGTAGACTGATATTATGTGAACTTATATTTGGTTCAGTGGTTAGTAAGCCATATTATAAGTTTGATGTCACAGGTTCAAATGCTCAAAGTAGCAAAGTTGAGTTGGTATTCTATAATTAACTTTTTGATTTGCAGAAAATTAGTGACAACATATTGGGGTCACTAATTAGTGACCATGCACTGTGGTTACAGAAGCGATCATAAAATTAATAATCACCTAGTGATCCTATATATTTCTCAAATATATATATATATATATATATATATTTTAGTGACTGCCTTGCAGTCATTGATTTAGTGATCTCTCATTGAAGCGGCCACTAAATTTGTTTTGCAATGAGGGTTTTACAACTGATCTGAGCAATCACTAAATCAGTCATTAAACCGTTAATAACCAATTTTTTGCTTATTGGGAACTGATTGGAGGTCAATAAAGCCCCATTTTTTTGGTAGTGAATTAAAATTCTAAAGTATGTAATACATTTAAACGTGTATATGCTTATATATTATTTTATATTTATATATTTATATTTATATTTATATTTATGACCTCACTGATAAAATTATTTGACTCTGCCACTAAACAGTAGGCTGGTTTTTTCAATTAAATATTAGGTTGAAATATTTGTTTCTTAATTATTCTATTTTGATACTAATTTTCAATATAGTTAATTTATTAATTTAATGATGTGTGAAGTCTTTCTATTGAGAATGTAATAATGTAATGATTCTTTTGAAAGAAAATACTCAAAAGAAATCATTGAGCCAGGCTAGCTAACAACGTGGACGTAGCTTAATTACATGGTTAGGTGTTGAGTTTCTTTTTTTAAGAAAAAGAAAAGGAAAATTAAGAAGGGTTGATTGAAACATTGATGGGATCTAGATTTGGTTGCTCAAAAGAAAATTTTGAGATTATGGTAGAGAATAAATCACTCTAATGATAAAGGATTGTTCGTCTTTTGATACTTATGTATGTATGTACTCCACTAAGCGCAATAATTATTTTATATGTTTACTTTAATTTTGCTATGCTTTAATCAAACATCAAAAGAGCAAATGGTGAAGGAATCTAGGATCTCTTTTTCCATAATTAAAATACTTGATATGCCGTATAATTATGAGCTAATCGCCTTTGTAACTGGAGGAAATAAGAATCAAATCCTACGCCCCATTAAAAAAGAATCCCCTTTTACAACTATGTCTAAAACTTTCACAACACAGAAAAGCAAGCTCCCAAAAATTGATTACATTCATGTCTAGATGCATATTATAAAGAGAAAATTATAAAAATACCTCTAGTGTGATAAAAAGTATAAGAACACTTCTTTTTAGATCAATTGGAATCTTTTTAATTTGTAATTTTTCAACTAATTTGTTATATTTTTAGGGAACTAATTATTGTGCGCAAATTGAATGGTATTATTGTGATATACCAAATCATAGATGACATTTTGGTAGTTAGACAAAATCTCGTGGGTTGAGGTAGTATTGCTATTTGATCTATAATATTATAAAAAGAAAGGCTATTTTGAGTCCAAACACTACAAAATAATTGAATTTTGACAATCTAAATATTAACAACTGTGGTAGAAGCTGTAATCATTAACTCAAATTTAATTGCCATGGTGCAAGTTGTACCCAATGACCCAAAATTAATGTGGTGAAAATATTTTGTTGTTACCTATACTATGGCAAAACAACCATCATGGCTATGTGTTGTGGTAAATTTTTTGCAACCCTCACTACAATGATATGGTAAAGGTGTAGTAAATGATTTACCACCACTACTATTTCCCATAAATATGAAATTTTTTACCTTGGTAATTGCTCAAATTTCTTATAGTGAAAATGACAGTTTGGTTATTAAGTTTTCATAATTTTAATTTTATCCTTCAGTTATAACCATGATCTACGATTTTTAACTATAACCCCTCTTCTACTACCAATTTTGAATAATATTTTAGATATATGTATGTTAGGATTACGTGCATAATTATTAATATTTACAAAGGAGGATGAAATGTTAGGATATAATGGGTAGCAACTAGCAAAGATTTATGAAGTCGTCTTGTGCATGTTGTTTAGCGAAAGCTTCTTTTTTCGTCTTGTTTCTACTATATTTTCCTCTTCTTTTCTTGGCTCCCCACCAACCATTACCCGGTCAACAGCCACCGCCCAAACCCCACCTTCACCTTTCATCATGTATAAGATAATATTGGTAAGATCTTGTCAATTCCTTTAATTAACGAATTACGAGTTCTTAACTTATTCTAATACTTTTTAATTTTTGACTACATTAATGATCCAGCTAGCAGTTAGCAGGTAAAATTACCAGCTTACCCCTTTTCTGGGACCATTAATTAGTGTCTGCTTTCAATAATTTCGTAAGGTTTTCACATTAATTGGAATCATTCAAAAACATGTCTGATGGTTGTTCAGCTGAGGATGTGAAATGTTGCGAAGAAAATCTTGATACTCTTTAACAAAATTGTCAATTGGACGGCTTTGATTCTTGTCTATGATTATAAAAATCTCTACTAAGTGACAAATTACTTTATTCGCACAACTAAGAGGGTGTTAGGAAGCATCAGTTCTTTAATATATTAAAAAAAGTAAGAAATTGTTACTTTATTTTAAGATATTAATATATTTGTTAAATTGTGACACATGCATATATTAAGTATGAAACTGTCATTGCTAGAATTGTGTTATAAGTTTCACAATTTTATCTTATTCAAAGGGAAAATTACAAATAGTACCCTAGTGTTAGGTAGAAACACCCCTCAAGATTGCCCTCAGTTTCTTGTGGATTACATATGACTGACCAAATTTATAGCTGTAACATCCTAAAAATTCTCCTAATTAAAAGTCTTGAAAATTTGATTTTCAAATAATATTTGTTTTCACTATTATAAAAATCGTTTTATCGTCAAAACAAGCTTTATGCATCCGAAAATTTTCTTGCATTCGAGCTCCGATTTTCTTGCATCGTTTCAGCCCAATAAGCTCCATAAGTCCAATGAATCAAGCCCAAATCCAATCCAAACTATAGCCTACCATTTTGATCTAATCTTTAACATTTCATAAAAAAAAAAAAAGAAGATGAAGAAGAAGAAAAACAGCTGCTGAACGGTAGCTTCTTCCAAAGGTGATGGGATCTCCATCAACCATCCATCTAAAGGTGTCAAACGGACCAGCTTGGCCCACGAAACCGTTTAGCCCATCCCGAATCGATTCCGGGCTTAGGGGGACTGGACTTAAGCGGGCCGAAATATTTTTTGGGGAGGCCCGGCCCCTAATAAGCCTTTCCAATAATGGGGCCGGCCCTAAACGGTTTCAGGTTAGATGGTTCCGGGCTAAACGGACCTTAAACAGGCTAAAGGTTTTGGATTAAATGAGTCTTAAACAGGCTAAATGAGTTAAACGGGTTGTATTTTTTCTTTTATAATTTTTTTAAGCAATTCTTGATGTAATTATAATAAAGAAGAAGAAATAAGCAATTTTTTATTTATTTAGTTTAAAGAACTCTTAAAAATGTAAAAAAAAATATCATAAATTTTATATACAATATATTTTATTAACATAATAAAAATTAAAGTAATTTAAAATAATTTTTTTAAAGTATTAACATAATATAATATTTTAAAGTATTATTTTAGTTGTATTTTTTAGAAATATAATATTTTCATTAGCACTTAAATAATATTAAGTATTGAAAGTTTTATATAGTATAATATTTTTCAAATATTAAAATTAAATTAAATAATTTAACAAACATTAAAAAAAAGATTTACTTTATTTAATTTTATTTCATTTCATTAGTTTTACCTTTTCCTTTTATTTTTTTTTAAATTTTACTTTATTTTATTTTATTTCATTATTTTTTGATTTTTTTTAATTTTATCTTTTTTTTTTTTTTTTTTTTTTTTTTTTTTTTTTTTTTTTTTTTTTTTGTAATTTTAAGCGGTTTCGGTCAGGGCCGGTCCCGGGCCCAAAATATTGGGTGTAATACCCCGAGTTTTCCCTATTTAAGATTTCAAATGATCAATTTTCTCAAATTGTTTTGATTTATATAAAATGAAGCACGTTTTGATTCCAAAAATAAATTTCATACGTTTTAAGTATTTTTCTCGTCGGACTCTCGATTTCTTACATTATTTCAGCCCAAAATAGGTCCAAAACTCATTTAATTTGGCCCAAACATCAGCTCAAGATTTCAGCCAAATGAAAAAAAAAAAAGACAAGAATTAGATTTTTGTAAGTTGCTGCATGGGCAGCATGCTCCAACCGCATTCTTCACAAATTTTGGGGGATATGTTGTTTGAATTGGTTGAAACTTTGACCACAACTTTGCACACAATCTTTATATATAATCAAGGCAAAGTTAGGCTTGAACTAAGACATCTCTCCTCAAGAAAAATCTGAAGAAAAGCATACCATTTCCTTCCTTTCCCAGCTCTCTCGGCAGCTCCATTTCCTTCCCAAACTTTGGTATTTTCTCAAGAAAACTCAAGGGAACTTAGGGATATCATACTCTCACCTTGGTAAGCATAATGTTAGCTTTTTGAGTAAGTGATTTTGGTATGAATATGTAGGAGTTAACACTTGGTTTGAATGTATTTAGGTGATTAACTCAATATTTGGAACTTCTAACATTCGATCAAGACGAGCCTAGAAGCTCTAACAAGTAAGACTTATGGTTCTCGTTCTCTTGTTCTTGATTCCATGCTCCACTCCATGTTTTTTTGATATTCCGATTCAAGCTCAAAGTATGTTGTTCATGTTGTTCTTGCTTTGTATTGTAAACTATATGAAATGGATTCTTGGTACATATATGTGTTGTTCCATTAACATGAACATTTTGAGCCCCTAATGCTCGTAAAAATCAAGACCTGAGCTTGGATGGGATATTGAACCGAGGACGATGGACTAAGAGGTGGATTCGATGACCTAAAAATGGACATGAACAAAAGATACGGACAAAACGTCATTTTTCGACTTGATTTTATTAACGAAAAATCTTTAACCAAAATCTTAAAACGATGTTTTATAAATGTTTATGGATATGAAACAACCCTAAAAATATGATTTCGAACCAAAAATCAAAAGAAAATAAAAAGACGAAAAAAATGAAAAAATGGCTGAAGCTTAGCACTTAAGCGCTCAAGACGCGTGCCCAAGCGCCCACCGAGCATTCAAGTGCCGGCCAGACGGCCAATTCCAGAAGCCAGGCGCTCAAGTGCCCAGCTCACTGGAGTTACTCTAGAAGTTAGGCGCTCAAGCGCTCACTGGAACAATTTTGTGTCAGCGCTTAAGCGCCTGATCAGACTTCCTTCAACGCGATTTTTAATTTCATTCGGTTGATCCGAGTCCGTATCTGATCTTTTTAAAGTATAATTAAGTTTTCAAAATAATGAATCCTCTAGTCCATAGTCCAATGCTCGTTTGTTTGAACTAAATGATTGACTAAACTTCCGAATTGTCCATTTAATTGCTATGAGTCAATCAAACGTGCCAATAGCTTCTTGATTTGGTACATTTGAACTGTCCTGATTGCTCATAGCCTACTGTTCTGACTGTCTGTTGGGCCCAGGGGATTTACATGAGTATCGGATTGGGCAACGTTAGGTTGTCAATACGAGCCATGTGAATTCCCATTTGTGGGATAATCCGGATGACTCTGGAGTTAGAGTTCTAGGGGATTATTCTAAAGCACGAATGTTGACTGTGCTTTACTGTATTGATTGCTCTTTCGAGAGTTTGGAGGGATAAGGATCTTATATGACTGTATTGAAGATATAAGGGTGATAGACCTACCAAACGCTTGTATCTGCCTTATGATTTGAATGTGATAATTGTTATTGATTTAATCTGTTTATTCTGAATGTTCTGTATTGTTTTCTGAAATCACATTCTTGTCCTGTTGTCGATATGCTCATTGTTCGAAACTCTTTTGCTTCTATCATCTTGTCGTAAGTTTTACTGGGTCGTGTGACTCATGACTCTACCATATTATGTAGGATCTTAAGACGTGGAATATCAACGGAAGATATGAGCCTGATTTGTATATGTTCTTTTGGAATCTGTAATTAAGTTGTAATTCTAGCTCGGCTATATTTTGAACTTATGACTTGTATATTTAGATAGTTGAGCCCATTTTGAAAAGATATGTAATATGTACAAACGTCTCTGGTAATGAATTTCCGATGGATTTAGTTTGATTTGAGCATGTTAGTTCCTGTTTTGGTTTTAGCATGAATGTCCGACTGTGAGTATCATCTCGGGCCATGGGGTGGGTTGCCATCGTGGCACGGGGCGCTACATTGGGCCTGCATGGAACCTATAAATTGGCTAGTTCAACCCGGCCTGCCTATGAGCAGTAGGCGGTCCCAAGCCAGGCGGGGCAGCGTATTTTGACACCTCTACTCCATCAATCACTCTTGCTTAGCTTCTTGAGGAAGCTTAATTAAATTGCTAATAAGGGCTTGGATCTAATTTTCCTTACTTAAGTGCCCTCAATCTCTCTTATAAATTAGTTTCCTTCTTGCAAGACAAGAGCTTCTTCTTGCATTCACAATTTTCTCACATTTAGCATTAGCATTTAGTTCTCTTGCACTTCAACAAATAATTTCAAAGGGGGAAGAAGTAGGAGGTTACACTCAAACTATTGGTAAGATTAGATTAAGAATGTGATTATGTATATATGTTAAGGTTGTGATTGGAGCTTACTAAGTGTAATCTTCCTTTTTGTAAGAGTTTGATTCAATCTTGTGGAGCCACTAACATTGATAAGAGCTTAGGATCCCAAAAGTAAGACTTATGGATTTCTCTCATTGTCTCTTTGGCTTCATTGTTGAAAAATCATGATTATTTGTGTGCCTAAATGTGAAATGAGCTTATGTATGTTCGTTCTTGTTGATTTCTTGTGTTTATAAGCTCAAATCCTTGATATGGAATCCAATGAATCTTGAACATTCTTGATATCCTCATCTAGACCTTGGAATGGATTTGAATCATAGACTTTGGACTATGAAGGAGTTTTAAGACAAAATGAAAGAGATGGACAAAAAAACACCATTTTTCCCGTAGTCATCAAATAAGCTTGGGATTTATAACTTGAAAATCTTGCTCCAAAAAATAGCTACTGAAAAAATGTGGGTTTTGAATAAAAAAAAAAGGAATTTTTGCCAAGAGTGAGCGCTTAAGCACTCAACTTGGACGCCCCAACGCCCATCTTGGCACTCAAGTGGCCACTCTGATGCCCAAGTGCTCGCACTCCAGTGGCTAGGTCAGTGTTTGAGCGGTTTAGGCGCTTGAGATGAAAACTATTGTTCGAGCGCTCAAGCGCCCAATCCAATGTATAAATCTTGACGTTTCGACTCCGTTTTGATTAACCAAGTCCATATTTAACCTCTCTAAACGTGTTTAAGACTTGAAATGAAAATTCCTTCTAGTCCATAGTCCGAATCCAAATCATTCGTTTGATATGGTTGGCCAATCGAATATGTGTCCGAAGTGACTTTATGTTTTCAAATATAATCCGATATGTTTCTGTTTATTCCCAAGCCTATATGAATGTATGTATGTTGGGCCCTGGAAATTTTTAGGGGTATTGGATAGGACGATATCGGATCGACAATCTAAACCCCTAGAAATTCCTATTTGTTGGGTAGACCGGAAGAGCCCTGGAGGTAGGGTTTTAAAGGGCTACTGTAAAGCACGTGGGATCAACTGTATTTTCCAGTTTGTTTGACACTCCTTGAGGGAGCTTGGAGGGATAAGGATTATATGTGAGTATGTGATGGAGTTATAAGGGTGACGATCCATCAAAAAATTGTATCAGCCTTATATGTTTTGTTGACATGAATGTGACATATGATTTATGCTATCCGTTTGTTCTGTTCATTCTATTTGATCTGAGATATTGTATGAGGTCAAATTTATGATTTTTGTTCTTAATATGTTCATCCTTTGATTCTCGTATTCCATGTTTTATGCCATAAGTTTTACTAGGTTGGTGGACTCATGATTCCATTAACATCATGTAGGTACTTAGCCCTGTGGATCTGTTGTTTGGGAAGCTCCCATTAGCATGTTAGATTTTTGTTTTGGATTATGTATTTAGAATGTAATTTTGACTGATTAGTTCGTTTAGACTTTTGGCTTGTATAAAACTGAAGTTTAGCTTTGATGTATCATTTTGGAAAAATTTTATAGCCTGTAATTATGTCTTGTTGGGAATTTAGTATGGTATGGAATATATCATTTCTTGTTTTTGGCTTTAGTTAGTTATCTATCTGCGAATAACATTCCGGATCACAGGGAGGAATGCACTGGGATCCAGGATGTTACAATAGCATATTAATGTTTGACTTTGCAATTTTCCTGCTATTCTATATTATTTGAAGATTTACAATAAATATTTATTTTTACTTGCAAGTAAAATTTGCATAATCCCAATAATATAAATTAAGAATACAAATCATATTGTTTAAAATGTACAACGATTATAAATTAATCAATTTGGATATTTTTAACATTGTTAGCATAAAAATATCTTTCAAATACAACACTTTCCATGGACATATTGCAGTTACCAAGTAGATTACGTTATTATGACGTGGATTTCACTTGACGTTTCTTCATGCATTGAAAATTGAAGTTAATTAAAGTAAAAATTTTTGCTAAAATGTTGAGAAAATAGTGAAGAAAAGAGGAATTTCAACTCGAAAGAAAATGGTCCCCAAAAAAAAAAATGATAATAAAAAATGAGGGAGAAGAAGAGCCAATTGACTTCAATGCTCATTTAACGATAATTTAGTCATTGTTTTCACTGCAAATTTCAAGCTCCAACCTTATTACCCACTCAAAATATGGACGTGCCAAGCTAATAATGAGATAAGCTTATTTAAAAGGTCTTATAAGCTCTTACATCTTAAAAATATGTTAGATTTATTCTAAAAATAAATAATTAAAGTACTATGATAAAATAAGATACTAAAAAGTATAAGATGTATAAAATTGAAGTAGCATGTTAAAATCTAATAAAATAATTTAGGAACTATTTACTATTCTTAAAAGAACTTATAAAATTCTAATATCTTGCTTTGAAAATTTATAACCCTCTATAAAAGGAAATGTAACAAACACTTTTTAAAATCTGACAAGCTATTAAAGTGTTTTGGCGATGCAAAATGTCTGGTTATAAGCTTCTAACATCTTTCACAGATGAAAATTTGTTTTAGTGAGCTTTTAAGCTCTTTAAAAGAATATTTTATAAGATATTTAAGAGCTTATAAAATGTTTTGAAATACTTGGAAAAGTTTTTCAAACAAAATCTTATAAGCTTTCAAAATAAAATATTACGATCAAATAAGCTCTTCTAAAAAATTAAGGTTCATAACTTATTTTTAATTTCTTAACATTTGTGTTCAATTTCAACCATAAACACTAAAAAATAAATGGAACTCTTTTGGAATAGCAGTTGACAAAATTGAGAAATCTGGTGGACTAACATTATTATGGGTGAAACATCTGTCGATCACTCTCCATAATTTTTTTAGTAACATATTGAGGTACTTGTTGAGCACCCTGAAATCAAACGGCTTTGGATATTTATGGGTTTTTTTATGGGGGATGGGATCCCCTATTCCAAAATGGTATTTTATTTCCTATTCCACACCTTTAAATACATGCAATGTGTATTGCATTCATTACTAAATATTTTTATAAAAAAAATATTTAATGCACCTGTCATTATTTAAAGCATGGAATAGGGATGAAACACTATTTTAAAATAGGGAATATTGCCCCTTTTATGGGTATCCAAAGCCATCTTGCCGTCATCTATCTAGGCAACATTTTTACGAATAGATGAGGATATTCCATGGATGATTAGCCGAGATTTTAATGCAATTTTGAAAAGGAAGGTGGTCTTATATATGCAATATCCAGAATGACTTGAGGCTTTTTGAAGTGTCATCTTATTTTAGCCAAAAACTTTAGAAATGTATTCTTAAAATAAACTCTAAAACCATTTTATAGATACAGAAGCTTAAGAGATGTTTCATATTAATTTAGTACTCAATCCCTCTTAATCGTATTAAGAAAGAAATTATAGGCTCTTAAAATAAGATTGTAGAAACTTAGAATTTTATGAATATAAGTTTATTTAGAACATCTTATAAGTTCATCTTATAAGATGTTAAATTGTTGATCTTATTTCAAAGTCGAGTTGTTAAAGTATTTGGATAAATAAAATGTTAATAATAATAATATTGTATTAATGATAATTCTATAATTGCATTACATTTTAGGCATATTTATATATGGAATTATCATATTTTTATCTTGAAATTATTTGATTTGGTGTTAAGTGTTTTAGAAAGAGACATATTCATGTTGAAGCCCAAAACGATGACTAAAATCGAGAACAAAGCCGTTGGAACGAAGAAATGAAGCACCAAAGAAGTTAACACGTAAAGATAATCTATGGATCTGCGCGTGTAATGCCCCGAGATTCTAGAGCATCCGCTCCTAGGTCCGAAACGTTACACAACAAAAGAGAACTAACTAAAAACCACAATTGAAAATTTACAACATCTCTGTA
>JACFYI010003739.1:422018-451423 GCA_014898755.1 Handroanthus guayacan
GGGGCCGGGCCGAGCTGCCTGTTTTGACACCTCTAGCAAGGATGCCTCCACTATTATCAATGACTTATGGTTAGTAAAAGGACTGAAGCATAACCTATTTAGCACAAGTCAAAGACATGATGCTCACTATCGATTCAAGTGGAGACCTCATAAATGCACTGTTCTAAAAGATAAGAAACCTATTTTTACTGCACTAAGAGAGAAAGATGTGTTCTGCGCTTACTATGATGAATTATCCAGTCAAAATCTCAAATTCTCACTAGTTCTAGAGTAATCAAGTTGGATATTGCATAGATGATTCTGCCATGTTAATATGGAACTGATCTCCAGAACTCAAAGAAGAACCTCTCTTGAGGAGTTCCTGAGCTAAAATTTGTTGAAAACAAATTATGTGATGTATATTAAAAACAAAACTAAACGAAGACGTCATTCAAAGCAAAGAATGTTGTCACTACTTCAAGGAAATTGGAGTTGCTTATTCTTGAACTTTTTGGTCCAATGAAAACAAGCACTTTTGGAGGTAAAAGATATGCTTTCATTATAGTTGATAATTATTCAAGATATACTTGGGTTATGTTTCTTTCTAACAAAAATAATACATGAGATGTTTTTGCACCTCTTGCTAAAAAGTTGTAAAATGACAAAAGTTATTTTATCCGCAAGATTAGAAGTAATCATGGTACTGAATTTAATGAATATAACTTTGTATCTTTCAGTGATCATATAGGTTACATTCATAACTTTCTGCACTTAGAACCCCACAACAAAATGGTGTCGTAGAGAGGAATCATGTGTTGATTGAAATGGCTAGAGCTATGTTCAACAAGTGCAATATGTCTAAGTCATTCTGGGGTGAAACAGAGAATACTAATTGTTATGTATCTCATCAAGTGTTCCATAGACCGCTTTTGAATAAAACTCCATTCAAGTTATGGCATGGCAAAGTCTCCAATATTTAATACTTCAAGTTTTTTGGAAGTAAATGCTTTATATTGAATGATTGTGATCCTATTGCCAAAATTGATCCAAAAGTTGATGGAGGAATTCGTAGGATATTTTACGCATAGTAAGCCATATAAGGTTCAACAAGAGAAAAAAAGTGGTTCAATAGTCAATACATGTGTCTTTTGATGAAACTAACTATCTTGAAGTCAAGGATACTCTGAGTAAAGACGATGTGGATATTATTCTCCCTAGTGCCACTAATGAAAGAAAAATGGAAATAAGGAGTAAGTGTGAAGCAAAGAAAGAAGAAATCTCTCCTTCTAGACAAGCTGAAGAAAATATTTCCAGATATCAGCCTGATGCAGATGCTACAACCATGAGGAGCACAGACAAGAATCAAGTTACCTTAGTTTGTAAGCAAAATGAAGCTTAAGAGATGAAGTAAGGCAAGGTCATCTTCCAGACAATAAGAAGTTGAAATGGGAAATTATGCATTTCTATCAATGATTGAGCATACAATTGTCAAAGAAGCTCTTAATGATGAATCATGGGTAAAAACTATGGTACAAGAGCTTGCTTAATTTGAAAAGAATCAAATACGAAATCCCATTGAGAGATTCAATGAGCATCCAGTCATTGGAAAAAAATAGGTTTTTAGAAATAAACTCAATGAAGATGGAAAAGCCTCCAGAAACAAAGCTAGACTAGTAGCCAACGGCTATAGTCAAGAAAAAGCAATTGATTATGATGAGATGTTCGTACTTGTCACAAGATTGGAGTCCATCTGAATTCTATTAGTTTTTGCACATAATAAACATTTCAACCTCTATCAAATGGATGTCAAAAGTGCATTCCTGAACAAACTTATCAATGAGAAAGTTTATCTGGAATAGCATCTTGAATTCAAGAAAGAAAAACTGCTCAATCATATCTACAAACTCACTAAGGCACTCTATGATTTGAAACAAGCTCTTCGGGGGTGGTATGAAAGATTGTGTAAGTTTTCGATAAACAAGTCATTATAGGTACTATTGATACAAAATTATTTATAAAAAAAATCATGATAATGATTTATTGTTAGTACAAGTATATGTTTATGATATAATATTTTGTGTTACTAGCAATCTCTTATGTAAGTAATTTGCTTAATAAATGAAGGAAGAACTTGAAATGTTCTCATGGGTGAATTAAGCTATTTCCTTAAACTGCAAGTCAGACAAACGAAAAATGTCCATTTTATTTGTAGATCAAGATATACCAAGGAACTACTGAAGAAGTATAGGATGGGCAGTTGCAAGGAAAAATCAACTCCTATGAGCCAGATTGCCAAATTTGACAAGGATGGATCAAGCAAACCTACTGATAAGAAAAGATTTCAAACATGCCACAAAGGATCACACTTGACTGCCGTAAAATACATTTTTAAATATCTTAAGGGTAATATCAATTGTAGATTACGGTATCCCTCATGTGAGGAATTTTAGCTTATTGGTTATCCAAATGCAAACTATGCCAAATGCAAGCTAGATAACAAAAGTACTAGTTGTACTTGTCAATTCTTGGGAAATAGCCTCATAACCTAGCAAAAGGAAAACTTTATTGCACTTTCTAAGACTAAAGTTGAGTACGTTGCATTGGGCAGTTGTTGTACCCAAATATTGTAGATAAAATAGATATTAAATGATTATAGTTTGATGTTTAGCCACACGCCTCTGTATTGCTCTCTATTGTGATAATACAAGTACTATAAACATCACAAACAATCTAGTTCACCACTCTCCAACTGAAACATCAGTTCATTTGAGATCATGTGAACAAAAGATACATGGGCATAAATTTCATAAGCACTAATCTACAGTTAGTTGATATTTTCATGAAGCCCTTTGCGAAAGAATGCTTTTGCAAAATGTGAAAGTAGTATGGAAACTAATCAAGTATGTTCTATGGAAAGTAAAACATAAAAGTGTTCTTCACGATACAGACTTTATCCAGGTATGGAATACTTATTTTAGTAACTGATTTTGTGACGGAAAAATTTGCTAAAAAATGTTGTGTCTTTTTAGCTTCCAGCTATGTTGAATTTGAAATTTAATTACTTACCCTATAAAGCTATCTCAATGACTACTAGGTAAAGGTAGTGTACTTTATTTCTTTTTTAATGTAAAGAAATTGCTTAATTCTTTCTTGTAAAAACCTCTTTATTTTTAATTTTTGTTATTGATTATTTCCTATCTTTGGAATATAATAAATATCCGTACACTTGTGTGTATATTTGTGCTAATATATATGTGTGTTCACTTTTGCATCGATTCACACTGCTCTCTCTCTCCCTCTCCTCCTCCCCCCCTCTCCATCTCTCTCTCTCTCTCTTCCCCTCTCTTTTCATATCACTCTGTCCTCTTTTAACTTTCAAAACCAACACTGCAAAAAGACACAAAGTTTCTGACAGAATTTTTCAATGGAAGCCGTCAAAATTCCGTAGGGAAAAAAAATTCTAACAGATTCTTGTGCGAAAGTGATTCGTCACAAAATCTTTGGTAGGAAAAATATCCCCAATGGATAACATCGCTGGAAGTATTTAAGGTGGATTTCCAACATCGTATCTAATGACAAGTTATGCCATTCTGTTGCTCGAGTTGCCGGCAAATCGTCTTATTTCTTGTGGATAACTTTTCGTCTTACCTCCATCGAATTGCCGATGGATTATCGTGAAATCTTGTGTTGATGCTTTTTCGACAAATATTCAACCGGTAACTTTCCCATCATATTTTTGGCGGATTATCCCTCGAAAATTATCCTAAAAAATTTAATTAAAATTAAAATTAATATGCATTTTTTTAGTAGATAAGTCGAGCTATCCTGTCGAAAACTATCTTCTTCATTTCCCACTTATATTTTAATCATAAAACTGTAAACCTATTTTAAACAGCAGTACACAACAGCAACAATAGTACCATAAAAAATATTCCAAATAATTTATATAATTCAAATGAAAGCACTTAAAAACAATTTATATACAAATTAAATGTAATTATAAGTGAAAAAATGAAAATGTCTAAGACCCATCACTACGAGCACCATCCTTAGCACCATCATAATCTCCTATGTACTCATCATCGTCAACATCATCATCACGAGCAGGGGAAGGTAGGTGGAATGGATAGGGAGGGTGGGTCCTCAACAATTGCATTTGAGTGACGGGGGACTGGAGCAACTGCTGTCGCTAATGCAAAATGGTGTTCAGTGCCTTAACCATTTGCTGTAACTGCGGAGGTCCCTTGTGATGTCTACACTGGGAAGGACGGCATCTCGAACGGCCTAGTCCAACTCCGTAACTCTTGGCGCTATATAAATAATAAAACTATATTTTTGAGGTTAAACAACTATATGGCAAATCAACAAGAAATATAAAAAAGATAGAGTAATAACTTACCAATCTCTCGACATATGTGCCAGCCCGGATGCTACATCCGCAATGGAGAGATACGCCCGTCTCAGATGTTTAATTCTTCTTGTTTTGAGCTCACTTCTTCTGAAAGCGCTTTGAGGCCCACCAACACTGTAGCTCGGCCCACTAGCTATCAGTGATCTAGTCGGACTTTTTGCCCTTCTCCGCAGCTCCCCGTATAATTCACTCAATCTTCAAGAGCCCTTTGAATTGAAGGCCCTCCTTATGTGCCCCCCGTAAGTAGGGTCCCAAGTAATGTACTTCTGTTAAAGGAGATAAATCAATATACAAAATGCTAGTCACACATTAGCATATCTAAAAATGTTCTAATTACAAATATATACCTTCCACTCCCTTAACATCATATCCCATAAGGACAACATGATGTCCAACCAAGTCTTGTACAATTTGTACAGCTTGCCCTTTATGATGGTTGTGATGTATCGAGTGGCGTCGCTCGAGGGCACGAACCTGAATAAAAATCATATAATTAATAGACATATTAGTGTATTTCACACATAACTACACAAAAAAAAAAAAAAAACACTTTATCATATTCAACTTACTAAAACTCTCCTCTAGCAATAACCATACCCTATTAGGTCCCCTAAATATCGGCACCAACCCTTCTTTAAAGGTTGTCTGGGTGCAAAGGGTAATGGCTAATAAAGATGTACAGAGGTGGATAGGGAAAGAGGTTTAGAAGTGGATGAGTGAATAGAAGGCTAAGAGCATGGAGATAATGATAATGGCAAGGGGGAATGTGCAGGTGATACAGAAGGTAGAGTGGTCTCGATGAGTGAAGAAGAATTACGGTGAGATAAGTCGATGATCTCATAGCAGCAAAGGAAGAAAATGATGGTGATGCAAAAGATGAAATAAGATGTGGAGTAGGGATAAAATCCCCTAATTGGACAAGCTGACTAAGGACTATGGCATTGGGGGAGGGGCTATCTCGTCTAGGTTAGACGGTACCCCTATTTTCTCTATGACGATTATGTGACTATATGTGACACTAGTTAGCTATCTGTAGCAACAACAATACAACTATGATTAATATTCATACAAACTAAGATAACTAAAGTCAAGAATTAAAAAAATAACAAATTAAATACAAGCAAATTAAACCCACGCGTCTGTAACAAATTACATTCATTCATACCAAAAACGCATTTCAATCTTCGGATGAGTTGCCAGATTCACTAGTCTCCTCAACTCCAAGTTCTTCTTCATCTTTATCAAGTTCAACCTTATCCTTAATGTCATCAATAATTGCCCCATCAATACGAAGAATGAAACATAAAATCCCTTATAACTCCTTTTCAACATGCACAATACATTATAATATTCACAACAAACAATGGAAAGGCTCCACCTCTTCCTCCAAAGCCCATTTTCCTTCATAACCCCCCAATTTTATCTTACATATATACTTAATTCTATCTACAACATCTCGGTACCATAAATTATTTAAAACGAAACACCAAGGTCAAGAAGTTGGATATTACCTCGAAACAAAATCCAAGGTAAAAAATAAATCTCGAACAACCCCAATAGAGAGATGACAACCTAATACAGCAAATACTAGGAATGTTAAGAAACTAATAAACACGAGTTGCCAAGTCAAATTGAATGCTTGACTATATGTAAGTTGGAAAAGAAAAAAGAAAAAAAATAAATACGGCATCGAGTCATTTCATTAGCTCCACTTGCTCAATTCCATAATTTTATTATTTTTTAAAGTACTAAATTTCCACAATATGATGTAAATCCATAATTAGCTAAATTTCTAAGTTCCTATACATTAATCCATAATCATTTTGATAGTTAATTTTTTATGTTCAATAGTTAATTCCTAATTTCTTAAGTCCCTACGTTAATCCCTAATCATTTTGATACATAATCATATTCTTAAGTAAATCCCTAATTTCCTGATTTTTTATATTAACTAGCAAGTGTTAAATTAAGAATTTAATTTATAACAACTTAGCATATAATCATTAGAAGAATTTAATTACTCACCTTAGATATTAATTATAAAACCCCCATGAAAGTTCTTCATACAAACTAATACTCCCAATCTCAAGTTTTTTATATCATTCAAAAAAAGAAAAAAGAAAAAAAATCTCAACTTAGTCAAAGAAGTTAATCAAAAAAATAAAAATAAAATTCAATTGACCTAGCAAGACGACAATAGACAACTACAATGGAGCAGCGGTGGCAGATGGTAGCTAATGGGGTGGGGACGACAGCAATGGTGGAGAGGGAGAGAGAGAAATAGAGGAAAAGAAGCAGGACCTAAAATTTTTCGCACTTTTCAATGAAAAAATCCCAGGGTATTCAAGTCACTACTGTGGAAAAATTTGCTGGAAATATGATGAAATTCTAAAATGGGAAAATTTTTTGTCGCCTTTCCGACGGATATTATACTGATAAATTTACGAGAAAGAACTACAAATTATGAAACTTTTTAGCGCATTTTTTCAGCAGAATATCCCTTGGTGACACAAGCATCCTTTTTTTGTCAGAATATCCACACGAAATACATGCTAGCATTTTTATCCAACAAAATATCCTTGGGAAGTAAAGGCAGTGAAGTTTCATCAGATAATCCACTAGAAATTCTAATATTCTAACATCAATTTTTGGTAGAACTTCTCCTGAAATGTCTACCGCTTCTCACCTTCCGCATCTACATCGACATATTGGCGTTGGATTATCATCGAGTAATTAGTCCACTGAAAGTCTGACAGTATTCCCTAGGAAGGTTCCGCTCAATTCGCCAAAAATTTCCCTTAGAATCATCAAAATTTTTTGTAGTGCAAAAAACAATAGCTTTTCCTCTTATCCTCCAAAGTCATTTCAAATGGGTAAAACAATGGCAAAGGCAAAACCTAAATTGTATGTCTTCCCATCTACTACCAAAGATTCACATCTACTCCATTCAAAAGATTTAACATAAACAAGAAACCTAAACCCTCTCCTATTACTCTTAAAACAGCTACCCTAAAAATTTGAAGGAACACCTATGAAAGGAAAAGAGAAGATAAGCCCCTCCAAAAAAGTTGCTAAGTCTGAGTCAAAAACCAAATTTGTTTGGAAAAGAATAGAGAACACCAGCCTTTGGAAGCGTAGAAGTGAAAAGGGTCCAACTCCTAGTGAGAGAAGTATTAAGAAAATAGTGAAAATCGAAGAATGTTAGGAAGGTGAAAGCAATGACTCTGATGAGAAAGAACAACTAGTTTTTCACAGATGATTATCAAATTGAGTACGGAAATGAATACAAAGGGAAACACGTCAAATGTGGAACATAGGTGGATTTCACTTTACTTTCTGGTACAAGAATACTTGACATTGTTAAGAAAGCTAGTCTAGAATCTTTTAAGAAAACGAAAGAATATGTTTATCTTGATCCTATCGCTACATTAATAGTGTTCATATGAAGCTTACTGTTTAGAAAATGTGCTAGATTTTATGCTGTGAAAATGGACAAAAGCTTTTTTAGATGAAAGAATGATGTACTAAGGAGTATTTTGATGTAAATACTGCTAAAATGATGTTGTTGAAAGGAAAAGGTTATGAAAAGCTTGTTTGTAATCATGAATACGATGCCATGGGCAATTACAGCAAAATGCTTCATAGACTTATTTTTTATACTGTCATAAGTAGAATTGGCCTCATACACACAACAAGCATGAACAATATGACAGTGTATATGATATTTATAGCTCTTAGTGGTTTAAGGTAAACTTGGATTACCTAGTGATTAAGACATCATTTATTGTCATGATACTAAGGTTAAAGTTCTTCTTTACAGCCTGGTTTTTGCCAAGACTAGGATTCCTTGCACGTGATTCCCACTTGGATGATATATTTTTTATGTTATGCATCATTTGTTCTTAATAATGATGATCCTTTCTATCATCATTATTCAATTTCAAGAATGATGTCATATTTTTAATTTCAAACATAGAAGTTCATACCACACATATATTTTACATTGCAACTCTTATAAAGTAAAAAATTAAAAAATTAAAAATTAAAATTAAAAAAATAGTAATAATAATAAATCATCATAAATTAGTAAAAAAATTCGGACAATGGAAAGCTCATAGAAGTCATAATTGTAGGTTAATTCGATTTTGACAAACTGATTGCATATACTTCAAATCAATGCAATAACTTTGTTCATAAATTAAAATTAACCGTATGAATAAACTAAAACCTATATCTTATATGGTAAAAAAGCCATGTAGAACTGTAGATGAAATTGCTTAATGTGTATGTGTTTCAGCCCTTCCAATTTGCTTCTCATGAATGTAGTAGTGACATTTTCTTGCTATCAATATATACTCGTTGCCATCCTTTAGCATAAAAACAATACCTTTTTCTTCGATGCACAGCTTTAGTAACCACTACTAATATTGCAATATGATTCTGATTCCATTACTTTTATCCTGCTTCCCGCAGAGGTTTAAATATATCATAATTTTGACCATGTACAAGTGATTAACATGTATGAATAACGTATTAAAAGAATATTGAAAGATTTCATGAAAGCCAAGCACATACATATGGTAACTATTTAATTGTAAGTTGTAGTCCTATGTGTCAAAGTATATATTGTCAAAGTAAATATGTATTAATGAATGAGATTAATACCATGAATGAAGAGCGAAGATAGGCTAAGCCCCTATTCGGAATGCAAAGTGGTTGAAGTTTAGCATTCAAAAATCAAGAAAGTGACATAAATGTTAATATCTCATTTTATAGTACAATAAAGTATATACTAATAAGCAGCTGTAAAAATTAAAAACTAGAGCAATACACATAACAAAGTCATTTTGTAGAAGTAAAAAATGAAAAAATAAATAAAAATAAAAAAAATGGCACAATCAATTCATCAACTTCATCAATTCTGCTTGCCAATTCATATCCCTTTGATATGCTCATTTGAGATAGTGACAAATTATTTAATATAGTATTGGACGCCTTAAAAGAAAAACTACATTCATCTTTAAGAGGTAAGCAACACTAGTGTGGAGCCGCATCTACAAAATAGAAATCCCAACCATGTGCATCCCATATTAACATCTGACTTCTTGGTGATAGGTTCGACCTTTCATAGTTTATGTTATTGAATCAAGTTCACACAAAATAGAATTGGTATGATGTAGCTCTAAGATAGACTTTTCCAACTCACACATTTGAGCTTTAATCTGAGTTTGGTGTCTGAATAATATTTTTAGTTTAAAGAATTAATAGATAATAGAATTAACGCTAGGAAGATTGTTACCAAGACCCTTTCCTTTGAACGGATGTCATTGCGAGTGGCAGACAAATACTCATTCACATTATTTTCCAAAGGCTAAACTTATTCTAGGAGAAATAATAGCATTCCTATTTGGTGTTTTTATTTTCCACATTATCTATATACCATTACTAGAATAGCTTCTTTATTCATAATATATGAGATGTATTTCCACAAAGCGTTGAGTAAATTTGTTGTGGTTGATAAAACTAAGCCGCACACACTTGCTTCGTGAGGCTCTGGGAATATAAGCTCAGAAGTAGCAGTCATATTGTTCCCCAGGCATAACCATCTATACATTACCAGTGACATCTATTGTCCTCACGTTGAATTGAGGTCTATAAGTTGAGAAAAATGCAATTCAGCGACCACCTTTTTTTTCTATAAAGAAGTATATCTTGGCCTCAATTTTGTGTGTATTTTAAGAAATACCTGGTTTTATAATCAACTACACCAGAAAAAAAAGGTAAAAGAAGAGGTAAGGAGTAATGCTACATTATGAGATAACCTTCTATACTCATTGGTATTCATATTAACAAAATGGTGTGAATGGCAAATTGTCGGATAGGCCTTAAGTTCATCAAATATGAAGTGTTGAGTGTCTAGTGAGAGATGATATTGGGACAATTCTGCTTACATAAAAAATGGACAATGTATATTGTTATATATGTATTCCAATGCTTTAATATGTGCTTGTGAGAAAATACCTACACGGGTTCATATTAACACTCTATTTTAGGAAAACCTGCAATGCAAGTCTATTGGTGTTCCTTTCATGATATTTGAATTTAAATATGGAAAATGTGAATGTTTATTTATCAAGTTTGTGTGAAGAATTATCATATATTACCCCACATTGATCTAACCTAGTTATTATCACCTCTGAAAGTATTCTCATGGTCACATTCCATAACTGCTTTGGACTTAAAGAACTGTCAAATGCAAGGTAATTAGACAAGAAATGCAAATACATCAAGTAATTTGATGATACCAATGTCAAAGGTATGCATTAAAAAAATCAATAATATAGGGAACAAAGGCAAAGAACATCTTAATTTAACATGCCAGAAATGCAATGTCAAATAGTATTGTTTGGTTGGTTCCAAATTTTGTAAAACCCAATCTACCAAGATGAGGCCGAAGTTAACACAGGGATTATCATGTCAATTATCTACCTGATCACCTTCACAAACTCAACATCAAGTTTCTCCAAATCATCGTAGACAACTAGTCAGCTAATGTCGGAGTTTCTGCAGTGGACTTCATTCTAGCTTCCACTTGGTACAAACACTCAAATATCATCGAAAGGATATTTAGAGTTAGATAACAGCAAGCTCGTTCCAACACTATTTATAATTAGAACCACCACTCCTACCATGAATATCTCTCTATTGAAGTCTTTTAAAATAATCATCTTCTTCCTACAGATTCCATGACTGGTACCAATTTTTGAATTTTGATTGATGAATTTTGATAAAAATAACCCTATAAGAGAGGATTAATGGAATACATATAGTTAAAGATGAAGTTATTGGATACGAATCAGAAAATATGACTTGTAGTTGAGTGGAATATGGAAGATGAGATTTTAGAACGTGGCCTGTAATTTAAGTGTTATATTTACAATCTAATTTCACGTATATGTCCATCATTTAAAAAAAAAAGGGTAAATTTGAAGTATAAAAAGTTGGTGTGAGAATTGTCATAAAAGGTATACATTTTGTATTTCACCCTTTAGTTTATAGGGATGCTTTAAAGTTTAGATAAAATTTAAAGGGTAAATTTGTTATATTATATGAAATAAATTCCAATACAGAGAGAAAATGGACTTTCTTTTCATATAGATATTCAAGGAATTTAAGGTTGAACTACTAAAAAGTCTAAGAGAACCACAAAATGAAATACAAAAGCATATTATCATGGCAACAAGCCTTGTGAAGATGGGATTTTACAGGAAGAAGAAATGAGAGTAGGTAACACCGAGAGATGATCCTCAATGTGCTTTATCAGAATCATTGTGAGAAAAGGGGGAATGATCAGAGGAGGACATTGAATTGGAGGATATAGAAGTTCCTGACTTTATAGTGGAGGTCAAGGATCTTACAAAATTCAATGAGGGGTTATTGCAATAATTTCAATGCAACTTGGACCCTATGCTCTCCCTCTTACATACGTTGAACTCAGAAGTTGACTCACTCATGAAGAATTTAGCAAGGCCTAACTACTGCCTCTCATGTCCAAAGTCTCACTATTTTCACAACACTCCATGCCAAGTTTCCTTACCATTTGCACTCACACACTGCATACCTTTTTTGCATGCTCTCTCTTTCTATCAATCTAACAAAGACAATTTTTTTTTTCAAGTTTGTATGGGTAGTTTTTAATTTCTATTTGGACACTTTTGTATTGTGGTTTTTACATTCTCCAACACTTTCTAATAATGCAAACGGGGGAGAAGTTAGCAAAAGTTAGGTTATTATTAGGATATTATGGATAATTTTCATGAATGATCTTTTTGAATGCTATAGATATTATATTATGTTTGACTTGACCTATTCTGTCTACTTGTTTATTTTTTTTACTACTCAGTTGTTGTTTATTATTTTCTCTAAAGAAATGAGTACACTCTAGCTTATTGTTGGAAATGCTTTCTGCCATGATCTCTTTCCTTGTAGGCTCTATATCTTGGTATCTTGTATAACCTCACTTCAAAATATTTGCTCTGACATTATCTGAGATTGGTACTTAAAACTTCCTAGAAATACTTGTCCATTTGTGAAAATAAAATGGAACAAAATTCACTTAGAGGCAAGAATGTTTGTTAAAACCATTGTAAGTATTCCTTCATGCTTATTTATTTATTAATTTTTTGGGATACTCAGCTGTTTGTTATCATAAAATGGGGATATTGTGGACCATTTGGTCCAATCTTGATTTCTATGATAACAAGTCAACCTCGAGAATTAATGATTTATTTTGAGTCATTTTTCCTAAACTACAAAGGATCATACTCTGTAGGAAATATGATCTATTTATACAAGGAAGAAGTGGTTTCTGGCTAAAGGGAAGCAGTCATTGAAATATCATTGATAAAGAACGAATGAAGGATTGAATGCTTCTGCCAAAACATCTTAGCCCCTCCAACAACTAAAATTTAAAATTGAATTTTAGTTATTGGAGAAAGATAGTCTAGCAAACAATCTGCTTATACAAAAATAAAAATGCTAAAAAGTCAATGCTAAAGTGCAGAGTCTGTTAGTTAAAAAAAGAAAGCTTAGAAAGACTTTTTATTAGCGAATCATCAGTTTCAAAATGGCTAGTTGGCCTATATATAACCCCCAGGAAGTCTTCAAAACAAATAAAGAAGTTGTTGCAATTATTTAAAATTATGCATCGCATGTTTCAAATTCTCCCCAGCGAAAATTAGAGTTCTCTCAACTCTAAAAGCTGAAACCGTGTTATTTTTGTTTAAATTGAGAGCAGTGCTTAAATTGTCGTGGAAACTTGTGTGAGCTTTATCATACAACTCTCTCCTTATCTTCTAAAGTTAAAGCTTATCCATGAAGGCATAGTGTTAAAGTATACGTTTCCCTGTGATAAGCTATTTATGGTTAAACTTGAGCCATAAAATTTGAGTTTGAAATTAATCCTATAAAAATTTGGTAGAGTGTTGGAGGAATATTTTTCCTTGTGAAGCGCTCTTAATTGGCTCCAGAAGTCATTCTAAAGGTTAGGTTTTTTCACCGAGCCTGCAAATGAGAGGGTTAGGTTCTTTTGTACCTTAAAGAACTAATTTTTTGGTTGATCCTATAAAAATATAGATTTTGTTCTTCTATACTGTAAAGGACAGGGTTAGGATTATGCCCTTAAAAATTTGGGTTAGCACTACGCCTATAAAAATCTTGGTTAAAGTTACTCATAAAAAAGATCTTTGTGATAAGTTTTTTATTTAATCCTGTAAAAAATCAAGTATAGTGAATTTTTTCCCAAAATCCTAAGTTGCAAGGCTCAACTAGAGCATTCAGATCATTTAACTGCAAATCTCTAAAATTTCTATGTTTTTTACTTGCTTTATCACTTACTTTTTCGGTATAGCTTTGGTTACTTATTATTATTATGATTACTCCTTATTGCCTTATGTACTGATTTTCTATTTATTTATTTGTTGCAAGTATTGAATCAATATAATTAGGAGTCATCAATGCGATCAAGAGTCAATCATTCTCATCAATGATGCATTGTACTGAAAATCAGAGAAGCATAATTCGCCCCTTCTTATGCTTAACTTTGTACCACAACTTTGGACCACTTGATGTATATGATAGAAAACAGTACAAATGTAATTCAACACACTTCAAATTAATAATCATGTCAAAGTCATATATTAAATCTATCATGTGTATATGTATGTATACGTATGGAGGGAGCCAAGAATAGATATGAATTTTTGGGTACTGAATTTGAGTAGAGTTGATTGCGAATCTTTTTTATGATGGATTTGCGATGGTAATCATTTTTGTCGAAATAAAATCATGGTAACATTTGTATTGAGCTTTTGTTTTTAATCTAAATACTTCATACATTTTAAAATATTTGTCAATAAATATCGAAGTTGCTAAAAAATGAAAGGGAAAAAACATTGAAATTGTTGTTTTTGATAGATTATTTTATCCATATATATTGGGATTACGTGGAGAAAGCAATTAATGTATGAAATTTAATTTTTAAAGATTCAAAACCATACAGACAATTAATTTAATAACAACAAATAATACCAATGAGTAAAAAGCAATCCAATATCTTTTAGATAAAATGACACTGCATTATCCTTCTTATAAAAGAGATGTGAGGTTTGATCCCAACTTTTACTCCTTTTGTAATTCTGTGGCCCTATCTGCATGCTACCAAATTAATCACATACCCTTTTTTCGTATTGGTTAATGCCTCTCTACACTCTATCTGTTTGCTTAATGAAGATGCCTTTAAAGTCCCACCACCTCACATGTTTGGATTTGTTTGTTTTGTTTATCAAATGAGTCCAATCCAGTGTGTCTTATTAGGATACCATCACTCTTGAATAGGGTGTCATTATCATGATTCAGTGTTTCACAAAATCTTTCACAGTGCTGATGCCATGTTTTTTGGATCCCCGCCTTATTTTACTTAGTTTTATACTTAATTCGACCTAGAATAGTCCATTACCCTTACCTTACCTCAACTTATCCTTATCCTCCTTATTTCCTTGCAAGCTATAGGCCTTTATCTCATTTTAACTAGCAAGTTTATGTTCAGTAACCTTTATCTCTTGTAATTGTTTCCTTCATTTTTGCCATAGATTCTATTCAGTAATCCCACTAATATTCATGACGTATTTTCACATTAGTATTGTGGTTGGACACTCGTCATGGATGGAAGATGATTGCCCTTAGACAAATTCGTACATGGAGCTTGTTTCTCTTTCCCCTTGTAAGGACTATTATTGGTTGTAAGTAGGTATAAACAGTCAAAACTAATTTAAATGGCTCCATTGATTGCCTAAAGGCACATATTTTGGACAAGGGATAGACTAGATGTTTGGTTTGGATTATTTTGACACGTTTTCTCCTATTGCCAAAATGTCCTCTATTGGTTCATTTATTGTTTTGGTAGGCAAGCTCTCTTGGCGACTTTATTGATTGGATATTAAAAATGTTTTTGTATATGTTAATCTCATTGATGAAGCATATATGAAGTGCCCTTTGCGGTATGTTACTCAATAGTAATCTCTTCTTGCTTAGTTCGATTAATTGACTAGAGCAATAATATCATTCGAGATGTAGTATTTCTTTGTAGACCATTCGATCTTTCTAACATGCACATCAGTGGGTATGATTGTTCTTGTCATATATGCCAATGATATTGTTATTATTATAGATGACAGCACAAGTACACAAAAACTGGAGTTTTTTCCTGCAATCTTACTTCCAAACTAAAGATTTGGGATATATGAAGTATTTTCCGGGAATCAGAGTCATCGGATCACAACTTGATATTGTTTTCTCTCAATGAAAGTGCACACTTCATTTGTTATTAGAAATTGGTATGAAGAGCGAAGCCAGTTGACCCTTATATAGATATTAGTAGCAAACTCTCTAATGATCATAGAGAACCATTTCACAAGCCAGAAAAATATAAGACTAGTTGGAAAATTGAACTACCTAACTGGTAGCTAAGCTGATATCCATTTGTAGTTTGCATAGTCAGTCAATTCCGCAACTTTACTTGAACCAATCATTGGATGACGAGTTAAGAATCTTAAAGAAATTGAAAAAATCACCAAGCATGAGGTTGTAATATAAAAATCGTGGACATCTTAATATTATTGGATACATTGATGCAGACTATCCTAGGTCTATAACTCATAGAAAGTCAATGTCTTGATGTGGCACTTTTGCCAGAGGTAACTTGATCCCATAAAAAGTAAGAAGTAGAGTGTCATATCATGATCAAGTGCGAAAGCAGAAGAAAAAGCGATGGCATACATCAATTGTGAATTACTCTGTTGGGGAATTATTGAAGTATCTTGGTTTTATACAAATCCAGGGTGGAGTTAGTACGTATAACTAAGCTTCAACCCATATTGCAAATAATCCCATGTTTTATAGAAGAACAAAGCATTGTCATTTCTCGCAATGGAAAGATCACAACAAAAATATGGTAACACAAATCTAATATCTCCAAATAGAATGTAAATTCATAGGGAGATTTACATGATTTGGCAAAATCTGCTTATGTTAAAGAGATGTTAAGATCTTCCATTATATGAGAGCTTTATTAGTCAAAATAACACTTAAACTTGATCATGATAGTCGATAATTCCACAAAAGAGCACTCAAATAGTGTAGCAATCGCACCAAGTACCAAAGCTAAAGAAAAACTGTAATGATTTGTGCACAGTCGTGCCCAAATAGCATAGTAGTCCCATAGCTGGCAGAATAAAAGAAGTACTTCGCTACACTAGGCACGCAAATGTACCCATTTGTTGCTGTAGTCACTCCGAAAGCCATGTCTAAACAAGTAACTCATTGCGGCACGACTCCGCCCACTGACCGCTATAGTCACACTAGAGGACTAAGCTGAAGGGGTGAATTTCATGTATGGTTGCCACTATATCCATATTTTGCCATATCATGCCACATAGGGAAGAGTTCATACTGACCAGGGTCTTGACAAATACTGACCAATCGAACCCGCTTGTCCAAGCCAACTCTCAAATCCTAATCCTCTATGGAATGAATTTGCACAGGATTAGAACACTTTTGAGGAGGTCAAGATTTATCAAAGGAAGACTTCGGATACAGACAGGATTCATGCAATATAAATAGGCTAGTATTTTTTCGATTCATATGATCTTGGATCTTCTCAAGCTTCTTTTAGGGAGCATCTAAGATCATTATTGCTTTTAGTTTTCAATTATTTTCCAATTTAGTTCATTTCTTTTTAAGTTCAGGTTTGTAAATATGATGACAACCCCTAATTTCTCATTATTTGAGATCCAGTGGTATATATAATTTCACGGAATACCCTTAGTACTTTCAACTATTTCTTGAGTCCTTATTCCAATGTTGCTACTTTCGCATACTACTAATAGCCATGAATAATCTGGTGACACAGTGCATGTCTAGCAAGCAGCTAAAATGAGGATGAGAAAATTGAGTTGGAAAGGAAGACTATTCTTTTACTGACACTTAACTTGTATTCAAGTTAGCCAACCAATTATGTTTAGGACATAATTGTGAATACACGATATTCGTAATAATCAAATATGCTCTTGCATTGGATGTTTAAAGGATAAAGAGATACATTGAATAGTGTAGTAAGAGGAAACTTTGGGGTATAGTCAGATAAAAGTCCTCATTAAATTTTTTTAGAGAAGAGCTGCTACACATCCTTAATCGGTGTATAGCTTATAACTCTTGATCGTTATGCTCGTTGGTCAGACGGCCCATTTACTTGTATAAATAGTATTGAGTTTCTAATTACACTGGGACTTGAGCTCAACCCATTTTGTGTGAGTGGGAGATATTGAAAACTGGGTCTTGCATTTGGGTCGTACCAAAAGACTGACCCGACCCAATTAAATTTGAAAGGATAAGTTGAAAATTTGAGTTAGGGATAAGTTTCTAAAAACTACCTACCACTAATTATAGGGTTAGTGGGGATATGTAAGAGAGAGAGAGGGGATGAGAGATTTATTTTTCCCTCTCTGTGGAATTGTTAACACTTAACGAAAGAAGAGTTTTCTCTCTATAGAATTCAAGAATTCTCTCTCTTTTTCTCTATGCAGATTTATTTCCTCTCTCCTAATCGAATTCACTCTCTCATATCTTTGTAGATTTCTCTCTTTACATATGTTGTAAGAACAGAGAGTTTGTGATTGTGATAAATTAGAAATCAATTCCTATTGGTATTTGGGTTGTGTAAACTCGAATTGCTTCCCGTAACTGATGATTCAATTTGGACAAAAGAGGCGATTCAAAATCTGTAATTCAAGTCAACTATGCCCTGAAAAAAAGACACTTCAAAGTCGGTGATTCAAGTCTATTACAATTTAAGATAAGAAAGTTTCTGTAGTTAAATTAGGAAGATAATTAATTGCTTTCATTGCAGGTATGTTAGTATGTTATTTCCTTCATTAGTATCAGAGCCATCCCGACTTGAATTCTAACTTGATTTATGCGAATTATGATATTTATGTGATTATATCATATTATATCTACGTAGAATTGAATTATATGCTAGAAAATCATATTGTTGTTACATATATTGAATTATATGCAATTTTTCTAGGATGTACAATTATGCCCCAATTACTTCTGGATTTTTCTGAATTTTTGTAGCAAAATTCATGATATGATATTTATATGGTTTTTGAGATGAGGTCAACCATATATTGTGCTTTTTTTTTGTGAACTGTGTGATTTGATATGAATTTTTGAAGATAAAATCGTGTATAAGAATATAGTAATATTCTTGAGACTATGAAGAATAAATTTTAATCCTTTAGGCAAGCTCCAGTCTCGGTATGAAGCATGTGTTTTTCAAACACAAATGTAGAAAACACAAAATAAAAATTTGACCACGCCACTAAGTACAACATAATAGACAATAAAGGATTGCCAGAATCCAGTGGCCAAAAAATGCTAGGAAGGCGGCGTGTAAAGCACACTCGCCACAAAAGTGCGTGAAAGGGTACATGGCAGTCACTCCATAATCACTGACAAATGTGTAAAACATAGGCCAATAATGATTATCCTTATGGCGTAATCGACAAATGTGGCGCTCACGTGGTGCTTGCATGGTCAAGACACATGGCCGTTGACCAGTCAATGGTCAAACCAAGTCAACACATTTGGACCTTTTGATAACTGACACATGGCATGACACGTTAGCATGCCTCATGGCATGCCACATCATCATGCCATGTTAGCATGAAGCCATGGCCAGTATGCCATATCAATATGCCATATCAGCACATGTGACATGTGTCAATGCTGGATCAGCCACTATGGTTGACATGGTGCTGATGTGCCCAGCCACGTTAGATATTAAAAAATTGGGTAAAGCTTGGAACAGGTGCCACATTGCCTCAGTCATAGTGACAGTGTGTCAAAGTGAGTGTAGCCTGTTCCCGAAGTGGTCTTCGATCAGAAAAATTTTGGCGTGCCTATATTTTAATTTTTGTTTTTTTGGTGAATTAAAATAAATATTTTGGAGTGAAGAAAATATTTTTCTTAATTTTGATCTTTTGAAAAATAAAAAATTGAGAAAAATTAGAGAAAAATTATTTTACTTGGAGAAAATTTTGAATTTTTTTTTATGAGTAATTAAAATCTAAGGGTTTGGTTATCTGGTTCGGAAATTTGAACACTTGTGAATACTTTGCTTTTAATTTTGCTTGAAAGATACATTTTTTTCTCCTAAGTCTTGATGAGATTGAACATGATTTGTATTTTGGATGTGTTTTTAATTCTGAAATATTAACTCTAGTAACTATTTACCCATTTTAAATAAGGCACAAATGAGAAATGCTTGACATGCCCTCCACAGACGAGGTGGAGGTTTCACAACTCTTGAACGACATAAAAAAACTATGGAGTTTCTCATGTATCAAATGAGAGAGTTAGATAAACTTCCTCAACGTTTTGAAATTATGGAGAGAAAGTATAACAAAGTCATTTCCTTGGGGGAAAAATATTTTGTGGGCAATGAGCCAAAACTCAAATGAGTTTGGAAATGGTCCTTGCCAGAGGATTTACGAAAAAAGTTCCGTAAAATTTGGGAGTCAATGGGATATGACAAAGTACTAATTGAGGTTGAAGAGGCCATGCTTAACTTGTGGGTTGAGGCTACTAAAGAGAAGGTGAAAATCTGCATGTCCCGTAGTATGCACATTAACTCATGTGATATAAGGATCACTAGTAGGAAGACATCTTCGGAATTTCGTATATGCGACAAACTTTCGACTAGTATCAGTAACATGGATTTATGTGATAAGAGTACATCGAGAGATGATAGTGGGTAGAACAATTCATGGAGAAGAGTAATTATGTACTATTAAGCATAAGTAGTCACTCCTTGGTACATAGGCCATGACTTAGAAACTAACCATAGCTAATTTGAACTTAAAGACAAACTAAGTGGCAATGATATAAAATTAAGTGCCACAAATCTGAGATGTGCTTGGAGAGCAAGAGGCTTCAGAGTACAACATTGCTCTTAAGGGTGAGATTATAATGTTTATGAGGTGTGGAAAAAGATAAGATTTCATAGCTCAAGCAATCCTGTTCAGCTCAATGATTGGTAATCTCAATCACGCAAGCGAGCAATACGAAATTGCTCATGACATATAGGTGTTCCTTATTGGTAAGTATAAAGATACTATTGTCACTCACGTGAGCCAACTGACAATCAAGATTGACAGTTGTGGATTATGTCAAACATGATGTGTTGGTGAAAGGTTGGCTAGCCACATTTCCTCTTATGAGCAATAAGTGCAATCTTTGATCTAGTCCCTTACTGATTATTGTTACTAATAATCAAGATTGAGATTTGTGGACTATGTCAAAGATGATGAGCTAGTGAAAGATCAGCTAGCCACATTTTCTCATATGAGCAGTAAGTGCAATATTTGATTTAGTCCCTTACTAATTGTTGGTGCATCTGAAAGTAATTCATGTCAATATGAACTCTTTCTCTCACAATGCACAATACATCGAAGTTTAGTGCTATTAAGTCCATTTAGTGCACTGTAACTAAATTCAGTTCCTAAAAAAAGGCTTCGGGCTTAAATTAGGAAAAGAACTCAACTCACAGAAAGACAAGAAAGGTAAGGAGACTAATGAAAGTGATTAGAAGAATGATTCTAATCTCTATGCCTTGTTAGGTAAATTCAATTCTATTTGGATACAAACTCAGAAACAACAAACATATTAATAGAGATGATGAAGCATATGTAGTCTTGTCAAATTTCTCTATGTGTTGGAAATTTGATATCATCTGATGTTGTTCATAGACTAAAATCTTAGTTTGTCATTCAAAGAAAATATAGTTGGTGTTTTTTCTAGATAGCATGTGTTATGGTAGTGGACATCTTAGGATTGGTTTTTTAACTATGACAAACAAGCATCATGCTGAAGGTACTTTTTCATTAAAAACTTGCTCATCTAGTAATGCAAGTACATATGAGTGTATATAGCATATAGGACTAGGCCACATTAGCAAGAGAAAATGATCAACTAATGAAAGCTGAACTGTTGGGATCTTTTTTCTTGAAAGTTGATCGAAAATGATGAAAGAACCACTTAGAAAAGCCATCAGAGCAACATTTCCACTGCAATTACTTCATTTATACATATGGTTAATTGTGATTTGATAGAAGTGGAAGACTATAAATGGAACCTTATATTTTCATTACAATGATAAACTGATTTGCATGTTATAATCATATCTATCTAACCACTCAAAAGTTTTAAGCACTGGAGTGTTTTAGGCATTATATAGATAGAGTGGAGGATCACATAGACAAAAGTATAACAAACTTTGAGAATTGCTCGACAAAAAGAATATCTATCTACTTGATCTATTTAAGGATCTATGTAATGAAAAAGGACAATTACACAACTGACCATTCCTCATACACATCAGTCAAGTGATATTCTTGTGAGAATGATAGGATATTGTTGAACAAGACAAAGTCCATGATGGTACAGCTTAACTTATCTATTTTCTTTTAGGGAGATAAATTTATTAACTGCAATCTGTTGTTTGAATTATGTGCTTCCAAAGTCATTATCTTCTACATTGTATAAACTCTGGGCTAGTACGAAGCTTGACTAAAGTAACCTCAGGCTTTGGAAGTCAACTATTGTATCTTCACAGGATACTAAGAGTAGTCAATAGGTTACATGTTTATGAGGTAAAGTGTAGATAGAACTATTCCTGAAATCGAACCACGAAATGCATTTTTGGAGAATAAACTTCTTAGTAGCTGTGAAATAAAGGGAAACAAAACTTTTATTATGTTTATGGATTCCAAAAATGGCTTTGTAACAAATGGATAAATGTAATTTTAAGAGGATATGTTACCACTCAATTCCCGTGGGAGCTATTCCAAAGAAAACAATCCATCAGAAATTTAAATTTAGAAAAGTACTAAGAACAGAATGCCCAAAAGTTATTTAAAGATTGAAGAGCATACTTAGTTGAATCTCCAAGGGACAGAGAAAGCCTAAAAGCAAGAGTATGAGGCTTCGTATTTTCCCGTGAAGGATGCAAGAATGAAAGTAATGGAAGAAAATATGGTGTTAATTTGATCAAACCGAATCTGGGACTGGTTGATCTATTTTTGGGGTATAAGGCTCTTGGGAATGAATGAATTCTAAATCATTGAGCGAAATTTGAGAGAACCATAGCGAGGTATAGCACTGGGCCAGTGGCAAAAGGTTACACTCAACAATAGAGTTGATAATATATGAATCCTTTCACATTGGTGCTTATCCTAACTTCTGGTCACTTAATGTTGGCCATATAGCTTACTTAGATGTAGAATTATTTTAGATGGATGATTAGACTACTTTTTTCCATGGAGAACTTAAAAGATAAAGTCTACTGGGACAACTAGTAGATTTTATCTTCTAAGACCAAAGATATATGGTCAAAATAAATTAACAAGATCATCTATGGCTTTAAGCAGCCTACTCAACAATAGTATCTGAGAACTTGTAAAGCTATAATGTCCAATGATTTCATCACGAGTGATGAGACCATTGTGTTTATGTTAAAAGTCCAATAAGAGTATGTAATTCTATCTCTTCAAGTTAGGGATATTATTGGCTGAGAACAATAAGGTGTATGTTAAATTCATAGAGATCGTTCTAAGAGACCTTTTGTGGTATCTCAAGAATCGTATATCAAAAGATATTAAAATGATTCAGTATGAAAGTTGCAAACCTAATGATGCTCTTATAGCTAAAGTTAGAAGTATAATCATGAAATAAACCCAAAGACTCCTCAAGAGAATTATAGATGTCCAAAGTACCATATAGAAATGCAGTTGAGAGCTTGATGTGTACTATGGGGGTGCATATGCTCTAATATGTCAAGACATGGGTCTAATTAGCAGGTCTCAATTCGACCTAAGAAGAATAAAGTGGATTATCTAAAATAGGATTTTAGAGATACCTAATAAGTACTGCGGATCATTTCCTGTATTAATCAAGGAAAGACCCAAATATAATAAGATACACAAAATGCTGATTAGGGTGGAGATTTGCCATAATTTACTTTAGGTTATTTGTTCTTGATAAATTAGAATGCGATCTTATTGAGTTGCAAGAAACTAACTTGTGTGTCATTATCCACAAGTGAAGTTGAATTTGTGGCATGTGCTTCTACAATACAAGGTGTTTGCGTTAAGAAAAATCTTATGATATTTGAATATGGTAAGCCTAGTGTGAGTAGTCACTATTTGTTGTGATAATTAATTAGTTATTGCTTGAGCACTGGCCCCAACTGTCATGGTAAGACCAAACACAAAGATATGAAAGTCAATTTTGTGAGAGATATAGTTGAGAATAAGGAGGTAATGCTCAAATACATGTTCGCGCATACAATGGTGGCTTGTTAAACCTAATCTTCGGTGATGTGGAATATGTTATATTTGAGCTTGTTCATATCTTTTTGCAGTATGCTTATCTTATGATAAATTAATATCCTAATACACATGCTTGATATGATAACTTTCATCTTAAAAGGTATATTAAACAAATAGAGATTAGCTCTCTCACATGAGCAATCGCCTTTAACATTGAGTAATGTGCAGAGATGAGGCATTATTGATTTACTTTGTACAATGTTGCCTTAGTCTAAACATGGCTAAGACGAGATTATGATCGAGAGTTTCGTAATCGAAATGGATTAATCACGATCCATCGACTTGTCGATAAACTAGATATGAATTGCTCTCCAAATTGTTATAAGGAAGACGAATAAAGGAGAAAACTCTGGTTAAATGTTGAGATACACTTGGACCAAAATTTATACGATGTTTTATTGAGCACGTGACATACACTCTAATGGGGAAGAAGCTGCATTATAATGCATGTTTTATATCATGTGTGCCGAGAGTAACCTTTTGGGTAATGAACAAACGAGTCCTCAATATCTCATTCTGTGAGACCTAGAGGTATATATAACCTCATGTGATGTCCTTAGTACTTTCAACTACTTCTTGAGTCCTTATTTGAGTTTTGCTACTTTAGCTTATTACTAATAGCCATGAATAGTCCGGTAATACAATGCATGTCTAGGCAAGTAGCTGAAATGAGGAAGAGAGATTCAAACTGGAAAAAAGGACTATTCTTTTACTAACACTTAACTTGTATTCAAGCTGGCCAGTCAATTTGGGACATAATTGTGAATACATGACATTAGTAATAGTCAAATATGCTCTTGCATTGAATGTTTAAGGGATAAAAAGATACGTTGACTAGTATAGTAACAAAAAAGTCTAGGGTATAGCGAGATAAAAGTCCTCATCGCATTTTTTAGAGATAAGCTACTATATATCCTTAACCTATGTATAGCTTATAGCTATTGTTCGTTATGCTCGCAGGTCACATAGCCCATTTGCATGTATGAATAGTATTGAGTTTTTAATTACACTAAGGCTCAAGTTTAGCCCATTTTGTGCGAGTGGGATATGTTGGAAATTCAATCTTGGATTTGCGTCGTCCAAAAGGGTTGACCTAACCCAATTAAATTTGGAGGAATAAGTTGAAAATTTGAATTAGGGATGAGTTCCTAAAAAACCACCCACCACTAATCATGGGATTAGTGGGGATATGTAAGGGAGAGAGAGAGTGAGATTTATTTTTCTCTCTCTGTAGAATTGTTAATCGCACGAAGGCAGAAGAGTTTTCTCTCTCTACAAAATTCTCTCTCTTTTTTCTCTATGCAGATTTATTTCCCTTCTCTGAATAGAATTCACTCACTCACATCTTTGTAGATTTTTCTCTTTACATGTGTTGAGTTTGTAATTGTAATAAATTGGAAATCAATTCCTATTGGAATTTGGACTGTGAAAACTTGAATTGTTTCCCGTAATTGGTGATTCAATTCGGACCGAAAGGGTGACTCAAAAACTATAATTTAGGTCAACTACAATCCGGACAAGGAGGCAATTCAAAGTTAGTTATTCAAGTCTATTACAATCTAAGATAGGCAAGTTTCCGTAGCTAAATTCGGAAGATGATTAATCGCTTTGGTTGAAGGCATGTTAGTAGTTATTTCCTTCCAGATTTTTTATTTAGGGAAAAAAGAACATAAAAAGAATCACCCAAACACCTCCTTCTTAGTCAATCTTCTCTCAGCCACGTCACCATATATCAGCTAGTACTTTATTTTTTGTATGAGATCTTCAGATATGATTCTGAAATTTATTTTGTCATTTTTAGTATAATTTGTAATTTTTTTATATATGTGTATATATAGCCCATATGCGAACGAATGAATGAAGAGCTAGCCAGTTGGAGGCTTTCGATTACTATATCCTTACCAAACCTACATAAGCCTAGTAACCTAAACAAAACTAATGAAACCAATAGGTTTGCTATATATGAAATTGTGGAGATATATGGATTAACAGGTCATCCATGAGAGCTCCATTATTCCTTCGTATCTATGTTGGGCCCTATAATGGATCTTGGGAATTCATAATGGGATAGATTTCATCTTATTATAATTGCATTTAATTAATTAGAGTTTTCTGAAATAATTGCACCCAGAATTTATGCCTATCCATAACATTGTAGCTGATGCAATCATTGTGCTTACCTCAATAATATGAACACCTAAGCAGATGCTGTCCACTTGTTTAAATATAGCTAATTGTTCCTTGCTACGTCATTCTAAATAATGCATGCCTTTGTATTCTCTGGAAGAAGATTAGGTTATACAAGAGCAACCATGATTAATTTATTAATTTTTATTATTATGTACTAATATTTTATGTTCTGCTAAGATATGAAGACTATTATAAACAAGTTCTCCTAAGATATGAAGATTATTATACACAAGTGTCAAGTGTCCACAATTTAGCTAGCTCAAAGATCAAGAAATTAGTTGGTTAGATAACTATATTTGATACAATAAAGTTAGGTAGTTAGGTACTGTTGGGCTCACAACTCAATTGATTTACTACACAAATTATATATTTATTATGTAAAGATAAAGAATGATTTGCGCTTTGAAGTATGAAAGCCATTGCTTTTTACATGATATTTGCCCTTTTGATCTTCCAAACATCGAAAGGAATAATCAAATATGAAGAATTAAATGAATATTTCAACATTACTAATAATAATAACAATTTAAATACCAAATTTATTTACAAAATTGTTGTGGGACAAAATAGAAAAGTGACCAGAATGCCAAAGAGGAATCCAGATGATGAACCATATTAAGCCCAGCCCAGCCCAGCCCAATAGATTAAAGCCACAGGCCAAGTCTTGGAGGTGACCCGACCTCGAACCCGTATAAATACTGCTAAAGATCCGACCCGAACCAAGGCAACCAAAGATTATGATTACATGATATGGGTCAACCTAACTCCGATGCTAACGGATACCCAATGAGGACCTTGAATAACAACTGTAGAATACATCATAGTGCAAATAGTGTAATTTGATACCTATAAATATCCTCTTATGTCACTGTGCAATAACTAATTTTTTGTACATTAAGCACAAACATTTATTAATTTATATTGACAAAATCTTCGGTACTCAATCAAAATTTAAATGGTTTGATAAGGTAGAAGTTGTACCTTTCATGAAATTCATATGTTCAAGAAATTCCTAATGCTATTTTCTCCTTTCAAGACTCTCTTCTTCTGACCTTTCTTAATTAAAAAAATCATAGAGAAATTCAATTTTCTTCGCAAAGTTTACCCTATAAAATATTTATACACGCGAGAGTCACATATTAGCATTATAAAAATATAAAATGTTTTAGACCGTCATTTTCTATCAAAAGCTTTTTTATGCCAACACGGAAAACTTTTCGACAATCGTAGTGCATAAGTATTATATTATATCTGTATGAGGTGTTTATTTAATATTACTTATTATTTTAAGTTAAAGGTTAAAGCAGCACTAATCCTCATGTTGCTTGTACATTAGGTAACATGCCCAGAAAGATTATTTAGAAATGTATGAAAGCTGAACTGACTTGACTTTCCAAGATGTGTTCTTCAATTGGTGTGATTTTACTAATATTGTAGCCACAAATTTGGGCCAAACTGATTTGGGACATTAACTAATCAGATTTGATGCTACTTTATGAACAAATTACATAATAAATTATTGGATATTCTTGATATACTTTCTGCAGTAAAGGAATCGTATTTACATGCTACGCACATAATTGGTTTTTTTTTTTTTTTCAAAATCAAATATAATAAAAAAATAAGAATAATTTCCCAGAGCAGTTACTATTTCATTTTTTGGCAGCATTCTCGTATTAGCAAGTGATACATGAATTGAAAGCAAACAAAAATAGATCCAAGGTGGGCTATACAATGTTGGTAATAAGAAAACACCAATTAATGGGGGACAAGCTTTTAATGTTTGTTACCCCATGATTTTTGGAAACATGGCAATTAATTAGGTATCATGTATTGTCTCTAATTAATTTTATAATTTGGATTATTAGTGATATACTTAGACAATATAATTATGTCCCTTATCATCATGTTTCTCACAGTTCTTTTTTTTTTTTTTAATTTTTTCTTTGGGTTTTAAAATTTTGACATGCCCCCCCCTGTGATTGGCTGGGAACATGCAGTTTCTTTTGACCACCTAACAAATCCTTATCCTGCAGAAATTGATACCACTAGAAACATTTATTCAATAATTAATTGGTCAGATTAATCTCGCATTGATTGATTAGTTTATTAAAGTTTGTCCTTTTTTTTTTGAGAAAAAATTAAAGTTTGTCCTTAGGATGTTGAGATTTTTATATAAATTCATGTAAATGTGAAAGTCACAATTGGTTCATATTGGATCTTTATTTTAGCATGTGAACAAGTCTGATTAGTAGGCTCATGAGCATAATAAGCCAATTGAAGTGATTGAATTCGAGTTTGATTCACATAAATTTTCGAGCTCAAGCCTCATTTCGAGCATATATATGGCTCTTGCAATCTAAATAATTAAGTTGGAACCTAAACTCAAACTTATAACTTGAATACAAATTTGAACCAAATGAACAAAGTTCAGTCAAGCTTGGTTTGACACAATTTTCCTCAGCTTGTCAAGCTCAAGCTTGAGGCTTTTGTAAAAAATTGTTGACGCTCGACTCAGTTCAGCTTGGCTCAACTTGGCTCGTTAGATTCCCCACTCTATTTATTTTAATACATAATTCATTCTTTATTTTATTCTATAGATACATGATAAGTGGCTAAATCTTTTCGTGTAGAAATACTTGCTCATGGATACAATATATACTACGAAAAAATATATTAAGGGACAAAAGATTTAGTGATAATGTGAAAATTATAACCAATAATATAACATCTATTAAATGATAATGGCTTTCATCTCCTCACTAATGATTCTTTAAATTAAAAAGCTTAAGTGCCAATAATTTTTCTATAGTCAATATAGCTTAATAGTGACAAAAACTAGTGTTAAAAGTTGTTAATATTGGTAATTAGTGACACATGCATAATCACAATCTCGTGACAATAAAAATTCTAAGACACTATGATTCTGTGATAAGACTTTCATTATCATTAGGTTATCACTAAACACAATTGTTGCCACCAATAAGCCAGCTAAAACTACGTGCTATTGTGACAAAATAAAAATTTTTGTCAGTTATTATATTAATTGGTGACAAATTTTATATTATCGCTTAATATGTTATCACCAATGTTCTCCTTTCTTGTAGTGATAATTGTTATATTATTCATGCAGTGAAATATATATGAGATAAAATATTTATTTTGGAATAGAAAATACGAAGTTGGTAGGAAGAAAGCTATATTAAGATGGATTGGGGCTTAATTAATTACTTAATAGTTTAAGTTCACATGGGATGCTTAATAATTTTTTTGCGTATGCATGGATGGTTCTTCTTTCTTCCTTCCTTTTTTTTTTT
>JACFYI010003739.1:455804-479136 GCA_014898755.1 Handroanthus guayacan
GTGTGCAAAATCTTTAAAGTGCAATGCCGGCTTACGTTAGCTCCACGACTCCCCACGCTGCTGCCACAAGATTTTGTTCCCTTCCCAATAAGCGCAACCCATAATACGTTCCTCTCCGCCGCTGTGCGCATTTTATTTATCCTTCACCTTCTTTTTCTTCTCTATATATATACGAGGAATAATTTTCCGATTTCTTATCCAAACACACTTTATTAAAACTGTAATTGTAAGATTTCCAGTTATACATATATATAGCATGGCTACAAAGTTTCTACTGACGTTTGCAATCTGTCGGTTGATTGTGACCGTTGGATTAACTCTGGACCCTGCTGAGCTGCTACGCCTTGAGGTGGAAGGCCAGCTGAGCCTGGAGCCTGCCGACGTGGCAACGGCTTCCCGTGACTTTGGCGGTATGCAAAGCGCCGAGCCAATGGCGGTTCTTCACCCGGCTTCGGCTCAGGACGTTGCCTGTCTTGTAAAATCTGCATACGAGTCGGCTCATGGCTTCGGCATCTCTGCTAGGGGCCACGGACACTCCATTAACGGGCAGGCGATGACCACAAATGGGATGGTGATTCAAATGAGCGGTTCTCTAGGGAGTCGACTCGGTTCCGGAAAGCCGGCTCCGCCACGAGTTTCGGAGAAATCCATGTACGTGGATGTCTGGGGAGGAGAATTGTGGATTGATGTTCTGCGATCCACCTTAGAATTTGGACTTGCGCCCAAATCGTGGACCGATTACTTGTACCTTTCGGTCGGAGGTACTCTCTGCAATGCAGGTATCAGTGGACAAGCCTTCATTCATGGCCCTCAAATCAGCAATGTGTATGAGCTGGATGTAGTTACAGGTTCCTCCTCTTTCTCCTTTTCAATTTTATTTTTTATTTTTTTGGAGAAAGAACAACAACGGATTTTTATTTTTTATTTTTTGAGGTAGAACAATAACAAGATTTGAAAATTAACAATAATATGAATAATATATATTTCCTTTGTCTCGCATGTCATTTGGAGTTAGACGTGTGAAAGAAAAATTAATGAACAGAAAAATCCATATGGAAAATCGATAGGCGCCAAGTCTCCCTATATCTTAGAAAATGACTATCACGACTTCCCCACAGAAGCGCTAAAATGGATCATTTTTTAAAAACACAAATTACCACGGTAGCTATTATTTTTTCAATAGAATTTTATGTTGATTCCATCTTTCACAAGGGATAAAATGCACGTAATTAATTACTTTTCTTTTTTGAGTTTATTTATGACGGCCCCATGAAATAAGACAATTAAAAAGGCAAGTACTTGTAATAAAATAATAGCATGGCCTATTAGGACTATTTTGTCCTTTACTATGTTTTGAGGTTGTTTTCATATGTGCTTTTCTTTGTCTTAACTTTAAACATGAGTATTATTGTTATGTCTAGGGGTTGTCTCAAAGTATAATTCCACATGGATTGTTTTTTGTTGTATGCATGATCTTTTCATAATTGGCTGTTGCTGCTTCTTAATTAATAGTTAGACACAGATAACAACCCTTGCCTTCACGATTAAAATGCTCTTATATATGACTTCTTTTGGCCTAATCGATTTTAGATTCCCCCCTTATGATTTTATTATTACATTCATAAAACAGAAGCTCTAAAAATCCAGATTTTGAGAGCTAGCTTCTCCTTCGATAAAGTTAAGGCTATAAGTTACAAATTTTTTATAGGAACGGTAAATTTTTAGAATAAAAAAATTATAATTTATTATTAATTTCATAGCTAACAACTAGTCATGAGAGTAACTCTTTTGAATAATATTATGATTGATTTTGTAGCTGAAATCGAAGCAAGTAATCTCATATATAACCTAATTAATTAGCTAGGAAATTAACCATAGCTAAATTTTTTATTTTAGACATTTATGTAATTTTGCAACGGAAACTTTGTAGCCTTAGCTATGAAAATTAATTTCCTCACAAGATTTTCGTAGCAGATGGTTAATTCCATCACGGTAAATGTTACTCTTATCAATTTTACTGTTTTCAAAGAATTAATATTCTTGAATGTATGTATGCGCATCTAATGAGTATTGATTTGAAAAATTAACAGGAAAGGGTGAGCTGTTGACATGTTCGAAGAAACAAAACTCGGAACTGTACGATGCTGTTCTTGGTGGATTGGGACAATTTGGTATTATCACGAGGGCAAGAATAGCACTTGAAAGAGCTCCCAAAAGGGTAATTAATTTCGTCTCATTTACAATATTGTTAAATTGTCTCCTTTTCTTATTAGTTTCTCTCTTCTTGTCGTTGTGGGGCTGTGTGTCTTTTGCACAAAAGTTTTCCTAGTACCAGCTAATGACTTGACCTAAAAAGTGATGAAACAAATTTCATGACCTAAGCACCATGACAAATTGGGTCCATTTGATCTGGCTTTTTACCCCTTTTATTTCAAACGGCTGGCCTAAAGCTGGCAATCTTCTTGACATTCTTACATGTACTAATAAGGGTGGTGGGGCCTAAAGCGTGATATGTGAGGTCCAGTGTTTTACTCGAATAATGAGTGTCAAGATCTCAAACGCTTGGGGTGAAGGGAGGACTTGCAATCATAAGTTGTTAGACTAGTGGAGGTAGGCCTCTACGATAACCGTTTGATCGAGGCTTGAGTTAATTCATGTATTTAAGCAAACCAATAATAAGGTATATGAGATCACATAGCCAGCCATTTGGTGGATAGTTAGAAGTTATTTTTTTAATTGCACCAAGTTTACTCATAGGACCCAAAAGATGCAGGGTTATACTTTCAATCAAACTGAATACCCAACAAAAAGACAGGGATACTTAACCTGTTTTGTCATTAACTGAATATTTGTTTTATGGCATTTTGGATATTTTGGCCTTCTTTAGGCCTAAGCGCACATAAGTCTTAATTAAATGGCTTTAATTAGCTTTTAGACCAATTAAGTGAAAATGTAATTGAATTGGTGGATTTTCAGAAATCAGCCTAATCTAAGTTGAATTAGTGTTGCAGGTGAGGTGGATTAGGGTATTGTATTCCAACTTTTCGGCCTTTACGCAAGACCAGGAGTACCTAATATCCCAGCATGGACAAGCCCAAAAATTTGACTATGTCGAAGGTTTTGTTATTGTTGATGAAGGGCTCATCAACAATTGGCGGTCTTCGTTTTTCTCCCCACGTAATCCTGTCAAGATTTCTTCACTTAATGCTGACGGAGGCATCTTGTACTGCCTCGAAATTACTAAGAATTACCATGAATCCAATGCTGATCCTATAGATCAGGTACACATATTAAAATATTAATTGCCTCAACTTTCTTGGACTTTGTTTTAATTACATAAATACTGCTGTGTCTTGAGAAATTATAATGAAACTTTTTGCACACCAAGATTAGACTTTCTAAGAGTAACAATTTAATTGAGACATTACGTATCGACCCCTGTTTTCTAATAATAGGGAATGAAAATGCAATTTCTCAAACTATAAAAAAGGTTTTAATTTGTAATCAGATCAAAATTTAGGGATACTGTAATGATCCTTACATTATATAATTTTCTAATATAAGGTTGTGAATGCCATATATTTAGTATAAAATCATGCAATAGAATAGAAAATAAAGCATGAAATAAAATAGAGGATCCGAAAGTAAATTTTCTTTGGTCCTTACTTTTTTTCTTTTGGTCGTTACTTTTTTTCTTTGGTCCCTACTTTATGTGCTCAGTTGCCATAGGTCGTATATTAGGAAAATGGGAAACTGGCTGGCTAAATAATTGATTAAATAGTAATTATCAATATTTAAATCATTACGTAGTTATTAGTGGATATTTAGCTACCTTCCTTTAATAAAATTACACAAACAAGTCTATTTAGGCGGCTAACAAATGATGCATCCATAAGATGGATAGATTCGCATGAACCATAATGAACAAAAATATTTTAAATAATAAAAAAAAAAATCCCTGAAAAGCCGGGGAAAAAATAAAGCAATATATTCCTCTATTATTACAAGAACATTTGCAACTTTGATAACAAAGGAAAGATCTTACAAAGATTACATTCTCTTTTCTTAATATAAGATAATTTAAAGTTGAAGATTCTTCTTACATCGATGTAGGCCTTAGTTTTTGAAAAATCCGATGTTTATTTGCTATCATCGCTAATCAGAACATTGCTTTTGTTAATTATGGATTAGAAGTCAGATGTACGTACTAGATTCTGTAATCTCTTTTCTTGTTATTATACTTGGATTAGCATGTAATGGCTTTCGACAGCAGAAGACTTTAAAAGACGAAACGACCATGAAAAGACAACATAGAAGATTTTATATAATCCATAAGTGGGAACATAAACCTTTAATTGTACTTTAGTTATTATTAAAAACTATAATTAATACTATACATAGCTTTACATTATATTATACCTTTTAATTTGCCGTTTTGCTTTGTCCCATTTTGATAATAATATCTAAAATTAAAAAAAAAAAATTAATAATTTTGGCTTTAATTAATTATGATCAGGAGGTGGAGGCTTTACTGAAGAAACTGAATTTTATACCAGCCTCAGTTTTTACAACTGATCTTCCGTACGTGGATTTCCTGGACCGGGTTCACAAGGCCGAGCTGAAGTTGCGGGCCAAGAATCTGTGGGATGTGCCACACCCATGGCTAAACATATTTGTGCCTAAATCAAGAATTGCAGACTTTGATAAAGGGGTGTTCAAGGGCATTCTTGGCAACAAAACTAGTGGCCCTATTCTCATCTACCCCATGAATAAAAACAAGTAAGCCTTCCACCTTGTTAACTCCCATCATATACATAGTATTTTATTCTGATTCGACATCATTCACTTGTTTATGTAAACGCCTGCCCGAAATTTCACTTGTCAAAGTCCGTTGTGATCAAGAGACCATTTTTTCTAAAGAATTTGTGATATTATATATGATGAAAAATTGAGATACAAACTCTTTACTGCTACCTAGCTAGTATCGACTATCAAGTGTACTAAGATATCAAATTTTGATATTTGTACTGTGTCGAAGTAAGGAATAGTAACATGTGGTCTAGATTCCCATTTTATAATTAAGGTTGAAAAAGCAGAATAATCTCATTAATTAAAGGGATAATTACATTAACACCCGTGAGGTTTATCATAATTATGAAAACACCCATCGTGGTTTGAATAACTACTGGCATACCCCCTACTATGCAGTTCCACCAATACATAATTGCAATTATACCCCTTCAACGTACGCATGTATTATACCCTCATTATTCGGGGGTCTTCTTGTAATGTTTTAGATATTTAGGGGTATAATAGTAATTATTCAAACCTCATGAGGTATAATTATAATTATCCAAACATTAGGGGGTGTTTTCGTAATTATACCAAACCTCAAGGGGTGTTGAGGTAATTATCTCTTAATTAAAAAGTTGTATAGATGTGTCCTTTCTCAGCGAATGCATTTGCATTGGTGCATAAACAGCTAGCACGCAATGCGAGTACCAGAGAGTAGTAGACCATACAAGCTTTGGACCACACGTTGATTGCTGAAGACAAGCATATTTATCTAATTTAACACGATTTATAAATATTTGCGTTTGCGTAGGTGGGATGAGAAGAGTTCAGTGGTGATACCAAGTGAAGACGTGTTTTACCTTGTAGCGCTACTTAGATCTGCTTTGGATAACGGGGATGAGACACAATCTCTAGACTACTTGAAACATCAAAATCGTCAAATCTTACAATTTTGTGAAGAGGAAGGAATCAAGATTAAACAGTATCTTCCTCATTACACCACACAAGAAGAATGGAAACGTCATTTTGGGGACAAATGGGCCCAATTTTCGAGACAAAAAATGGAATTCGACCCAAGAAATATTTTAGCAACCGGACAACGCATCTTTACACCTTCTATTAATTCTAGGGAACCTTCTTGGTGATAAAAAAAGATGGTCTAGCTCATAATTACATGTAATATAGGTCACATATTCATGTATATATTATAGGAAAAAGAATAGATGGATTTTAGTCATGCAATATTAATATTATTTTTTTTTTCCTTTTAGTTTTGCTTTTAGCACGTGAGTACTGGGAAAATTATATTTTTTGCCCTATAATCATGCAACTTTTCACTTTATTCACATATTTATCGAATTAACAATTTTAGTCCCATAAGTAATGATAATATTGCAATTTATGCCTGTTTTTGCAATATTAGTCCTACTCACTAGACTAAAATTACAATATTATTACTATTTAATTACAGGACAAAAATTGTAAAATTATTACTACTTACAAGACTAATATTGTAAAAATAGGCATCAAATACAAATTGTTACTACTTACAAGACTAAAATTACAACCCTTTTATTATATTTACAACAATATTCTTGACTCAAAATTTTAAAATGATAAATAAAAAATATAATTATAACTTCATCACTTAATTTATAACTATATATTTTATTTTCTTATATTTTTTTGTGAAGACAATTAGTCAAACTACAAACAAAAAATTCAAAAAAAAATAAAAATGACAATAATAACCCAATCTAATCAACTTATTTGATATAAAATTTTGACATATAACATTATCGATTTATTGAAACTTCAATTTGATTTATTTTGAATTTAAGACCTTCTTGAAGTGATTATTTTGTATTTTGATTCTTAGACATTATTCAAAAAATTTTCAAAAATTTTAATTTGAGTAGGAAGAATTATAAAAAAATATGAGATTTAATAAGTTGAGCTGTTGAGTACAGCCCAATTAATGAGGGGAAAAAAAAAAAGATATATACTTGACAATTCAGAGGTCTAGTATCTGAGTTGTTGTAGTTCAACTCATCATTATTCTAGATTGGCCCAATACAGTTTGAATTAAGCCCAAGTAAGATGAAACTGAGTTGTATAGATAAGTAGAACTATACTAAAGTTTACAACACTTTGAGAAGATTTATCAAGCTCGGGAAGGATACAACAAGTGGAATTCAAGAGGAAATTACTTATGAAAATTGAAGAAAGGGGCGTAACAGTTTCGAAAGCTCAGTGGAAGAGCTATAACAAGAAGTAAAGTGAAGGATGTGGAGATAAAAAAAATTCTTATGATCAATTCACAAACATTAAAGCAATAATATCATTTTCTTTTTTTCTAGCATTACAACGATATTAGCATATTAACAATTTGTCTTATTATTTCACAATTTTTTACTCCAACATCAGTGGTGCCATTTGTGGGAAAGAGAGATAGGAGATAATTCCTATAGTGACTAAGATGTGAGAGTTATTATGGAGGACCGAATCTTAGGAAGCAGTAATCCTATTTCTATTGGCAGGGCTCAGTTAAGTTAGAGGCATGGGACGTCCCCTAATTGTTCAGTTCTTGATAACGCACCTGCAATTCAGTTGGATTTCGAGCATTTGGGGAGCATGATCTTCGAGATGGTGGACAACGCGATAGCTCAGAGACTTTCAGCTACAAATAAAGAGTGATCTCCACTCGAACCATGGCGGGAAGAACCAATCCCAGGGGCCACATTTGGTAAATCGGGGCAATCCTATCGACCCTCCAACTCTAGTTAGTGGAGCGGGTACAAATCTTAGTTTTAGCTGAGGATTCGAACGAGGGATGGCAATGTGAAAGATCAAATTCCACAGATGAGGGAGAGGATATCAGGAGAGCCCTCTTTAGCGCGTAAGGGAGTCCCATTCGGGAACATAATGCTATCAGATCCCTTGCCCGCTAATTTGACATATTCAAATATATAAGCATATATAGGGGCAACTGACCCGCAAGAGCATCGGTCCAAATTTGAAAACACAGCTTTGTTACACTAATATACTAACAAAGTAATATGCCGAGTAACAACATTATCAGGACCAACCCAACATTGGTTCAATCAAACCCTTTCTAGCTCAATCAATTCATTTGAAGAGTTTAGCGCTTTATTCCTACATCGGTACAATAGCAGCAAACAGTTTGGCAAAACAACTCTCAAACGTTTTAGTATCAAGTAGGATAAAGAAGAGTCTTTGTGAGATTTTATAAAGAGGCTCTCTTGACATTCCTACAGCCACCCCAGAAATATTGGTAAAAGCCCTAGCTTAGGGGCTAAGAGAGGGAAAATTCTTCAAATTGTTGGTAAGAAGCTAGCTTGGGATTTTGATGAGTTACTTTTTTAGGTTGAAAAATATATCAATTTAGAGGAAGCTAAGAGAACAAAGATGATAGAGACATTCGGAAAAATGAAAGATCAAGGGCATGAGAAGGCAAAATCCAACAAGAAGCCCAAGACCGACAAGAAGGCCGAACTAAGGAAAAGAATCTTATAGTTTCTTTTAGTAAAAAATATGAACAGTACACCCCATTGAAGGTATCACAGTCCAAGGCATTGCTTGCAGTTCATTCAAATAGTTTATTACAATGGCCTCACAAGGCAACTGATGGGCATACAAAACTGCCTTCGGATAGGTTCTACAAATTGCATAACGAATATGGCCATGACTTTGACCAATGTTCGCTTTTGAAGACAGAGTTGGAATAATTAATATAGAGTTGGAATGATTAATATAGCTTGGCTACCTGAAAGAGTTTGTAGCCTCGACCCATTGCTTATCTCTTCGGCCAAGGACTGACCCAAGGGGACTATCTCGAAACCCAAGACAACCTTAGATGAAGGATGGAGAAACTTAGAAAGAGGTTAATAGGGACAGTTCATCTTTTAGAAAAATGATTCCTATAATTTTCAAAGGACCTGCTGGTTCGAATTCTAATAGGAAGAAGAAGGCAAAGGTTTGGACAGTCAAATATAGACCTAATGGGTTACAAATCACAACTTTAATAGAAACTGGCCCTAATATGGAATTTGGAGCATCAAATCTAGTAGATCTACAAGTCCCCTGCCAGGATGCTCTTGTTATTATAACCACGATCACCAACTATGACATCGGACATATATTGATAGATGGGGACAATTTTGCTGATATATTATTTTTAAGAGCTTTCGAGCAAATGGAACTTAGAGCGGGTTAAGCTCTAGCCAATAGCGACTTCTTTGGTTGGCTTAGCAAGAAATGAAAATAGACCATTGGGATAGGTATGTTTGCCACTGTCCTTAGGAGATATGAATGAAATTAAGACAAAGATATTACATTTTCTAGTTGTGGATGTTCCCTCCGCATATAATGCTATTTTAGGGAGATCGATGTTGAGCAAATTTCAGGTTGTAGCATCTCCATGTCATATGAAATTGAAATTCCCCGTTGGGGACCAGATCAATCAAATAGATGGAGATCAAGCATCGTCTAAAAACTCTATGTGGAGTTAGTAAAAATAGATCAAATGAAAGTAGATAAGCTTGATTCCAGGACTAAGGAAATAGAAAAATCAAAGGTTTATATGCAGCTGGGAGGAGAATTATTAATGGAGAGCTCATTCCAGGAAAAATAGAAACTGGAACTAAAATAGACACTCAATTAAATCTTGAACTATCGGACCCAATAGTACAATTTCTTCCGCAACACCTTGACGTATTTGTTTTTAGTGCTACAGACCTGGCAGGAATTGATCCTAAAGTGGCCATTCATCATTTGAACGTTAACCCTAATGTTCACCTAGTGATTCCAAAAAAAAGGCATTTCAGACTAAAAAAAATAGAATAATATAGATGGAGAGAGATAAATTATTAAATGCTGGTCATATAAAGGAAATTCAGTATCCCAAATGGGTTTCCAATATTATCCTAGCCTCTAAACCAAGACAGAAGTGGCAAATGTGTATGAATTTTTAGGATTTTAACGATGCGTGTCCTGAGGATGCCTATCCCTATTTTCATATGGATCAATTAGTCAATTCCACCTCCGGATGTGAGCCATTACGTATGATGGATGCTTCTCAGAGGTACCATTAGATTAAGCTATATTTAGAGGATCAGAAAAAGTAAGCTTTACAACCACTTTGGGCACCTGTTGCTATGTGGTTATGCCTTTTGACTTGACAAATGCTGGAGCAACATATCAAAGAGTAGTAGATCGCATATCCGGATCACAAATTGGACACAATATGGAAGTTTACATAGATGATATGCTACTTAAAAGCAAGAAAGCTGCTAATCACCTCAATGATTTGGTAGAAACATTTATGACCCTGCGAAAATATAATATAAAATTGAATCTTGCTAAATGCGCTTCGGGGTCCAGAGTGGTCACTGAGCATGGAGTTGATGTGAACCCAGAAAAAATAAAAGCAATATAAGAAATGTTGGAACCAAAAATAGTAAGGGAAGTTTAGAAACTCACCAGTTGCATAATAGGCCTGAGCAAGTTCATATCCAGAGAAGCGGAAAAAAGCTATCATTCTCTCTACTATGGAAAGCAAAAATTTTAGTTGGGATGATCATTGCAGTAAAGCTTTTGCAGATCTCAAAAGGTATCTGGCTGAATTCCCTTAACTTACAGAACCCTAGAAAGGCGATATATATAATATGTTTATATGTCCTTCGTTGAGTTTGCTATTAGTTTAGTTTTATTGCATGAGCATGAAGGTGTCCAAAAACTCATGTATTATGCTAGAGAGTGTTGCATGCCGCAGAAATGCATTATTCACCAATAGAGAAATTGGAACTGTCCCTAGTAATTATGGCCAGGAAATTGAGGCCCTATCTTTTAACTCATCCAATCATAGTAAGAATGAATTATCTACTTAAAAATGTCCTTGGTTAGCCAGATTTTCAAGTCGCTTGGCTAAATGGGTATTCAAACTAAATGAATATCATATATAATATGAGCCAAGAACGGCATTTAAAGCTTAGGAGTTGGTAGATTTCATCTCGAAATTGACAGGGGAACCACATCCAAGGTTGTGGGTCTTGCATGTCGATGGATTTGTAACAAGGTCCGGTATTGGAGTAGGAATAATATTGACTACCCTAGAAAATGATGATCTGGAATTTGTGATAAGATTTACGTGTAGAATTTCAAATAATGAAGCCGAATATGAAGCTTTGATTTAGGGTTTAAAATGGCCTTGGAAAATAGTGCTAGGTGAATAAAAACAAATGAAAATTATGAGATTAAATAAGGAAAAAAAGATATCTTATGTTCAAAAAAAAAAAAAAAATCAACGATATTAGAGAAAAGTTTAATGAGTTCACCCTAAGATAAATACCCAAAATGAAAATTTCAAAAATGATGAGTTCACCCTAAGATAAATACCCAGAGTGAAAATTTTAGAGTTGATTAGTTGGCAAAATTGGCTAGTATGACAAAGGAATCTAAAACTCAATAGATAATCATTCAAGAATCCAAAACCAGGTGAATCAACGATTACTACTAGGTATGTCCCTATGAACGGAGAACTATATAGAGATCATTTACTAATCCTCAAGCACGTTGCATATCTAAGAAAAAAGGAAACTATAAACTGCGGGAAATCCATGAAGGCTGTTGTGGAAACCATTTAGATGCTAGAGCACTAGCAGGAAAAGCCCTACAAGCTAGTTATTTCTGGCCCAATATGAAGCAAGATGCCATTGAATTAGTACATAGGTGCAATAAGTGTCAAAGGTTTGCTAATATACCTTGCCTATTTGATTGGTGGGAATTAGATAATATAAGTCCTTTACCTACAGTGCCAGGTTAGAAAAAATTTATAATAAGAGCAGTGGAATACTTCAGCAAATGGGTAGAGGCTAAAACATTAGCTAAAATTACAGAGAATGAAATAATGAAATTTTAATGGAAAAATGTGACATATCGTTTTGGGATTCCTTGTGAGTTTATCTCAGATAATGGATGTCAATTTCAAGGTGCAAAAGTAAAGGCCTAGCAGAAAAATTTAAAGATAGACCAGCGATTTAATTCGGTAGCTCATCTACAATCCAATGGCAAGGTGGAGGTCATTAGCAGAATAATTTTGTAGGATTTAAAGGCAAAACTGGATAAAGCAAAGGGCTAATGGATTGAGGAACTCATTGGAATCTTATGGGCTTATAGGATGATTGCAAAAGATCTTGCAGGAGAGACTCCATTTAGTTTGGTCTATGGGACGAATGCCATATTACCAGTGGAAATAGGGATAGAATCGCATAGATTGCTGACTTATGATGCTAATAAAAAAGCTAACTTGAGAGCTTTGGATCTAGATATGATTGAAGAACTCAATGGCAGGGCAAAAGTTCGAATAGAATATTATAAACGAAGAATATATATGGTATTTAATAAGAAAATTAACCACAGAATATTGCAGGTTGGAGATTTAGTTCTAAAGAGAATTGACGTCTAGAAGACAATTCATAAGTTGGATACTCTTTGGGAAGGATCCTACAAGATAACCCGTGTGCCAAAAGGTGGGGCGTATAAGTTGGAAGATATGAATGGGAAGGGTCTATCTAGGCCTTAGAATATTGAAAATCTAAAGCAGTGTTTTATGTAAAACTATGTACTTTTTCATTGTTGATTGACCAATAAAAGTTCTTTTCGTTTCTTTTGGAAAAAAGGAGATTTTACATTTTGAAATAGTCTTAACTCTTTCAGATAAAAATCAATTTAAGGGCAATAATCTTAAAAAAAAAAAAAAAAAAAAGAAGTTTATGAATAAGAATATCCGAAGTTCAGTTATTTAAATTGAACCAATAAAAGTGATGCAAGTCACTTCAATAACAAATTTCAAAGGTCAGATTAGGCTAGCCCAACATAAGTGATTCAAATCATTCCAATAAATATAATTTCAAAGGTCAGACCAAGCTAACTCAATGTAAGTGGCTTGAGTTACTCCCACCAAAAAATAAAATAAAAAGAAAAGCATAATAGCATAACTACTTTGTTTGGTCATGAGAACTTAGAAAGTGGGGGGAGGAGAGAGAATATAATACCCCTCCTAACTACAACTCAAAATTAGTTATGTTGGCCTTACTCTAGCACTAGCTGAATTCAAAATCATTTGACCTTTATCCAATATTTGAGGGTCCAGACAAATGATAGATGGTAAATTATAAACAAATGAAAAATACACAACACATATCATTTTTAAATGTCAACTTTAACCCCCATAATTTCTCACAAAACAAAAAACTTGTATAGAGCTCAATAAGAATTGTTGCATTTAGTCATCTACAAAGGAGGAGCTGTGAAGAGCTCAACAAAGACCATTATACTTAGTCACTTACATAACAATACCTATGATTTAAAAAGCATGACCACAACCTGGAGAAGAGCTAAGAGTTGGAGTTATGGCTACAACATCAGAATTCTGGATTGGAGGTGGAGCAACTTTTTCTTCGTTCAATCCAGCTACTGATCTACTTTCTCTTTCATCTGCAAAACTATCTTATGAGGGATTACCTCTTTTTGGCAAAGACAACCTATCTTGTCTTTTATCTAAGAATTCTAAAGTGAAAGAATGAGAGTGTGAGCTATGATTGCTTAGTTGCTATTTACAAACTCTGAAACCATGATAGTAGCACTATAAAGCACTTCAGCCATATTTTTTTAAGTTCCAGAGATTCCTTAAATTTAGACTTCTCTTTTTCTCGAATAATTTGTATAAAAGCTTGCCTCTCTCAGTGTTTGAGAGATTTTGGTAGCAAAATTCCTTTGTTTCTGCCCGAACTCTTCTGAGTTCCTAAATATACAGCTCTGCTGCCAGAATGTGCTGCTGCTTGAGCTATTTATAATTTTCATCAAGACACTAGTAGTGTTATTGCAATTTAACATGATTCTTTTTCAATAATTCCAGTTCAGCCTCGTAGGACTGTTGTTCATCCAATTACTTTTGCAAATCTTCAACTTTATTTTTCCATTCAGTGGAATTTTTTTTTCTCTTTAGAATTCAAGCACATGGACTTGAAGTGAGAAATCAAGCTCCCAACTGGAAAATTTGCTTGTAATGACGAGATTATAACTAAAATTTAGTTGGAAAGTGCCAGATGTTCATCACACTAAATAAGTAAATTTTACCTTTGACTGGAAGGAGGTTACTAAGCAAGAAGTTGCTTGTCACTCAAGCTGTCTACTATTTCCTTATCTCTCCCAGGGGTCAAACCCTAAGAAAATTGCGTCCTATCTCATGATGCTTATATGCAAAATAGAGTTGCTTGTAAACCAGATCTAATCAGGGGTTGGGCCACGTATTCTACTTATTGGAGGATTGACAGCATTTGGCAAGAAACAATATTTCCCTTATTGAGTCACTTCGACAACTTGTTCAGTCGTATTTGAGTCAGGAGCTTTACTAGAGCCCATATCAATAATCTTTAGATCCTCGGGTAGCTCATTTGATAGAAGCACCCAACCATCTGGCGCAAAAGTGAGGACTGAGGAACTCCCACTTTTCTTGGGATGTTTTCTCTTCTTCTTAGCGGTCACTTGCGCAACAGTTTGCAGGATCGGATTTTCTAACATAATCTCATCTGGAACAAAAAAGGAAATGCGAAAACTTGAGTAGAAGTTATTCTTTTCTAATTTATCCTTTTATTTAAAAAAAAATAGAAAGAGAATAAGAACAAGAGAAAAGAAAGAAAGAAAAGCTGTAAGCTTGAAGAAAGGTGCAAATTACCCATGAACCTCTGCATTTCCTCATCAATGGGGCTAAGCCCAAAATAATAAAGCAGTCCAAGTTTCTCCAAACATCCCAAATCAAATCTATAGCAATTGAGTTTTTCTAAAAATAGGGAGCAAAGAGCAGACCTAGGATGAGGACTATCAATGTGTTGAGAGAGCCACTCTACCCATGCAATACTAAAGGCTCATCTATTACGAGAAAGGATGAAGAAACAGTTTTCTTTCCAACGTTTATGAGAGCTAGGATAACCTTCTAAGAAATACACATTAGTGGGAGAATAAAAATTAAAAACTCTCTTTTCAGAAGACTTGAGGGGAAAGAATGAATGGAAAAGCGAAAGATTAGGAGTTCCACCTAACCTCCGAAGGACTATATAAAACCCAGGTAGTAAAAGAAATTAGTTAGGGGACAACTGATTTAGGTGAATTACATAAAATCTAGCAACATTCAAGAAGAAGTTTGTAATGGAAAACCTTAACCCACTATTAATCTATTCTAAATAAAAGCAAAGAAAAACCTCAGGAGGAGTATAAAGATGCACAATGGGATTGGGAATTTTTATCTCGTAACAAGGAGGAATTCTCATAACACTATAAAGAAAATCCTCGTCAGAAGTTGAAAATTTACTCTAATAAAGAGTGTTCGAAAGAGAAGAAGCTTCAGAGCTTAGCCTACAGATAGCAGAACTCGAAGCCATAGCTCATTAAGTGGAAAAGCTCCCTTAAAAGTTATATTTTTAAAAGAAAGAAAATGAAAACAAGAAAAAGGTGAAAAATTAGCAAATTGCCATACCTGAGTTTATGGTGGAAAATCCAAAAGGGAAAGAACTTGAATAAAACATGAAAGTAGGGAATTTTGGCTAAAGAAGTGGTTTGCCAAATTTCTAATAAGTTTGAATAGTTGGAATGTCATTTCCAAAGTTGACTTATTTAAAGAAAGAAGAATATATTAAGACCATACAAGTGGCAAAGGATCAAGATGTCTTGGAAACACGCACTTGACAAAGAACATGCACTTGACAAAACCATCAATGAAGATTTTGAAATCAAATTTTAAAATATAGGAAAGTGGAGTACGAAAAGTCAAATTAATTTCTAGGCATGTGGTCTCTTAATTTCCACTCAAATCTCAAGCGTTCATAGCTGTACAGATAAGCTCTTTCTTCACATTTTCTCATTTTGCCTAATTTCAACTATAGCTCAGCAATTTTTTTTATCGGCAACTCTTCTTTGCATTTTCTCAATTTACCGAATTTCAATATTTTAGAGCTAGGTAGCTCTTTTTCACATTTTTTCAGTTTTGTAACCAAGGAGTGTGGCAAATGTCCAGTTCGGTATCCTGAGTAGTTCCTTTTTCAACTCAACGATTAGTACTGAAAATGGGAAGGACAGTGATATGGAATTTAATAAGTTGAGCTGTTAAATACAACCCATCTAATAACAACCCAATTAATAAGGGAAAAAAAAAAGACACTTGACATTTCAAAGGCCTAATAGTTGATTTGTTGTAGCTTAGCCCATCATTATTATAAATTGCCCAATACAGTTTGAATTAAATCCAAGTAAGGTGGAATTGAGTTGTATAGATCAACAAAACTAAACTAAAAGTTATAACACCTTGAGAGGATTTATCAAGTTCAGGAAGGATACAACACTTAGAACTCAAGAGGACATGACTTATAACAATTAAAGAAGAGGGCACAATAGTTCAAAAAGCTCAGAGGAAGAGCTATCAAAGGAAGCGAAGTGAAGGATGTAGAGATTAGAAAAAATTCTTGTAAACAATTCACAGACATCAAAGCAATAATATCATCCCTTTTTTTTTTTTTTTAGCATTGCAACATTATTAGCATATTTAGAATTTGTCTTATTATTTCACAACTTGGTTAGTCGAACATCAATAAACTTCAAAAAAAGTATCAAAAAATTATCTTAATAGGTATTTATTTGAAAAATCAATAGCAAATAGATAGGAAAAATTCAAAATTCATTAACAAATTTAAAAACTCAGACGTGTTATAAATGAAAAGTGGTATGCACTTTTGTCTATGAAAAGTTAGAGAATATAGACTATGAATAACTAGGGCAATTAATAAAATAAAATAATATGGCACGGAATATAGGACGTAAAGTATGAAGTGCAAAAATCACATTCCATATTTAGCGCATGCCACTCAATATATATGATTTTTTACAAGATCAAATCACATATCTATTACACATTTTTTGGGAGCAATCCTAACTCAGATTTTTATGGCCACAATCATAACTCAGTCCTTTATGGTACAGAAGGATCAAAGCTTGATTTTTACAGGCTAAGTTGAAAACATGGTTCTTTAAGGAATTGAAAAATTTAACTTTGACTTCGTGGGCTCAACTAAAAACCCAATCTTTTAAATTGCTAAGGTTGGACAAGAAATAAGTGCTTCTCAAGGAAATAAATTCCTTTGATACTTTATCAATTTTTCATGGGATCATATTCAGATCCCACTTTTATGGATAAAATCAAACCGTATATTAGTACTTACGAAGGACATTAATTCCTTTAGCATAAAGAATTTATGGATCAGTTTTAACTTACCTATTTGAGTATAGATAGTTGTATGATAAAGCTCACACAAAGCCATATAACAATTTTTGCATAGCTCTCAATCTATTCTAAAAAGAATACAGAGTTTTAGCTCGTTGATATGAGAGATATTTAATCTTCGCTTGAGAGAACTTTGCACTAGTAAAAACACAAGCTCGAATATTTTCTCAACACTTCTCTCTTGCATTTGAAGTCCTTGGGGTATTTATAAAGCAACTAGTCATTTATGAATGTTACTCACAAATAAGGAGTCGTTCTAGCCTTTCTTCTTTCAGCTTGACAAATTCTACTTCTTTAATGTTCGACTTTCTACATTTTCCATTTTTGTACAAGGTAGCTATCAACATAGTCTTTGTCTGTAATACCTTGAGATTTCCCTAAATAAAATTTCAAATCGTTGAATTCACAAATTAATATGATTTTAAAAAAAAAAACAAAGAACGTTTCAAATCCAAAACAAGTTTTACACGTTCGAAATAATTCTCTTATTAAAAACCCGATTTCCTTCCGATATGTCAGCCCAAAAACAATTCTTTGAGCCCAAATATAGGCCCGAACCCATCTAACTTAAGCCCAACAATTTCAGCCTATGTATATTAAATATTTCAAAAAAAAAAAATAACGAAATGAAATCTGAAAATCAGATTTCAGAAATCTGCCAAGCATGGTGACTGCCGATTTTCTCATTGAAGCATGGTGTTTGGTGATGTTTGCTATGTATTTTAAGAGGAAAATTTGTAAACCATGCAATTGAGAATTTCTCCTCTATAAATTATGAAGGTGCATGGAGGTAAGCAATTCTCTTCCCTTCCAAAATTCTTGCTGAAAAACAACTTCTTTTCCTCCATTTTTCTTCTCCTTCTCGGCAACTCCACTTCACACACTCACATTCACAAGTTTTCTAAGTAACTAAAGAAGGAGCAAAAAGGGAAATCTAGGTGGTATCATCTCCACATATTTGGTAAGATAAGCTCTAGTTTATATCCTTATGATTATGATTAAGTTATGACTTGAGGTTTGATCAAAGACTTGCTATCTTAATGTTGACGGTTGGTCAACTCAAAAAGCTCAGAAGTGTTACGGATTTAGCTTAAACAAGTAAGATTTATGGAACCTCGTCTTCCTTTCACATGCTTATAAGTTCTTCCATGATTTGATCATCTCAGCATGCTGAGCTCATTGTGTTATATTCATGTTGACTATTGTCGTATGAACTTCATTGCTATGTTATTGTTATTGTTATATGAGCTCAAGCCTTGAAATAATGATCCTATGCCTTGTGAACCTCTTTAACATCTTTCTTATACTTGGACTGAAATTGTACTTGAGACCATGGATTAAAAGATGAGGATTTGATACTAAAACTGAAAGAAAATGAGGAATATAGATGAAAACATTGTGTTTGAACTCGATTTTGATTTTTCAAAAAATCTTTATTCAAACTCCGAAGCGATGATTTAGAAATATTTATGGACCTAAAAGAATCTTAAAAATGTAATTTTGAATAAAAAATTAAAAGAAAATAAAAAAATAAAAAAATAAAATTTTGACCGAGGCTCAGTGCCCCAACGCTCAGATTGAGCGCTCAAGTGCCCGCTTGGCACTTAAGCGCGCAAAACGAGTGCCCCAGCGCCGCCCGAAAACATCAAAACATCATTTTCTCCAAACCCTCAGCGCTTAAGTGCCCGAACCGGCACTCTAGTGCCCACAAAAAATATTCCAAAATTCTGATTTTAAGTCTAGTCCAAAAACTGAGCGCTCAAGCACCCATTTGGGCGCTTAAGCGCTCAATCGCGTGGCTAAAATCACTATTTGGGTACTCAAGCACCAAAACACAGAAAAACATCAACTCGTTTTCGAAATCTTAAACGTGTTTTCGAATTCTTTTCAGTAGTTCAAGTCCATATCAAATTTTTCTAAGATACATTTCAAGATTATAACACAATAAATCCTCAAGTCCATAGTCCAAATTCTCGATTTTTTTCGAATGATAAGATTGACTAAAATTTTGAACTGATTTATTACTATTCTTGGTCAATCAAACACTGTGCCATAATAATAGCTTACTGATGTACCTGAAATGACTAACTGTTCTTGAACCTGTCTGAATGATTACTGTTAGGCCCTGGGGGTTTTCACGGATATCTGATACGGGCACTGTTAGATTGACTATCAGGACCCTCGGGAATCCTCTACTGTTGGGTAGACTAGATGGACCCGGGAGGTAGGGTTTTGAAAGGCTACCTTAAAGCATGTGAATAGTCGACAGTACTTTTACTGTGCTGGCTCTTACGAGAGCATTGGAGGGATAAAGATGAATCTGTTTTGAAGATATAAGGGTGATAGATCCACCAAAACTGCTTGATTCAGCCTTATATGACTTGAATGTGATTACTGTTTTATTGTTATCTATTCGATTCCACTGTCCTGACTGTACTATACTGTTTCACTGAATCACATTCATGTCTACTACTGTTCTGCTTATCATTCGTACCCTTCTGTTCCTATTTTCTGCCATGAGTTTTACTGGGTCAATGGACTCATGATTCCATAATATCATGTAGGTTCCTAGACCAAAGATTCGATTGACTAAAGCCCTGTTTTGACCATGGGATTCACTTTTGGGATGATGTATATGTTTAGGCCTGTATTACTAATGATTGTATGGATTGGAACTGATATAATTTTGCATTGGCCTATTTTGTCTAGATAGATTGGTTTGTAATTTGAATTTATGGACTTGTAAGGATATTGATGTTATAGCATGTGTGGTTCTATGTTTTTAGTTCCTATTTTGGATTTAGATTTACTGTCCGACCGCGTGTAATGTCCCGAATCACGAGACGGAATGCTATCGTGAACCGGGGGGTTACACTGTCCATTAAAGCAAATTTAAAAAGTCTCTTCAAATTTGAATTGTGACCTTTTGAGCTGCCAAGACATTTTGGAAAAAGTAGATAATCCTTCTTTGGTTCATCCATAGTATATGATTCATTGTTACCTAAGAAAAGATCACTCATGTAACACTCCAAGAATCCTTAAATAAAATTTTTGAATCACCGATTTATCAAAAATTTATTTGATTTCAAAAATCAAGCATCATTTTAAAAATCAAAACTCATTTCACACATTCGAAAAAAAATTTAGCAAATTCGTTTCAATTCCTCGTCACTTTTCAGCCCAAATGGCCTATGAAACAAGCCCATTTCAAGTCCAAAACCTAGCCACTAATATTGACTATAGAAAAGCATCTTTGATTCAAAAAAAAAAAAAAAAATAGAAGCTGAAAACCATCCAGCTTCAGCAGCCACCATGGTTATGATGAATTGGATATTTGCTATCAATCCATCCATCACAAGCCACCCTAACCTATCACCAAACTTTTGATATTTATTTTGAGGGATTTGGACTTAAAGATTCTCTTCTTTTGACCCCCATTTTCTTCTATAAATAAGCTCAAAATGAGCCTCAAGTTTATGCAGAAATTCTTGCACCTCAATACTTAGAAAATTTCTTCAATCAAAAGAACAAACACTACTTGCATCTCTTGTTCTCTCAAAATCAATTTTTGTTCAAGGGGAATTCTAGTGTGGTGTTCTCAACCCAAACTCTTGGTAAGTTGGTTGTGATTTGGTGTTTAAGAATGGCTAGTGGTATGAATGTCTAAGAGCCTGATATAAGCTTGAATGTGAATGTAGGTGTTTAAGACTAGGCTTGGATCTTGCATTATCAAAGATTTAGCTACAAGAGGTAAGATTTATGGCTTTTTCTCTTCTTCATGAACATATGTTTTCATCTTTTTATTGAATGATTGAGCATGTTACGAGTTATTGAGTATATGATGTCCTTTGATGTATTGAGCATGTGAACTTCTGTTGTTGCTTGCTATCCTTGCTACGCCATGCTCAAATCCTTGAATCATTTAGAACTCTATACGGGTGCTTTGGATTGAATTTGAACCATGGACCATGGACTAGGAGGAGAAAACAAACTAAAAATTTGATTAAAACAAGGGATATGGACAATCTTTCGACGTTAAAACAATCTTTCGAAAAATTTCAAAACCAAAATTCGAAACAATGATTTATAAATATTTTTACGTATATGAGAACCTCAAAAATATATTTTTGGATCAAAAATTCAAAAAAAATCAAAAGACAAAAAATCAAAATTTTACCTGAGAGTCAGCGCCTGAGCGCACTTTGTTGGGCACCCTAGCACCCACTCTCGGGACAAATGGCCATATTTTCCAGTAGCTTGGGCACTTAAATGCCCAGCTACTATCCCAAAAATTTTCTTTTGGTGCTCGGGCGCCCGCTTGTGCGCCTAAGCAGCCATTTCCGAACCCAACTTGTTTGTTTAACCTTATTTCATGTCACGTAAGGTCCATATCTGATCTTCTTAACATAATACAAGTTTTGAAATGAAAACCCTCTAGTCCATTGTCAAAATTCCGAATGATTGATTGATACGTTGGTCTATTTGAATTATTATTTGATATTGTTAGCCATTGAACATTATGCCTTGTCGGCTTTATTAATCGATTGCATGTCCATTTCATTTCTAAGCCTATACGATTGATTGATTGTGGGCCCTGGGGAGTTTCTTGGGCACTGAACTTGGACAATATCGGATTGTCGACTAAGACCCTCGAAAGCCCTGATTGTTAGGCAGTTTGGATGAGTTATGGAGGTAGAATTCTGAAGAACTACCCTGAGCACGTACGTCGGCTGTGCTTTTTGATTGATTGAGCTCTTTCAGGAGTTAGAGGGATAATGTGAAATGTTTATGTTGAAGATATAAGGGTGGTAGACCTATTAACTCGAATGTGATAAATGTTTCTGATATGTATATATATTGATCGTTTTGATTGTCTTGAATTATTTTCTGAATCACATTCTTATCCTATTGATTGATATGCTCATTTTTTCTTAAAACTCTAATTCTCGTTTTTCTGCTATAAGTTTTACTGGGTCAGTGGACTCATGACTCTATTTCACCATGTAGGTTCTTGAACTTGATCGAATGAATGAATGAAGCTTCACAGATTGTATAGCTTATTTTAGAATTGAAATCTCTATTGTATTTTGGGATTGATTTATTGTTTTTTGAACTCATGGACTTAGAATATGTATATAGATCAATGGCTTGAAATTTGTAAGTTAGAAATGTATGTATTTTGGAACGTTATGGCATGTAATGATATTTATATCATGGAACTTAGTTTGGATCATCTTGTTGATATTTTGGAGATTAGCTTGAATAAGTATGTTGTGAATTTCTGAATTGATTTTAGATCGTATAGAATGCGAGTGGCATACCTCAAGTCTTAGGGCAGAATGCTCCTGAGATTTCGGGGGCATCACAACTCAAGTACATCATTAATTTACAAGGTTGATTTGTTATTATTAAAATCTTAATTAGACCAAAAGGTGAACATAAACTAAAGGTTGAATTTTTTATACAAGAAAGGTAAATTTTTCAGTTTTTCTCCTTTATATATGCAATTTCTAATTTTAATTTTATTATTCATTTCTTAAATTTTTGTTTTGAATGTTTATTTTTTGAGGAAAAAACTAAACCTCTTTTCTTACAAGGTCTTTCCTAGAATGTAGGGGAAGAAGGCTTTATAAGCTTATGTTTTGAAGACTTTAGGGGAAAAAAAAAGAAAGAAAAGAAAAAAAGGTGATGCATTCATTATGTTCCTCAAGGGCATAAGCTAATTATAAGACAAAACAATCATAAATATAAATATAATTGGAAATAGTTGCAAATTAAGTAATGAATCAGACTAAAAAGAATTAAAAAAGATAAAAAGGGATAGGCCCAATAGCCCATGAGTCCAATAAAACCTTAGTTTAAAAACTATACATACCCCATAAAACAATTAAAAAAATGGAAGTTAGACACTAATTAACAAGAAAACAACTATTATCAAGTGGTCATCAAAAGAATTATGATTAATCTTGGTTAGTAGCATTCACGAGTCAAGAATGCTTTTTATTACTGTCTGATCCCTATGTCAGATTCTAGACCATATTCTTGTGGCATCGCCTGTAGGAAACTCTTTGATTCAACAAATGCTTAAAATACAAAAGAGATCCAAAACACATACTTCAAGCATGCGATCTGTTGTTGATAGAGAAGCAGTCGTCAAGAGATATGGATTGTTGAGACCTCTCTTGA
>JACFYI010003739.1:479236-523482 GCA_014898755.1 Handroanthus guayacan
ATGAAAAAAAAAAAAGGCCTCGAAGTGGTTTAACCAACTACTTCTGCTTCTACAACCTACCTCAAGAAGTTGATCTAGTGATTCCAAAGCAACTTTTCAATTAATAAAAATCACTCCAAAATGGCCTCTTATCTCTTCACAGTCGTACAATGTGAAAAGGAGCTCCTAAGGGACCACATGAATCATTTCTTGCAAGCTGTGCGAGAAGTTCTACATTTGAGTCATGAGCTTTGCCCAAATTATCCAACGTATAAGGCACTGCAAGTTCAAGGAGTTCATAGCAAGGAAGCCCCCGACAAACTTAAAGGAGCTTATGCTGTTAGTAGATAAGTACATTCACATTGAGAAAGCAATGAGTCCAATGCCAATACAGAAGAGAAAATCGAGGGATGAGAACCTTAGCCTTCCACAATGAGAGATGAATTAAGGCACATGCCTTCTCAAGGTTTTGTAAGCTATACACCCTTAAGCCCCCAATGGCAAATATATCAGTTGTGGTGGAGCAACAAGGCATGGTAGAGTGGCCCCTGAAAATAAGGGACAACCCAAAAAGGCAAAGATCAAAAAAGTATTGTCATGACATTGGGCATTCAGTGAAAGATTGCCACCACTTGAAGATCTAGATCGAAAAATTGATAAAGCGATAACACATGAAAGAGTTTGTGGCCAATAGATAAGTTATCCTACATAGCAATCGAACTCCCATCTCTTATCTTCACTAATCACCATCTAACATCCCTTAACCGTAGAGAACGCGAAAGGAAAAGCTACTTGCCTCGAGATATGGATAATTTGCCTGTGACGAGAGTTATTAATAAAAATTTTATTCATACCTAATAATATTTTTCTATAAAATTACTACCCAACAATATTTTCATTAAGATTTCTAATTAACAATATATTTCTATAAAATTTCTAGTTAACAATATTTTTTCATACCTTTTTGAAATTACTACACTCATCCTTAAAATTTGTTACACAAAATTCTTTAATTCTTTTTTAATTCCAAAATTTTTTAATATTTTTACATCTTAAATTATTTCTCAAATTTTGAAAAAATAAAAATAAAAATATGCATAAAAAGCTCTTAAAAATTGGCCACACACACACACACACAAAAGAGCAAAATTGTATTTTGTCCATAAACTTTATCACATGTGAGAATTTTTGGCAAACAACCATTACACCACTTTGTATCCTTTATAGCTAAATATCATTGGTCCATTTTGCACCACTCACTCTTCTACTTTATCCTATTTTATTAGCTTTACAAATCATTATCTTGCTGGCAAATTTTTCTACATATCTTTATATTATTTGGCAAAATCCTCACCATCCACATCAATTCTCTTTATTTACAAATGGTCCTCCAAACTATTTGTTGTTTGCAATTAGTCTCTAAATTAAAACTATAAACATGGGTAGTTTTCTTTCAAACACTCATCCACACCAAAACACTCACACACACACACAAAACATCAATTTTTATCTTCATTTTCTTCATTAAAAAACCTACCATCTAGCCTTCCCAAATTTCTAAACCTATCTTCTACAATATATAAAGATTAAAGGAAGAGTTGGAGTTGAGAAAAAAGGGGAAAATATGTTGAAAAGTGATTGAAATTGAAGGATCAATTCTCGGGTACCTCATTGTCCCTGCAACACCTTCAAATTTCAAAGCTTCAAAACCTATATTTCCCTTATCAAATCAACAATTATAATATATCGTTAGAAATCTTGTCGAGTGCAAATGATTTTAGGATCAAGAATCATTAAAAAATATAGATAATAACCTTCGAAAAGGTTGGAGGAATTCAACCTGCCACGACTATCGAGAAACAGGGGCAACAGCAGGGGTGATTTTAAAATATGTTTAGACAAAACATCTGATTGTTGGATCATCGATTGAAAGCCACCATTGGAAAGCTTGTTGAGTTAGGATACTTATAGAGGTAAAATGCCCATTAAACTTATTAGAATCTATTCAAAAATTTGTTGGGAATCTGACCGCCGAGAAATAGGGCTATAATCTTAGATATTGAATTTCATGAATTGAGTTCTTATAGCAAATTTAATCTTTAGGCCTTAGTTTTAGTATGTTTTTTTTATGAAATCTTGATGAAGATAGATTGACTAAGTGCATTATTTGCATTTGAATTGTAGACATAAGGAGTGATTGCCTATAAAGGAGGATGATAAGTTTGGAGGGTAAAATTCACTTTAGTCCCTGAGGTTCAATCCAATTGCAAAATAGTCCCTATATTTTGAATTTACTTCAATTTCATCCTTCTTGCCAATCTCCGGCAACAAATTTTAGCAAATTCAATGGTATTTCAGTAATTACCCCTTTAACAATTAAATAAATAAAAAACAATCAAAATCTTAGCCAATAACTTTTTTTGTTGATTAATCTTAGCTGTTGACCTATTAAAAAAAATAAATTAATCTTAGCAGTTGATTTCAATAGAGGTAAAATTGCTAAGCGGTGATTTCCATTCACCCCATTAACAGCATCAAATTTAGGGTGAAAAAAAAGAAAAAAAAAACTCTTCTTTCACTTCCACAATAGTGAAGCAACAAAATTGTGACAAGAACTCAAAGAGATAAGTTAATCAATATTTAAATTATTAAGTTATATATAGCAAAGTTAATCAATACTATTGTAGAGGTTGTGGAGGCTTGTCATTTCTTTTAAATATATATGGGGCCACGTGCAGAATTACTAGTGTGTGTCTATATATATATATCTATACTATGTATAAAGCAATTTTTATCAAAAATATATAAATATATACACACACACACTATATATATATAAAGCAAGAGGGCTAAATATGTTTTTTTGTCTGTTATGCTTAATGTACAAAAATAATCCTATTACAAAAATTAATGACAAAACAATTATAAAAGTGATAATAAAATATTTTTCTTTAATTTTTCTTTTTTAATATTTATTTTTTTATTTATTCTTTTCCTTAATTACAATTTTTTATTTCCAACTTTAGTGTCTTCAATTTTGTCTTTTGATCATATTATTGTTCATAATAAATTGAAGTAAAAAAAATATAATTAAAAAAATTTTTTATTATTAAAAATATATAAATATTTGTAATTTTGTTAAAAAAAGAAAAAATGAGGCAAACGCATCGAGTGTGCCACAGTTTTTAGTATATATAAAGCATAAAATCCTTAGGTAGTTATTTTGATGTATTTTTAAATGAGTTGACAAAATTAATGCTATATTTAAATAGATAATTACAAAAGAGTTTTCAAGACAATGTTAAATAGTGTTTTTTTTTATTCTTAATTCTTTTGATAGTTAATTTTCTCTTTCCAACTTTATTCTCTCTAAATTTATTTTTAATCGTATTATTCTGTATAATATTTCAAAATAAATATTGATAGTGTTTAACATAAATAAATATTTTTAGTTTCATTCAATAGAAAATTTAAGCACATGCATCAAGTGTGCCACACTAGCTCATATGGTGTAAAAAAATAAAAAAATAAAAAAAAAGAAAGAAAGAAAAGAAAAAATAGAAAAATTATAACTTCAGCGGTCATATAATAGTCATATGTTGTATTAATTGGGGATGCTTTTCTAATGAATTTCAAAACTCAGGGACCATTTTGCTTTTTCATTCATATGTCAAGGATGATTGTGCTTTTTCATATGATTGTGTGAAAGATAGCCAAAGGGTGGTTTGGTCATTTTACATTTTTTGGCCGGAATTTGTTATTGGATGTTGATCAGAAGGATAAAATTGAAGCAAATTAAAAACACGAGGACTATTTTGCAATTGGGTTGAAACATTAGGGACTAAAATGAATTTTACCCTAAGTTTGGATAATTGGATGTTTAAGATAAGGATTTAAAAGGAAATAGAACATGTGGAGTTTGATTTTTGGGAAGAAAGTTAACTTTGGAAAATAGAATGAACAATAGCCGAGTTAGCAATTTCTAAAAATTAATCCGAAAGTTTGTAGGATTTTTCAAATTTTTGGATATATGTATATTTATTTGATTAAGTTATAAATATCGGATTTTGTATGATTTAGGTGATAAAATCAGTGGAACCATAGTCGTTATATGCAAGGACTTCAGATAAGATGATTATGGTCATCCCTACCTTTGGTTTGGCATATGATCCTGATAATGACTCCTTGGCGCTTGTTGAACACTTTTGCCAGACCATTTTCATCACCTAGATAGTTGACGAAATCTTGGGCATTCAAATTTGATTAAACATTAATAAAGACCATAAAATCGATACTTCTTGAATTTACATCTTGCTTTCCAAGAATTTTGAGAAATTCCCAGTTTTGATAAGCTCTTGTTTTGTTTTCTATAAAACGCTAAAATTAATTTATAGACTCTAAACTTGAATTTTCACTTCCAAGTTTTCAACTCTTAAAATTTTCATGTTTCAAAAGAATAATTCTTGGAGTTTTGAAAATTTTTACATTATTTTGAAAATCTTTACAATATTTTGAAAATTTTTACATTATTCTAAAAATTTTAATATTCCCACCAGTAGCCAATAGCCAAAATCTTCCCTTTTTTACCTTTTTTTATCCCTTTTCATGTCCATATTCTTCGTCTTATATGATTTGAAATATTCATTAATGAATTCATCCTGTTGATTGTTGGAAATATTGATTCGATTGTTAAAAATATTGATTAAATTATCAAATTCCTTTGAAACTTGAATGTTGTTGATTATTGGGCTGTAGCAATCTTGAATAAGGGCAGCTGGGTGACACCGGGTTGAGCATAATCTCCTACCGAATTTTTCTCATTGTTGGTCAATCTCGTGATTGCTTGGAGGTTAGGCATATGAAGAATTCAATACTCTGACACGCAGTCGACCATGTCAGCATTTTTGTGCCTCTCGAGCGGCCACCCGAGTTAGAATTGGAATTGGTAAAGATTGATATATTGTTGGAGTAATAAAGGTAAAAGAACCACCAATAACTAGTTCAGTCTTAACGATAATGCAATTTGTTATTGCATTAATTATTGGACCTCTTGAACTTTATAAACCCTATCATTATCATTTCTTAGTCTATCTCATAGTCTTTACGTTCCTTTGACCTATATGTCTTGCATTAGCCATAATCTCTTACTAAGTTATTCGAACTTACTATTTATTTTATCATGTGTAGGTAATTAAGTTTGGAAGTTTTGGCCAGGACTTGGAGGTGGTTTAGTTATTAGCTTTCTTGGATTACTTATTTTAAACTAGATTGTATTTCTTGATAGCATTATATTTTGTAAATCTAAAATCGTATGTAATATTTTGACGATGAAGATATATAAAGAATTTGATTTTTTGGTCTTGTAGTATTCTGTTATATTATATTTTGAGGTTTTAGTTATGAAAACTCCCTCCCCCAGTAACAACTCAACCTAGGGGCGGATGCTCTAGGTGCGGGGCATTACATTTGTCCTCCCGCAAACATTGTGACGAGCCCAAATATTGTCAAGGATTTTTTGGTCATTTGAACCCTAAGGCTACATTGTACCAAATCAATGGAGTAATTTGTTGGAAATTTATTCCATATAAACAAAGGTGGATGATTTAAATTTACTTTCATAGAGAATTTGATATCACCCATTTCCTATCTCATCTACAAACCTTTTCATAGGAATAGATTATTCACATTCCCTTGGCTACACAAACAAATCCTTCTCACTCAGTGGATGGCTACTACGATATCCACACACGTCCATTCTTTACATTCTTGGAGCCTAAAAATTAGTAATCCTCTAAGAACAACCACGGAGAGAATTAGGGTTTGAGGGAGAATCCTTTTCAAGATTATAAGTTAAAGTATCTTGACAAAAGTGAACTCTTTAATTTTTCTGAATCCACAAAGCACTAAAAGCCTCAAGTTCCAACTGATGGTTTAGGGTCCAATATGGGTTCTCATTGGGTTGTGGGCCCACCCAATTGTCTACATCTCCCACTCATCCTTATTCGACTCATCAAATCTCATTCTTATAAAAATTCTCAATTGCATATCTATTTATCAATGAAAGGAATAAGGTGTGCTACTAAACTAGAAAGGAACAACTGAGTAGAATTATATTAAGCTATCACTGAACTAACATAACCTTTCAACTTGAAAGAAACTCGCTATGCACTTGAAACTATGTGGTGACACTAGATCAAACATCTTTGATCCCTCAATAATAAGTAGAGCATGCTTGACTCTCCCATGTATGTATCTATACTCATGACCATGTAAGAATACCTTTTTGACTTAGCAATCACCCTATAAGCCACGAAACGTGATTGTATTGCAATTTTAGTTCTTTCTTTGCCTCTCTTGCCAATTTGCTTGGTCTTGACAACTTTTCTAGGCATGCCTCTATGGACCACTTTTTCTCATGCAATTAAAAACATGCTAAAGTAGCATCATGAAACTTACAATAAATGATATGGTCCAGAGTCCCAAAGGGTACTTAAACAAGTAAGGGATCATACAGTGTCAGAGTAGGGATCCACTTAATCACTCCCTTTTAAAAACCGTCTCAAAACACATATAGTATACATACATGCCATGATGGAGCTTCAACTCAGTTTTGGTTATGTCATGCTCCTAATATCATACAAACATTACTCTAGTCGCTACTCAATAACTTGACCTACACACCACCAAACAATCACTCATCAAAATGCTTTCTAGTGATTCACATATTTGGCTTCTAATAGTCTTTTATGAAGCTTGGACATTTCATAATTGATGAAAGATGATCTCATGTTAGCCTCTAAGCTAAAGTAAGTTTAAAATATATTATGACCTTCTTTGATTTTCCCAATCTCGAAGGCAATCATACGTATCGCTCTGAATAATGCGCAAATGATTTTAAGTCTTATCATGCTCGCTATCTAAAGTTCCAGGGGGATTGATCGTATGAGTGAGCCAATCAAAGCCAAGTGAATTTATGTCTCATAAACCCAATACTATCCAGAAAAGGAGAATACAAACACGTTCTCATTATGATATGTTCTTGAAAGCCAATCAAATTTTTCATAATCTCATATCACCGATATGCCTTTGGAGCATATCTTCTTACAAAGGCCTGATAAAGGGATAAGCAGTCATATTGCTTGTGTAAATATGCTTGAGAACAATTAACATGTGCTCAATACTCTTATAGGTGAAATAACATCTGACCTTAGTATACTTCAGTCAGCTAATGACATCAGGCCTTATAGCATGCAACAAGAAGCCCTATTTTCACAAAGATAATTATGCTGTCGCAAATGTGTACCACACCTCTTCATAAAAAAATTCTTAGTGAACTAAATATTTTGTAACAATCTTAGATTGTTCTTTTTAAATATCAAAATATACATTTGATTGATTGTTAGCATCGTAATCACGGCAATATTAGGCAACCTATCCACTTTTCATTCTCAATTGACTTAAGAAAATAGTGAACCAGTTCAAGAAAAAGAAAATATAGGTATCGATAAATTATTTTACTCTAGATCCATGTAATTATTTATTATTCCTTTGTAACTAGCAAAATCAGAAATTTCGCAACCTAGGTTAGTAATCATCTCCAACTAAGTTAAAACGAGAAGTAAAAAAATAATTGATTCTAAACATAATACCAATACGTCCAAAAAAAATTCAAGCATAAGAAACAAATTGGGTTGACAATTGGTGCTCACATTGTTGTAAGATAATTTTGGCCTTGGTAGTAATCAATGAAATATCTCCCCTACAAATACGTGTAAGGGTGGCAATTCATGCGTATCGGGTGGGTTCGTATCAGGTTGAGATAGGGGTATAATATAAATTTCATCAACCCTAACCCAACCCAACCTGATGACAACTTGAAAGTACCCAACCCTAACCCAACTTAATAAAAATCGAATCGAGTTCAAGTCAACCTGATTTTCAAAATAATTATTTTTTTAAACAAAGGGGATTAAGGTGAGATGTCCGGCTTATAGATTAAAACGAAAGAATTTTGTAACTAGTTATTTTGATTAGCATTACAATTATTTTGCAAATGAAAAATATATATGCTCCTTACTTCCTACTTTAGTTTATAGTACATCATTAAAATTATTTTAAAATTAGTAAAAATTATTTTGTGTATATTTTACATAAGGGTATTATTTTTCAGCATAAGTCAATATAAAGTACAAAAAAAATTTTAATAACTAATATTTTATCTTCTATAATTGTTCATATAACATTGTAAATTCATAATATTTATATAGTTTTATAAATTTTCTTCATTTTTTAAATTTAGTAATTCAGGATAATTTGCGAAAAACTATTTTGAATACTTGAGTTGTAGGAATTAAAGTTGTCTCCTAAAGTTATGATTGTGAGTACATAAATTTTATAATATTAAGTATATACAACATACAAAATAAATAATAATTCATTTATTCATTCAAAATAGACTTATTTAAATTTGTTCGATATACAATAAAATTTAAAGAAGAGAAATTATCGGAAATAAGTAGTTTAAAGTATTTGAAATACAATTCAACATTTTTGTCGTGAGTAGTGGCAAAACTTAAGTAAAGATGACATGTGATATTATTAAAATTAGTTTTTACTAAATTATATTTTGTTAAAATGTTCAAATTATTATTTGGAGATAATAAGTTTTTATTTACTTGGTTCTCCAAAAAAAAAAAAAAAAATGTTAATATTAGTTCAATTTTAAGAATTTAAATATTCTTAAATATTTTTACTTATTTTATAGTTTATATACTATTTTATACTAATTATTTTTCTGTTATAAACCATTATTATATCATTTATATTATAACATTTTTCGGGTTGGGTCGGGTCCGTTCAGGTGGGTTCAAGTTGTCATGTCACTCGAAATCAAATTTCGGGTTGTTCGTGTAACCTGAAACCCAACCCAACCCAACCTATTTTTTTCGGGTTACTATTCGTGTCGACTTTGTTGGACCCAAACCCAAAAATGGGTCAACTCAATCCATTTTTTTCATACCGAATTCGTGTCGTGTCAGAAATTACCACCCCTAAATATGTAGCCTTTCAAAAGAAATGGCCCATTAAATAGAAAATTGAAAAAGTACATTGGATTGGACATACTACACAAACAAAAAAATTTCATTGAGTATGACCTAGTGCATCATTCTATAAACCAAAATGTTGTATCATTGCCATCTCTACAAAATCATCTCGTCCAAGAATAAAAATAAAAGTACAAACACACAACAAGCATAAGCACTCAAATATCAACACCTGCGAGATCAACCACCAGCCCAAGTAGTAAGGGAGGTGGCTTACTTGGTCGATGATCTAGGTTCGAATTCCATCTAAAATAGCTCTTCCCTTATTTTTCCCATTGCTATAATTTCAAAAAAAAAAAAAAAAATGTCAACACTTACTAAAATAACATTTATCAAAACTAATTAACATGCTAAAACTTATATACCCAAGCAAACAATCACGTGAATAATTTCTATGTCATCCTATGATATTCACTTATAGATTCATAGTGATTAAACTCGTTTTGTAATTTACAGAAAGATTGTCACTGAAATTAATATTGTACAATTTTCCAAACCTACAGATGATGCAAACATTTGTAATGAAAAATCACATAAAGTCAAAAAATGGCCCAAAAGTCATCCCAACATTTTAGATATAGAATTTGCACAGTAACCTCATAGGACTGAAGAATTAAAACATGCTTCCAAAACCATTAAACCAACCTAGATTCCTATTAATTAGCTGTCATGTTTTTAGTATATAACTCAAACTAGCTTCATTCATTAGCAATATAAGGCATCCTAATTCAATGCCAAGTGTCACTACCTCAAAGCCATATCATCACCATCAACGTCCATGTGGTATCTTGGGAAAGCACCATAGGTCACCACATCAATGCCACATGTTAGCTCCAAATGTTGGCCCCTATGCATTCAGTAATTGCTACGTGGCATTCCTATCAGTGGCTTCTATCATCGTGTTAGCCTATTGTTGTGTTAATATCCTTTTAAAAGCCACGTGCCATGTTAGCACCACATAGATGCTATGTCAGCACGAAATCAATTGGTGGCCACTATGTTAACCTAATTAAAATGTAAGGCCTTAGCTATTGCCAATAAGGTTTGAACCATAGCCTCATAGTGGGAAGAGTAAGTCCCAGAAAACTATGTAAATGTCGACAATTGTGCATTTAGTGAGGGCCACACGGCATCCTCTTTAGTGACACGTGTTGCCATGCCAGCCTCTTGTCACGTCGGCATTCTACCAAGGGTGAGCAATCGCACTAGCACCAGATGGATGCTCCATGAGCCCAAATCAACTAGCAAGTGCCATGTCAGCCTCAATAACATAGGTCCTTAGGTATTGTCTACAAGGTTTGAATTATAGCCTCATAATGGAAATAAAAAGTCCCGCACCAATATGCCATGCTAACTTTAGTCAGACCTTTCTTAAAACATAATTAAAGAGGTAAGAAATTAGGTTTTGCACAATACAATTTCTATATAATATTATAATAGTTTGAATCAATAATCTCAAGGGAATAAATGATTTCTGTCATAGGTGCTTCTATGTTTTTTTGTTTTTTACATAAAAAAAAGTCAAGTTAACATGAAATATCCGAAATTCATGATTTGCTCATTAAGTTTGTTTTTTTGTGCATAATATATGTACAGAATACTTTTCTTACGATCTATCTAGATTTCATTAAAGAAAGAACACAAATCGCATACGAGAAATGAGCAGCAGGGCTTATTTTTCCAAACTAGTATTTCACTTTTATCTTAAACAACTTGACCATTTTTCTCTAGAAATTTTACCAGGACCTATTCCTTCTCAAGAGCTACATGTCCTATGAGCTTCATGAAAAATTATTAAGTTCACCCATTAACACCCATCAAATTGAACATGTGATAATTTAAAGCACATAAAATAGATATTTTCGCAAGAACGAGTCATGGTGGCTTTGATACCACTATTGAAAATTTATTTCACATGATAAAAGGTGATTCAGATTTACCTTCCCAGTGGATTTGATATCACCCGAATTTTAACTCGTCTATGAACCTTTTTACACGAATGGATTGTTCACATTCCATCGACTACATGAACAAGTCTCCTCACTTCATGGATGGCTACTAGAGCTTCACACATGTCCATGCCTTAAATCCTCAAAGCTGAAAAATTGATGATTTTCCAAAAACGCTTGTATAGAGAATTAGGGTTTGAATGAGAGTACCCGTTAGGGGTGTGAGTTGAGGTGTCTTTGTACAAGTGGACTCTTTTATTTATTCAGTCCACAAAGCACCTACAAGACCTAAGCCTAACTTATGAGCTGAGTTCCAACATGAAAGCCCATTAGTTGTGGTCCGAGCGCCCGACTCAATTGTCTGCATAATCAAAATTAAAATAAGGTGAACAAAGACAATATAAACTTTCAAAGTAAACAAACCAACAATTCCATTCTCCTATTTTAAACCAATAAATAAACCATTTATGATCAAATTTTCCTTATCTCAAATACTCATAGTAAATAGCCAGTAGAAGTAGTAGCAGATTAGCAGTAGTAATCTCCTAGGTCCCAAACTATAAGCTTTCATCAGCCTACAATGGGGTTGAATTGGGTTTTTTGTTCAAAATATGGCAAAACAGAAATTAGAGAGAATCTTTACTTATAATTTTTTTTTAAACTACTTCATGAATATAATCTGATCGGAAATTTTGATGCTAGTTTGTATTTTAACCAAAACTAATCAATCAAAATAGTAATTGTGCAAAGTAAAGATTAGACACAGCAACATATAATGGTTCGATTTTCCTAATCCACTAACTAAGTTTATGCTTAGAATTTTGAACCTGTCAAATATTATTGAAATTAAAATCCAACAAAGTACAATATATAATATTATTTGACACAAAAATAAAGTAGGAGTTTAAGAAAAGTTCTAAATGACTATTTAACCAGCTCTCAGATGAGAGTAATAAGAAAGTGATGTGAGGCTTGTTAACTAATTTGGTGAGTGGTTAGTCAACACCAAGCTAATCTTTGGAATTAATGAAACGGCCACTCCTACCAAAGCTCGAACCATAACAGCTTAATCAACAACTTTGGAATAAGCAAACGCCATAAGTCACTTCATGCTCCAAGCCCTAAGTATAGTTTCAACCGCTAAAATCTAATCGCAGTACTTGATTCCAATAGAGATGTGCTACTTTGCTCTTCTCTACAAATGGTACCTTAAGAAAAACACAGCAAAATAAATAAATAGAACAATAGCGTCTCAGAAGAGAATATTATCCTAGAACACAACAATCGAGTAATCACAACTCCTCTTTTGAATAATGGAGTTGTTAGTATTTATAAGCTTTGATTCCAATGTTTAAAATCATAAGCATAGGGCTGTTTGTTGAGTAGACATGAAAAAGATCCTCATCTGATTTGCATATCTAAAAACTCATAGTTAATGTAAAGCTTTTTTAAAATCCAAGAATCAAGGGAGAGTTAGGTTAAGGAAATCTATATGGAAATTTGTACAACTCCCTAATAATAGAGTTGTTAATTCAAAAGAGTCCTTGAAGATACTAAAAACATATTTGTAAGCGACGAATATGATTTAAGACAATGAGACAATTGAATGAATACACTTAGGAGGTTAAGAAAAGATATTACTTATATCATTGAATAGTGAAGCTCCTTCTATTTTGAGGATTTACGGCTCCCCGTATTTGGTAGCGTCTCCCTATCTATGATTCATGTATCCAAAAAATTTTAAAACGTGTATCAAAAATACTCAAACATGCATATGATAGTACCAGTCAAAACAACATCATCCATCATTAACATCATCACATAAATATTAAAATTGTCCAAAATATGAAAATAGGCAAATATATGCAAACATCCCAAAATATCCATACAGGCAGGCATGCAAAAGATACCACAAAATATCCTAAAGTTGAAGCAAAATATCCTAAAGTCAAAAGCTAAATCGTCCAAGCAGTCATGCAATTATTCATTCAAGCCACTCCCCCTTCATCATCAAAAAGAGAAGTTAATCAAGCTTTCCACTAATCCATTTTAACTTTTCTCTTATTCTGTCAAATTTGGCATCCACAATCTCTAGCTGCTCATAAATGGAAGCATTTACTGGTTTGAATCTACCCATTGTGGTAGCTATCTCATCAAGCTTTGTATCTGCTTTCTGACTTTGTAAACACTTGGAGTTCCTTAGTGTATGGTTAGGGCTCAAGCTTGCAGAGTTAGTAGAGCTAATCTCAATCTTGATTTTTCCTTTGGCAGAAGAATATATGGTACCACCTCATTTAGCACTCTTTTTTCTATACCAACCATTAGTTTGGGAGTCGAAAATCCTTATCTTGTCAAACTTCTATATCAACAACCTTATGTTCTTTCACATTCTCAAGCTAAGCTTTTGGTAAAAAATTCTTTCCTTCTTAAAAATATAGGCAAGAAGCATTGAATATGGAAGGTTCTTGGTAGGATGTTTTAAGTAGTACACCATGTACTTTAAGAATGGAAACCCAATGTTAACAGGTTTTCTTTTAACTGCTTTGGACATCACGTGAAAAATCATGAAATTAAGATCAGTGGAATGACTACCACTAGACGCGAGACTAGAGAGAAGAGAGCTGCTAATGAATTTATGAAACATAAAGTGCTCAATAGCCATTTTGAGAAAACCCTTACCACTAGAAAGAGAATATTTATGGCCATTCCAAAACAAATCAAAGGAGATATCAGATTTGTTTAAGTATCCAAAATTGAAAAATTGTAGATCCTTCATTTGGTAAATCAAATAGAAAATTCACTTTGAAAAGAGCCAAAGTGATTTCTTTCCCCAAAATATGGCTTTTCACAACAATGTTTGTATAAGACAGAACATAGGAAAGATTTGCATAAAAGAGTTTTACAAGTTAGGGATAAGCAACTTCATTTACTTCCATATTATTTTCTTGTTGAAGACCAGTTATCCAAATAATAGCAGGTACATAGGTAATGAACCAAATTAGATAGCATTTCTATGATTGATTTTTGTTTTAGCAACTTTTTCAAAATACATTTACTGTGCGTTGAGATGATAAAATTTAAACTTTGGAGGAAGCTTTTAAAAGGACCACTCCACAATTTCTTCAAGCAGAAGTATTTTTGTCAGATGACATAGTACCAGTTTTAGAAGAATTTAAAGAAGATTCCACTAATTTCTTCATAGTGATATCCTGTTTTTGGGATGAGACATGTTGTGCCAATCTTGCCGCCAGATTTTTGAGTGTTTTATCTTCATGAGTGGCATTTTCTTCACTTAAATTAGAGTAATATTTCAAGAGAACAACACAATCAGTTGAGTCCAAAGAGAAAGTTCTCGCTTTCTCTTTGATGTCATCTTCAAGTTGTGTTACCTAAGGAAGACTTTTCGTAAATCCTTGCGAGACACAATGTCTATACGAGGTTTTTCGAAAGATGAAGGATTAGACATGATTATTTGAGTAAGTTTTTTGAGAAGAGTGACTTAGGATTTCTAAAGGAATGTCTGATAGGTGTAAGAAGGAGAGTTTTAAGATGTGATAGATATGGGAAAGTGTGATTGAGGTTATTAGGGAGTAATTGACATTTTTAGGCAATAATCATAAATTATGGCAGACGGTTATAAGGGTTGTTAATGAGGGAAGTGAAGAGGCACAATTAGGATATTTCAACTCAATATTTCCCGTCCATTGCTAAATGCTAAAATTCCATGCAATGCCTTTGGGGATTAGAATCTAGATTCATCTAAGGCTTTCATAAAGATATTGACTAATTGATCACATGTAGGAATAAATTCAATTGATATGTTACCTTTTTTAACATGATCACATAAGAAATTATGCTTAATTTGAATGCGCTTAGTGTGTGAATGCAACATACGTTTTTTTTTAAATATTGTTGACACTGGTGGTATGACAAAATAAAGGAACACATGATATGTTAAACAATAATCACATAAAACACTTTCGATCCATAATATTTGAGAGCAACAATTACATAGGGCTAGATACTCTACCTTAGTGTTGGAAAGTACAACAATGTGTTACTTCTTCGAAGTCCATGGTACCAAGTAATTTCATAATAAATGGCAACCACCACCAGTACTTTTTCTATCTAACTTACATCCAACAAAATCAGTGTTAGAGTAAGCACAAATGTCAAATAAATTAGAGTTTGCCTACCAAATACCATAATCTTAGGCACTTTTAAATTACCTCAGAATCCGTTTGATAGCTATCAAGTGGGACTCTTTTGGTTCTGACTAGAACCTTATACATAAGCAAGTTGAGAACATGATGTCTGGCTACTGGCCAGAAGATAAAATAAACTACCAATCATTTCTCGGTAGACCTTTTCGTCTACTTTCTTGCCATTTTCGCCTTGTTGTGGTTTGGCATGAGGGCTCATGGCAATGGAAGCTAGTTTGAAATTTTCTATCTTAAACTTCTTTAGAGTTCTGAAGTATACTTTTCTTGTGAGATAAAAATCTCATCATTTCTTTGCTTTATTTGAATTCCCAAAAAAAAAAAAAGGTAAGCTCTCACATAAGACTCATTTCACATTCTTGTTGCATACACTTGACAAACCCTTCTTGTTGGTTGTAGCTTTAGCCACCAGTTGAGCCTTGTTTCTAGTGAGCTTATTGGTTTCCTCCAATTTGTTGTGGAAGATCCATTTAGTTCTAATTACAAATTTATCTCGGACTCTCTCAATTAACTTCCACACTTCGTTCTTGTTAAATTGAGTTAATTTCTCTTTCATAGCATTAATATAGGATGGGTCTTTTAGTGGTTTTTTAACATCTTTAGGTTCCACCATAGATATGAAAGCATAGTTGGATTCATGGGAATTTAGTTTGGTCCAGGATCAATTGATGATTCCAGCTTGGGGATCTCTAATAATTTTGCCAACTAGGTGAGCAAAGGTTGTTTGAATTTTCTATAACTTTGAACTGTTTCATCCTTGGTTTCACTAGTATCAATCTTAGAATTATTTTGAATTTCAATGGTTCAAGTTCCTTTTTGAGCAATGCGTGTCATCTGAACTTCTGGAACTGGAATGGTTTCATCAAAATCTGCAGTGGTCCTGCTCAAGAAATCCTTACTATTATGAGGGTTAGCTTTATCAAAATTTCCATGCACAGATTCCTAAACAATCCTTTTTTTGTTGTTTTTATAGACACGATATGTTTTGCTATGTGTTGAGTGGCCAACAATAACTCCTTTATCATCTTTAGAGCCAAACTTGAACACATAATCACAACCATGTAATATGTAGCATACTACCAAGGATTCGAAAATAAGAGATGTTGGGGGGTTTTTTCCATATCATAGCTCATAAAGAGTTTTCTTTAAAATAAGACGAAGTAAAACATGAATTCTAACATAGCAAGCAGTATTAATAGCTTCTCCTTAAAAGGATTTGGGAAGATCATATTCATTTAGCATGGTTCTAGCAACTTCTTGTAGTACATGATTTTTCCATTCAACGAAACCATTTTGTTATAATGTCTTCAAGGCTGAAAAATTATAGTTGTAACCATTTCTTCACAAAATTTTTCAAAAGAGAATTCATCAAATTCTCTAAATTTTCTTGATCATGTGTTAATTCATCATGTCAACCGATCTACTAGGTTGTCGATTTAGGTGCTTTATATCATATCACTCCACATAAAGATATATTCACATCTTACACTAGTGGTAACTTTGGCAAAGTACGAATAGCCAACTATAGTGTAACAAGGGTCGAGCAAGACATTTTTACATTTATTGATGATTTATTTAGAAAAATTTAGTACTTTGCTTTGAATCTAAAGACCAAGTCCTCAAGGTTTTTAAGTACTTTTAAGAAAAAGTTGAAAGAGAAAAAAGAAGAAAACTGAAGTGCATTCGTGTAGATAATGGCAATTAATACCAATGTACATTTGAGCAGCATCGCAATGACCTTGGTATCAAACTTGAAAAGAGTTTTTCAAAAACATCTCAACACAACGGTGTAGTAGAATGGATGAATAGGATAATACGTGAAAGAATCAAATGCGTATTGCCACATTCCAAATTGCCTAAAATCCATTTGGGGTGAAGCAAGGAGGACTACAATTGATTTGATCAACTTTTCTCCACTAGCTTCTTTGGGTGGTGATATTCTAGAAAGAGTTTGGACAGGAAAAGAAGTTTCATATAAATACTTAAAAGTGTTTGGATACAGAGCCTTTATACACATTCCAAAGATGAAAGGTCTAAGCAAGATGACAAAATAAAATCATGCTTTTCTTAGGTTATAGCTATGAATAGTTTGGCTACAGATTATGGGATCCAGTAAACAAAAAATTCAAAAGAAGCAAGGATGTTGTGTTTTGTAAGGAACGAGCAAGCAATGTCATGAAGCAAAATAAGAAGACAAAATCTTCTCTGGAGACTTGCATAGATATAGAACCAGCTCCTTTACCTAAAGTTCAAAATCACGTAGAGGTGAACAAAATGGTACATTTGATGAAGAGCCAATTGACAATGAGAGACCACCTATACAGGATGATGATATCATTCCAGTACCACTAGTTAAAAGGTCTACCAGAGAAGAAAACCTTCCACCAGATACAGTCCACATAAGTATGTGATGCTTACTGATAGGCAAAAACCAAAGAGTTTTTACTGAGTTAATGTCACATGATCAAAAGAAAAAGTGATTGTAGGTAATGAAAGAGAAGATGAAGTCCTTGCAAGAAAATCACACCTATGATCCAGTAAAGTTGCCAAAAGTAAGAAGGATGTTAAAAAACAAGCGAGTGTACAAGTTGAAGACTAAAGAACATCACCCACAGCTAAGTTGCAAAGCAAGACTGGTTGTGAAAGGTTTAGTCGGGAAAAAGGGTGTTGATTTTGAAGAAACCTTTATATACTTGGTAAAGATGTCCTCAATCAAAGTTGTCCTAAGGTTTCCTGCCAACTTGAATCTGGAGATCAAACAATTTGATGGAAAGACTAATTTTCTTCATGAAGACTTGAATGAAGAAATTTATATCAAGTAACTAGAAGGGTTCAAAATAAAAGGAAAGAAGAACCTGGTGTGCAAATTGAAAAAAAAAAAAACTTGTACAGCTTGAAATAAGCTCTCAAATAGAGGTACAAGAAATTTCACTCCTTCACGTTAAACCATGTCTATAACAAGACCCGCTCTGATGGTAATTTCATCATACTACTATTGTATGTTGATGATATGTTGGTTGTAAATCATGATGTAAGCGACATAGACAAGCTGAAGAAAAAGATTTGGAAGTTTTTTCCGATGAAAGAGCTAGTACTCGCTGAGTAGGTTCTTGGAATGAAAATCTCTAAAAACATGGTGACCAAAAGTCTTTGGTTATATCAACAACAATACATTGAGAAAGTTCTTAAAATATTCAACGTGAGCAATTCTAAGTCTTTCAACACTTTAGTTGCAAGCCACTTTAATAAACTCAAGTCTATGCAGTGTCTTACAAGTGAAAAAGACAAGGAAAATATAAGGAAGATACCATACGCTTCTAGGGTTGGCAATTTGATGTATTCTATGGTATGTACTAGACCACACATTACTCATGCAGTTGGTATAGTTAGCCGATTTCTTTCCAATCCTATAAAAGATCACTAGGCAATAGTGAAATGGATATTTAGGTATCTTAGGGACACTTCTAAAGTCTTTCTGGAATCGTTCAACCTTTGTTGAATGGGTACACAGATGCAAACATCGTGGTATTGATTCTAGAAAGTCCATCCAGATATCTAATACAATTTGCAAGGGAAGCTATCCCTTGGCCATCAAAATTTCAAAAATGTGTGGCAATATCCACAACAGAAGTAGAGTATATTCGTATATCTTAAGCTTGTAAAGAGATGTTGTGGTTGAAGAAGTTTGCACTGGAGTTGTACTTGAAGTAGGAAAAGTACACATTGTATGTGACAGTTAGAGTGTGTAATGCCCCGGGATCCTAGAGTATCCGCCCCTAGGTCTAAAATGTTACTCAACAAAAAAGAAACTAATTAAGATCCATAGAAGAAATTTCATAACATATCCATCACTAAAATACGAAAGTATCTCATAATTATAAGCCAGATTTTTCCAAAAATACATCATGGATTTCAAAATATACAAATTGCTATGTACAAAGTCTCAACAAATTCTACTAATCAAAACAGCTTTACATATATAATTACTAATTCCAAAAGTGCTATCATAAGTTCTCAAAGCTTCAGATAATCTAGGAGTTAATTTCCTACATTATAGATAATAAATCATGAGTCTACTAACCCCGCAAGACTTATCGCATATGACAAGGAGTACAACATTGATCAAGAGGCATAGCAAGAATGAATTAGAGATACTTATATATATATATATATATTCCTCTCCGTAAAGATACTTGTATGTGTGTGTGTATGTGTGTGTGTGTGTGTATGTGTGTGAAGAGGGAGTTGGAACACTAAAGAAGTTATGTATATAAATATATGCAAGGGTAGTGTATTGCAAGAGTGGTATTCACCTATTAAACCTTCCTACTTATAGACAAATGAGGGGGACTTCTTTGCAAAATAAATTTTATTGAGGGCTTATCTTCCAATTTTTAAAGCTTATGGAGAAAGCTTAAGTACAATAGTTGGTGATGAAAATTGTAACAAGTAGAAAATTTCCCTAAGTCTATTTAAATTATTTCTTTCCCAAACCGAATTTTTTCTATTATTCGGAATGATTTTCTTGGTAAAGAATTTTTATTTCCAAAATTTTTCTTTCAACTAAAATTTATTAAAAATGCTTCATGTACATCGAAAATTTTATTTTGGCCCAAAGAATCTTATAATTATATTCTCGATCCCTTAGTTTCAAAAAAATTCAAATCTTAACGCCATTTTCAATTGCTATTTGTCCAAAAAATTTTAAACGGTGAAAATATTATAATTTAGCAACTGAAAATTCTCTAATTAAATATCAAAATGAGAGAATTTTTCTAGTTAAATCTTTAAACTCTCAATTTTAATCGGTAAATATTTTTCCATCGATTTGAGATTTTTCCCACAACTGAAAATATTTCACTTCTGAAAAATTTTTCTTGCACCCAAAAATTATTATATATATTATTTTAGCCAAAGCTCAATTTTTATTTCAAAGATTTAGCCCAAAACTTAATCCATCACATGCCATCCTTTACATTACATTAAATACTATATATAAAATAATATATATACATGTATATGTATATATATGCAGCCGGCCACACCCCCCTCAAAGTTATGATATTTTGGTATTTTATATTCCAAATCAGTCTTCAACCAAGTCAATGGGATGAGAACAAAACAAATTAAAAAATAACAAATGAGTCCCTACTTCTTTTCTACAAAATTTACATTTGAATTTGAAGTTGGAAGACACACACACACACAAAAGGAGTCGGCCCCGCCCCCACTTGAAATAAAAATATCTACACTTATTTATTAAATAAAGACTTGGAAGTCTTTCTGCATGTGGGTAATTGACAAATGAACCTTAATTTCATTTCTATGAAATTTCATGTGAATTGCAAGACAATACTATTTCTCTTCTTCTTCTTGATACACAACCGTGCTCTCTCTTCAAAACTAGAACAACCATATCTTTTCAATTTCAACTTCTAAGATTAATCAAAAGGGGGAAAAGTAAGGTTGTCACTTGGTAAGTTTAGTTAAGTTTATGTTAGAATTACATGTTAAGCTATGGGAAACATGGTGATGATTTTCTTGGTTGCCTAGGAAGTCTTTGGAAGATTTAGGTTGATAACTCACTTCTTGAGGAGATTGCTTAGAGGTGAAGATCATGATTTATTCTAACTTCATTTTATTCATATCATGCTTATGATTCTCTATTGATATATTCCATGGATATGATTTGGATCTTTGTTCCTTTGATTAGCCTTGATTCATGCTTCATAAGATTAATTGAACCTTGATGATGATTGATTGATTGAGTTTAGTTGAGTTTTTTAATTATAAGTATGAACTCAAAGGTTATAAGGGATTTATTGGATCATCAAACTTAATATTGGTAACTAGATGATTTCATAAATAAGTGGAGTATTGAAAACCTTGGATTTGCTCTTGGATAGCTACTGCCTATGCACACATCTCAATTTAAAATTTTGAAAACCTAACCTATACTACTCCAAAAATTTCATATAAGGTACGGTTGGAAACCTCATCGAGTTTAGATATTGTTAGGATAAAAAATCACCAAAAAAAAAAGAGAAAAATGGTAGAAAAATCCATTTAAACTTAACCTGTCATTTTGGCCAAAACAGAGGAGGCCTCTATCATACCCTCAATTTCAAAAATTTGTAACTTGACCTCCTCACATCCAAAGGACCCAAAAAATATACCAATTGAAACCTTATCGAGTGTAGTTAGTGTTCAGATTAAGAATCACTTAAAACTATGGATAAAAATGATCAAAAATACCTCTAGAACCTAGCTTGCCAGGTTACTCGGGGAGCAGGGGAGCTACTGGAGTGAGTTTTGACATATCCTTTACTTTCAAAACCTTAAAACCAAACTTTCCTTTTGCTAAATCAACCCCAAAATAAATAGTTAGAAACTTTGTTAAGTGTAATGGTGATAGGCTCAAAAACTACTGAAAAATATGGAGAAAAATATCCGGAAAGATTTTAAAAATCCAACCTACCAAACTAACTATGGTTTGCAGCAAAACCTTGGGTCAATTTTAAAATTTTATAACTAAAAAATCGCTCATCGAAATTTCAATATAAAACCATCGTTAGAAAGCTTGTCGAGTCTAGATGGTCATAAAACTAAATTATAAATTTTAACTCATTAGGATGTATCCAGAAATATGCTAAAGATCTAACTACCAAAATTGAATTGTGGATTTTATATGATATGGAGATGTGCTCTAGTATCTAAATAATCTTAATATTAATAGGTCAAATTAATAGGCCAAATTAACTCGAAAGATTAGATGATCTCAACATCATTTTTAGACTTAAGGCTTAAGGACCAGAGGTAAAGGTTATTACTATAATCATTCTTGAATTTCCTACCATGATCATATTTTGATCCTTGTTCTTATTGTTGGAAACCTTAAAATTTGGACTTATTGAACATTTTGTTGAATATCTTGGTGTCATGTACTTGTTTGATTATCAATGAGAATTTATCGGATATAAGAGACTCAAGACAAGACTTAGAATTACTTGATTTGAAATTCTAGCACTTTGATAATGAGGTTTTGGACAAAATACATACAAACCTTAACTTGGATAAAAAATAAATTTTCCGTGAACTTAATTTAAATATTTTGTACTTGACTTTCATGATTCAAAATTATTACAAAAGCATAAACCTCTCTCTACTTATTTGAGTATTTTGAAAATACAAAAATTTAAGTTTAAAACTTGCAAAAGAAAATGATTTCAAAACATGAAATTTTCATAAATTTTTCCTTGATTTGTTAGAGTATTTGGAAAAGATAAATATTCAAGTTTAAAAGTGATTTGCCCAATTTTCAAACTTTAGTCGATACCTCATCTCTTTTAAATGCTTTGATATTCAAATTGATCTTCTTATATTCGATGATTCGTTCGAAATGTTATACCCAAAATTTTAAGTATATGTTTATTGATCCAATGGAAATTTCACTATTATGTCCAAATTTTGAAACCTAATGCATGAGTAGTGGGTCCTGGAAACCTCAGAGGGATTGGTTGGGCATTAACGGAGCGTCGACCTAACCCTGGGACTTTTCTATTGTTTGAGTAGTTCGAAGGGGACTTGGAGATAAATTCCCGAACAACCACTCTCGGCATGCGATCGATCGACCTAAATTATCTACTTGGACTGCTCCCCTCTAAACGGCCATTCGAGGGAGAGATGGGAGGCATAAAGGTATAATTTAATTATTTCAGAGTTATAAGGATGACAGATTCACCAAATACTAGTCTAGCCATATTTATTTCGATATTCATACTTATTGCTAAAATTTGAGCTCATGATTGGAATATGTTATGGATCGTATTGTTATGAATATCAAATTGCTATTATTGAGCATTTGGGCTAACTGAATGTTTATGAAATCATGATATCAATAATTTTTTAGATCTGTTTAATCGTATTGATATCTCGAAATCTTTGAACACTATTTTTTAGCTACCCTTATTCATGGTTATGGTAATAATCCTGGTTGAGTCAGTGGGCTCACCCCATTAACTCTACTATTATAGGAGATTAATTTCAAGAAATTTCATGATGAATTCAAAGACTTGAGATCAGAATTATGGTGTACGGATGATCATATAATAGTGTCAGGTAGGATTATATAACCCATGTTGAGACTCAAAGATATATTTATTAGACAATATATTGAAAATGATTGTATTTATGTTAATTTTGGGATTTTGATTATTTATTTATGTACGTGAATAGCGTTCTAGACTTGGGGGTGAATGCTCTAGGACCCGAAGTGTTACAAAAATCCTTCCCCTTGATCCCTTGGCTGATTTTCTTCTTCTTCTTCCCTTTTTTTTTTTTTTTTTTGAATTGTTTGGATTAAATCATGAATTGTTGAGCTGAGATTTAAAGAAAATTGGGCCCAAGTTTGGGCTTAAATGGCCCGTCTGGGCCGAAGTAATACATATAAAAAATTTTAGATATGAGAAAAAAATTTTGAACGTAGAAAAATATTTTGGTTACAAGAAAATTCTTTCGTCATCGTGAAACGATTTATTGTTTAGAAAATAAAGAATTAAGAGTCCAATTAAGGAAATTTTCAGATTGTTAGAGAAAATCTTTTGGATATGAGAAAATATTTTAGTTATAAGAAAAATTTTTGTGATCGTGAAAATCATTCGTCGCTAGAAAATTAAGAGTTTTATAATTCAATTAGAAAAATTTTCGGGGTGCTACAATCTCTTTCCCTTCAAAGAATCTGGTCCTCAGATTTGTAACTCTACTTGACTAAGTGGGGATATTCTTCCCTCATGCCATCCTCAAGTTCCTAAGTGGTCTATTCTATTTTTGATTTATTTCTATTTCTGATTTCTCCCAAAAGATCTTAACTCAGAACATCCTAAGATTCCTAAGTTCTCGAACCTAGTAATCTAGGATTCGAATAGGGTGCCCTACATACATAAGGCCACTTTGGATGGGCGATTCGATAAGATGAGCGACAATTCATATTTTTCTATGAGCATAGGAAAATTTGGATACTTAACATAAGTTTGTAATATCCTTTTATAAGTTCTGAATTTCATACGAGATTACCATGAGTTTTGAAGTTGAACATATTCGCTTAGCATACCTAGCCAACACAAAAAAATGTGTAGCTCTAGGGCTAAACAAAGCTCGGCATAGAAAATCTTGGATTAGGGTGTTACCTTCTACCCCCTTGTGTGGGGTCCACCCCTTGATCTCCTGCTAGCGCATAGCTCAGGCTTTGATCTATAGACGCCCTACTGTATTCTATTGTGGCTGGTTCAGCCCATCTTCTCTATTGTCGTTGGAACCTTGCCCTTATCAGTAGTTGGTAGATTTCCAGTTATTTTGTGATATTTCTTTTTTATAGAAACTCTTTCTCTCCTTATTTTGATCGGATTTATCTGATCGCCTCTCCTTCCTTTTCTCATCAAAATTTTCGGAGTTCCTTGAACTCTGCTTCCAACTTCATTGCCTTTTTTCTACTGCAGAATCGTAATTGAGAGTATTACATATAACTAGCGCCGGTCTCAACTTTGGCTTTAATCCCTTAATGAACTTTTTGTCCTTCTTTTTTGTCAGTCAGGACATGCGAGGCATATTGGATCAACTGGTCATACTCCTCCTTTTATTTTATTACCGATAGAGATCCCTAAATTAGATTTATGAACTCTTTTTTTCTCACATCCCTCATTATTTGGAGAAAATATATATGTATTATTTTTATATTTTTTTCATAAACTTTGCCTAGAATGCTTCCCAAGCCCATAGGACCCTTTCCTGATTCCACCTTCACTCCACAACACGCCACTAGTTTGGTGTTGCCTCTTCTAAAAGAAAGGTAGCATGTCTAACCTGTTGTTCTTTCGAGTAATTGAGTACGCTGAAAATTTTTTCAACTTCCCCAATTCAGGACTCTACCTTCCTATCATCAGGCTCATCCTCGATCTGCAGCTGGCTTAGTTTTCACTGAGGGAAGTTCTTTCCCACAGCCTCTCTAGGGGCCAAGCATTCTCTACATTATTTGGGGTTTCTGGTGCTCACCATTCCTCAAATAAGACTCATCTTCGTCTACCACATTTCCTAGGGGGTTCGTTAGTTGAGGTTCATACTCTTGTCGCCATATTTATCATATATTGGTCCATAAGATTTCTTTGTGTCAATCCAATATTCTATTATCACGAGGACTTAAAATTTTCTCACCATAAAAATATGCCATCAAAACTCAAAATTGTCAATACTAAAATCCTATATCCATTCAGTTTAGAATATTTTTCATTACATAACCAAAAGTATGGTTACTAATCCATCTTGCAGAATTAGCAAAAAAAGGTGGTTATATAACCAATTCCATGTTATACCTAGTTTTTATTGTACTAAAATTATTAGGTATAGATGATTAATTTTTCATTCAATTCAAAATCGACACATGTGAAATTCTACACTAAACATCAACCAAATATTTCTATTTATTATTTTGAGAATTACTAAATTAATTCCAAAATAAATAAATAAGAAATTAATTGATATTCCAAATGTTCATTTTTGGACGAATCAAATGTTGCTAAGTACCAAAATGAAGTGTTGCAGCCAATAAAATTAAATTCTGCAGTCAACAAAGTGCCAAGTCAATCAAATTGCATCAAGTGGCATGTTTAAATAAATGAACCAATCAAATTAAGACATTAATTTGATATTTTCTTTCGGATAAAATCAAGACGATTATCCAAAAGAGTTCATAAATCTTGGAACTACATCAAAAGAAGTTCAAGTGGGCAAGGGATCTTAGGCCCAAGCATCTATTTAAAGGGTGCTCCACAACTCATTCCATTCAAGCCAGAGGAGTTGAAGGAAATCCCAGAAGTTCTCTCTGCAAAGTTTGAAGGAGCTCTACGGCGTTCCAAGTGAAGATTAAGACGTTCGTTGCTAGTTCTTCAAGATTTTATTATTTGATTCGAGATCAAACTACGAAGCCCTCGAATTAACGTTATTAGAGGAAGATTCGAAGCTTGAAAAAGATCAAGCGAAGAATTTTACTCCGAAATTCATTAAAGCTCAAGTCCAAGTTCAAGTGAAGATTACGTTTGATTCGAGAACAAGGCATGAAGTCCCTCAAATTAACATTATTGAAGACAAGATTACGTTCAAGAAAGATCAAAGCGTAAAATCAACTTCAAGTTTCAAGCTTTAAATTCAAGTCCCAACTTCAAATTTTCGAAGGAAGAATTAGGGGAATATTGTTTTCTCTGAAATTGTAATTTTTTTGATTTTTTATTTGTCACATAATTTTCACTACGAAATTTGTGTAAACAAATTTCTGGCATGCCCAGTACGACCGATCCACCCCCTCATCTCTTTCTTCTACGAAGTAAAGAAATATTACACCAAGTTCAATGGATCCCAAGAAGAACCAAATTATCGAAATGAAGAGAGACACTCCTAAGGTTGTTGATGACAATTTGAATCCATCCCTAGCTGGGGGCAAGACGGTTGACCCATTAGATGATTCGAACTCCTCAAGCCCAAAGGAAAGCAACCGTAAGAGTACTCCATTCACTGAGCTACCTGCTATGATGGCCAGAATAATTGTTGTAGACAATCAACTTGCTCAAATGGCCCAAGCCATAGCAGAACTGCATAAAATTGTGGAAGATCAGGATCATCAAATTGCACAGCTCATGAGCAAACTGAAGCATTCCTACCTTGGAGAATCTAATCACAACCATCAGCCTCACCTTCGTCGTGCTGTAGAAGAACAACGGAATGAAGAAACACCCTATCAGCAGGCGCCCGAGTCCAAGGTCAATCAATCTACTTTATCAGTAGGTGCTTTGACTGTCCAACAATTCCAAGACATGATTACTAACACAATACAGGCTCAATATGGGGCACCTTCCCAAAGTTCTCTTGCATACTCGAAGCCCTATACAAAAAGAATTGACTCATTGAGAATGTCGATAGGGTATCAACCGCTAAAGTTCCAACAATTCGATGGAAAAGAAAATCCAAAGTAGCATATTGCTCACTTCATTGAGACATGCAATAATGCTGGCACTGATGGTGACCTTCTCGTAAAGCAGTTTGTGCGCTCGCTGAAAGGCAACGCCTTCGATTGGTTTATTGAATTGGAACCGAAGTCCACTGACAGTTGGGATCAGATGGAAAGAGAATTTTTAAATCACTTTTACAGTACTCGCTGAACAGTAAGCATGATCAAACTCACTAACACGAAGCAGTGGAAAGATGAGCCAGTGGTAGACTATATCAATCGGTGGCGCACGTTGAGTCTGAATTGCAAGTATAGACTCTCGGAAATTTTTGCAATAGAAATGTGTATCCAAGGAATGTATTGGAAATTCTTGTATATTTTTCAAGGAGTCAAGCCTCGGACTTTTGAAGAATTGGCAACTCGGGCCCATGATATAGAACTTAGCATGGCTAGTCACGGCGTAGGATTCCCCATGGAGGAAAAAAAGAAGGAAAAGAAAGATTCAAAGAAAAATGAGAAAAACGTGAAAGCTTTAACCAAAGAGTCTATGACAGTCAAAGTGGCAACGTCAAAGTTTCCCACAACTGAAAAGAAAACCAGTGATAAAGCTGATAATCAATGTGTCTCAAGTAGCAAACGAATTGTGAAAGAGATACATGAGAAAGAATACCCTTTTCCAGACTCTGAAATTCTGCACATCTTTAATGAGCTGTTGACAAGAAAATTAATTGAGTTACCTAAATCGAAGGGCCTAGAAGAAGTGGGAAAGACCAGCAATCCAAAGTAGTGTAAGTATTATTAGGTTGTGAGTCACCCAATTGAAAAATGTTTTATGTTTAAAGATAAGATTATGGAGCTTGCAAGGAGGGAAAAATCGTTCTTGATACTAAAGATGTTACCAATGTGAACCTCGTTAGTGTTATGGTGACTGGAAACATTCCAAAGAAGCCCTCGAAGAATGAAGTGATGACAGCCTATACTATCTCTTGTGAAGAAAAAAGCCAAAATGCGGCTCTTTGTTGCACTACTATCATGTTTACTGGTGAAGATTTACCACTGGGATCAAAGCCTCATAATAGGCCACTTTTTGTATCAAGATTCATGCAGGAGCAGAAAGTTAATCGCATACTAATTGATGACAGATCAGCTATCAATATCATGCCTAAATCGATCATGAAAATATTGGGAATTCCTATTGAAGATCTGTCACGCAGTCGATTGACCATTCAACGTTTTAACCAAGATGGCCAGAGAGCAATCGGCATGATCTGATTAGACCTTGTGATTGGGGAATTAAAGGCGAGCACATTGTTTCACATCATTGATGCGAGGACTTCTTATCATTTACTCTTAGGAAGACTGTGGCTTCATAAGAATAGAGTAATACCATCCACACTTCATCAGTGTTTTAAGGACGTGAAAGATGGAGTAATCATGAAAGTTGATGCAGATACAAAACTTTTTACTGATGCAGAGTCATATTTTGCTGATGCAAAGCTTTACTTCGATCCAGATTCAGCCAAGGAAGTGCTGCCTTTGAAATTGCAAGCAATCATCTAATCTAAGAAAGACGAGTTAAGCTAAATAAGCTAGCAATTATAGAAGCTAATAGGGAGATTGAAAGTCTCTTACCAGACGATACTTCCCGAAGTCAGCCAGAAGCATTAAAGGCAAATAACTACCAGACAATGAAGAAGGGATTGGTGATGCCTATCACTAATATCCACTCACTAGGCCTCAGCAAGCCTTCCTTGAAAAAGGTACATGAGGAATTCAAGGGACAAGTTGCTTGAAAAGTCCGATTTTGATTTTAGCAATCCACCAAATTTGGATAAGTTGCAACCCGAATTAACTAGGAAAAAAGTCCATGGCCTTACTAAGGAACAACAAGAGTTGAGAAAACAAGGTTTCTACGTGAAGCAACCGAAAGTTGGCTTAGGGTACGCGCCTACAAAACCAATCAGAATCCGCATAACAAAGAAAGATAAATGTGTCAATGTTTAACATATCACTGTAGAAGATGACTTGAAAGATAAAGAGAAGCAAAGTGACGAGTGTGTCTCTGTGTTCAACCACTTTGGTACTCAAGCCACTTATCTTTCCATCTTTGAAAGGTTTGGCACTCCTGGCTGAATGCCAACGTTTAAGAATAAGCTCGCCACACATCATTGTTCTATATTTGCTTGGCTTGGCACGGTTGAAAAGCAGCAACAGAAGAAGCAGTCTGATGATGAAAAGATATCTATCGCAAAAGCAGAAATAAAAGGTGAGTCCTTCATTTAACTCAACTCAATCAAAGTAAGCCCCATGTGTTGGTTATTGCTATAGGTGGACCAGTAAGAATAAAACAATGCACCGTTGGAAACTCTAATAGCACAAGCAAAGAAACTATGAATGGAGAGGAAGTGGAGATTATTTTTAACTCCCATTATGTTAGTACCTCTAAAGAGCCCCACTCTAAATCTCATGATCGAGTTCTCAAAAAATTGAAGAAGTTCATTGAGAGTGGGTTTCTAAAATTGACGAACCACCCAAAATGGGGCAAATACTTATTCCCATTACGAAGGAGAATGGATTGATAAGATGAAGTCTGGCATTTAAAAGACAAGATCTATCTGAGATGTAGTCTCAAGATGAGACACAAATATGTAACCATGTGTCTATCCAAGATGATTCTAATTCGGAAGTTTCAAAAGATAAAATCCAAGAAGCCCCTCCACAGCTTGACGATGGTGGACAATCAACTGTTGACGAGTTGAAAAAATTGAATCTTGGCATATTAGAAGAGCTGCGGCCTATATTTGTTAGTGCACTTCTGAGTCCCGATGAAGAAAAACAGTACTTTGATATTTTGTCTTAGTATAGAGATGTCTTTGCTTGGACGTATAAGAAAATACCGGGATTAGATCCAAAAGTGGCAATCCATCAGCAAGGTATAAAGCGTGGAACTCGCCCAAAGCAGTCACAACGTGTACTCTGCCCAGATTTGATCCCTCACATTGAAACCAAAGTTAACAAGCTTATTGAGGCCGGATTCGTCAAAGAGGTCATATATCCAACTTGGATTTCCAGCATTGTGACCATCAACAGTTGATGTAAAGGATGATTTTCCACTGCCCATCATCGAGCTCATGGTTGATGCAACAACTGGGCATGAAGCTTTATCATTTATGGATAGATCATCTGGATATAATCAGATAAGGTTGTCGCCCCAGGATGAAGAATGTACAACCTTTCGCACACCTAAAGATATTTTCTACTACAAAGTAATGCCTTTTGGATTAAAGAATGCTAGCGCAACTTACCAACCGGCTATGCAAAATATTTTCAATGATATGCTGCATACAAGGGTAGAGTGTTATGTCGATGACCTAGTCGTCAAAACTAAGAGAAGGAAAGATCATTTAGAGGATCTTCGCCCGATGTTCGATCGGCTGAGAAAATATAGCTTGAAAATGAACCCGCTTAAGTGTGCCTTGGGAGTCATATCTGAAAAATTTCTTAATTTCATAGTTTGTCACCGTGGAATTGAAGTCGACCCAAGCAAAATTGATGTCACTTAGAAAATGATAGCGCCAAGAAACTTGAAAGAATTGCGAAGTTTACAAGGAAACCTCGCATTTATTAGAAGATTTATTTCAAACCTCGCTGGAAGATGCCAACCATTCAATCACTTGATGAGAAAATATACCCCTTTTGTCTGGGATAAAGGGTGTGAAAATACATTTCAAAGTAAAAAAGAGTACCACTCAAATCCGCCAGTTTTGAGAGCTCCGGTGCCTGGAAAACCACAAATATTGTATATTGCTATACAAGAAAAATCGATTGGTACTCTTATGACTCAAGAAAATAAAAAAAGAAAAGAGCGAGCATTATATTACCTAAGTAGAACCTTGATGGAAAATGAGTTAAAGTATTCTCTGGTTGAGAAGATCTGCCAAGCACTATTCTATGCAATTAAGAAATTGAAGCATTATTTGAAGCATATCCTATTCGACTTATCTTGTAAGCAGATCCAGTGAAATTCGTGATGTCAAGACCGGTGCTTTCTGAAAGGCTAGCTAAGTGGTCTGTAATATTTAATTAACATGAGATCACTTATGTTCCACAGAAATTTGTCAAAGGGCAAGCATTGGCTAATTTCCTCGCTGATCATCCTACTCCCGCAGAATAGGAGCTATCGGATGAATTTCTAACTGAAGATGCCTTATTTGTTGAAATCTTACCAGCATGGATAATGTTCTTTAATGGAGCAGCCCGATCTAATGGAGCGGGGGCAGGAGTCGTCTTTGTTGTACCAAAAAAGCAAATGTTGACATACTCCATTGTGTTAAATGAATTATGCTCTAACAATATCGCTGAGTATCAAGCCTTAATTATTGGGCTCCAAATGGCACAAGAAATAGGCATTGTAGAATCGGAAGTGTATGGCGACTCTAGTTAGGTCGTTAACCAACTCCTGAACATGTATGAGGTCAAGAAAAATGATCTTATCCCTTATTTCCAGCAAGCCTCTAGTCTGTTAAAGAAATTTGAGGATGTCCTCCTACGTTATGTTCCAAAAAAAGAGAATAGGCAGCTGATGCCTTGGCCAACTTGGCTACCACTTTAGCTCTTGCAGAAAGGGAAACAACAAATGTGCTGGTGTGCAATCTATGGATCTTGCCTTCGCTGGCTGAATTTGACCATGAAGATACAAATGCAATGTCAATATCAATTAGCGATGATAAAGATTAAAGAGAGCCATTGATTGATTATTTGAATAAGGGTAAGCTGCCACAAGATCCTCGCCATAGAACAGAGGTACGTCAAAGAGCATCGCGCTTTATCTTGCATAAAGATATATTATATCGCTGATCATTTGAAGAAAATTATCATAGATGCTTAAATGGTCAAGAGATAGTAGACGCCATAGCTGAAGCGCATTCAAGAACATGTGGAGCACGCTAGCCAGGTCCTGAACTCCATTTTCAAATTAAGAGAATGGGTTACTATTGGCCAACTATAGTTAAAGATTATTTGGAATATGCAAAAAGATGCGAAGCTTGCCAGTTGCACGCTAATTTCATACATCAATCCCCCGAGCCTCTTCATCCCATAGTTGCTTCATGGCCGTTTGATGCATAGGGACTTGATGTTGTTGGGCCTATCTCTCCCAAGTCTTCATGTGGTCATGCTTACATATTGGCAACCATTGATTATTTCTCCAAGTGGGTGGAGGCAGTCCCTCTCAGAGAAGTAAAGAAAGAAACAGTCATGGAGTTCATACGATGTAATTTGATTTTTCGATATGGAGTTCCCCAATGCATCATCACTGATAATGGAAGGCCATTCTACAGCAAGTTGATGGATAAATTATGCGCATAATTCGGGTTCAAACATAACTCATCAATGTATGATGCAGCTGCAAATGGCCTGGCTGAGGCATTTAACAAGACACTACGCAACTTATTGAAAAAAGTAGTATCAAAGTCAAAAAGGGACTAGCATGAAAAAGTTGGAGAAGCTCGGTGGGCCTATCGAACAACGCATCAAACTGTAACTCAAGCCACACCATATTCGCTGGTTTATGAAGTTGAGGCGGTCATTCCACTTGAAAGTCAAATACCTTCGCTTCGAATAGCAATCCAAGAGCGGCTCACCGCTGAGGATAATGTCCATCTACGACTTGAAGAATTGGAGACGTTGGATAAAAAAAGACTGGAAACACAACAATAACTTGAATGTTATCAAGCACATATGGCAAAGGTATTCAATAAAAAGGGGGCGACCGCGATCATTTCAAGTAGGAGATTTGGGCAGTAAGAAGACCGATTGTCATCACCCAGCGAATGGAAAATAAATTCACATCAAAATGAGATGGGCCCTATGTGGTTAAAAAAGTTTACACGAATGGTGCATATAAGTTAGTTGACAAAGATGGGCTGCGCATAGGCCCCATAAATGGAAAATTCCTGAAGTGGTATCATCCTCTTAAAGAAGTCTACTCCGTGATGCATGACCCTAAACTACTCGTTACACTTGATCCATATGAGTATAAATTGTGTATGGCACCTACCAATGGTAGCGCAATGTGGTTAAACTGTTAATCTACTCCACTGATGATATTTCACGTGGTTAAAATGAAAAAAACCTCATCTTGTCTAGGGTGGCTAAGCTATGGATACTCCTAACCTGTATGAGTATATGTTTAGTTCAAATGTTCATCTTAGAAGATGTTTATTTTAGATATCCGCTCTGGAGGATGTTATCAAGGCCTATTTCGAATGCTCACTTCAGGGGTTGTTGTGTAAGCAAAAAAAATAAGTAAAGATTGTGGAAAGAAATAAAATAAGAAATTGTATTACGAATTCATCAAATGAATGTTCCTTTACATCAAAGGAAAATGAAAAACGACATCAAACAAAAAAATGCACAAAAATGGAGGGTAAAACAAAATGGTCTTTAAATGAAAGGCTTCAAATTCTCCAACTCTTCTTTGGCAATCTCCATTTGCTTCGTCGCAATATTTAAATTTTTGGCTAATTCATCACTAAGAGAAGAAGTATTTTCAATAGCAATAATTTTTTCTTCAATCTCATGAATCTCGACTTGGACACTTTGAAGAATTTGTTGCTGTTGATTTAGTAAAGCAATCAAGTTCCTCTTGTGTTCCTCCAAGTTATTGAGTTCGCCTTGCTTTCTTTAATGCAAGCTTCGTGAAGACAATTCTTAGCTTCTTTTATTTGTCGAGCAAGAAGTTCTTTAAATACTTTACTAAGGGATGAGGACCTTGCATCATCATAAGCAGCAGCTTTGTCAAACAACGTCTTCTATCTCTCTTCTAGATGGGAAATATCAAATTTATCAAAACTCTTCATATACATACATACAACTTGAACTTCATCATGAATAGATGAAATGGAGTTAATGGGAGTATTCGATATCTTTCGAGAAAGATCAGCCCACAACATTTGAAGAAATTTCTTTTGATTATTAAGCACAAGTTTCTCTCCCTCAAATATTGAAACATCAACGCATTGAAATGGTTCTTCAATTTTAGATGAGTCAACTTCTTCTTTGTTTACTTTCATAGCAACTGGAGTGTACAAGTTAGGCCTTGTAGTTGATTCTTGGCTATCCTGTGATTCCTTGTCATCATCAATACGAAGAATTTCTTTCTCCAATTGAAAAAAAAAATGGGGATGTAAAGGAAATTGTATTAAATTAAGTAATAATCATAAAAAATGATATTGCTTGATTTAAAGAATTTTTAAAAAAAATAACCTTTTTGCAAAAACTTTAGTTGGATTACTCCCAGTTTCATCGCCATCAGCATCAGTTTGTTTGGAAGTCTTGGAATCTCTTTTAGGCCTTTTCCAGTGGCGATCTATACTACTCTCTTCAAAAAGATGAGAAGCGTTTTTTCTCTTATTAACTTCAAGAGATTTTGTAATTTCCACAATTTGAGCATCATGATCATCATTAACTGGCAGATTAACTCCCGCATCTTGATCATCATTTTCAGCTCGAACTATTGGCTTCATAGAAATCGAACTCTCAAAATTCTCATCAAAATAATCTCCATGAATATTAGCCCACCATTTTTTGTAATCCTCTTATAAAAATTTCTTTACATTCAAGGGCATATTAGGAAGCCATGCTCTTGACATTGATTTGGATAAAGTACATAATCGCCAATAACAGAGTCCATCCTCTAAATCAGCTTGGCAAAAGTCACATCTAAGAACTCTTGGTACTTCTTGATAATATCCAAATTGATGACTAAATCGATGAGGACTGTAGGGCTCAAAAACAAAATGTTCACCTTGATGCAAAGGGAGGTAATTCGAGCGAATTGCGATGAAGTAATCTTCCTCAAGTTCTTTAGCTTTCCCATCATCAACAAATAGCAAGTTCTAGTTCTTGGTAATCATGTTATAAGTCCAATAAGCAAAATCTCCTTTGTGAATCCTCTTAAGAGCCTCTTTCAGGTCAAAATATCTTGCACCACCTTCGCCAAAAAATTATCTCATCTTAGGGCATCGAATATCTTGAGGGACTAAGTAATGCATCTTAAAATAGCATGCTAACCAAACATAGACCAAGTGAACAGGGAAAGGATAGCTAACACGAGTTGGTCTAGGAGAATTTGAGACTTTATTTAGCCCTTTGTAGATGCTCACCAAAACAGGAATGCCTAAGCTCACTTTTCGACCAGCTGCCATCATACTTGCTATTTTGAAAGTAGTTGGACGTATCGAACCAACATCATCGATAAGAAGAACAAAGGTGCAAAGCTAGCATGCCAAATATATAGCCAAGTAAGTTTCATCTCTCAATTTTCTATTAAGTCCAAGCTTCAAAAATGGTGTTTCCTCCATCGCAGTCCACTCTTGATAAACACCAAAATCACTAGAAGGATTGTGAGTTAACTTTGGATGAGTCTTCTTCTTTTCCTTGCATAGAGGAGGTTCTCGATACTTTATATCCTTCTTGGACCAAGACGAAATCCATGTCTCGAGCAAAATTTTAGAAAATTGACCACCAATGGCACTCTTTCGAAGTAAATAATAAGCGTGGAACAAATATTTGCAGGAGCACAGGACAAATCTATTATTTGTTTGATCAATACCAATTAGCTCTTCAAAACTTGGAATTACTTCATCATAAAGTGACCCAATCAAAGGTAAGCCAGCTAGAGAAAGCAAGTCTCACAAAGAAATAGACAATTCTCCAAACGAAATCAAAAGAGTAACAGTGAGCGGACACCATGCTTCAAAGAACACCTTCATAACTTCAGAATTTCAGTCATATGTGAATAACGAAGCATAGACGGAGTCATATATTTATGCAGCATCAAGCTTGTGTCTGCATCAGCTGAAAACATCTTCAGTCCACTCCCAATATCCTTTGATATATTGAAATTCACCCGCAAATTGAAGGACATCTCCCCACCTAGCTTTTCCTTGAATAATTCGACGACCCAACGTTGGAAGAAAATCCTCGTTCAATAGTCGATTACCGCCTCGATCACTTGAACTTAATTTTTTATGACGAATCAATTCATTTGAAAGTTGATGATAAGCTGCCAACAAAATCCACGCTTTCGATGTCTTGTTCAAGAAAATTTCTTGAGACCACTTCTTCATATAAAGCGAATTTGCCAACTGCGGCCATGGCCTTGCATATCGACCCGCGATAGGGGTGCATACCACCAACAAGTGCCTTTATCAATGGATTGACTTTCGTCAGTCAAGAATAATTAATTGTTACGATCCAGGAAACGGCAAAACGTCTTTAAAATTAACCATGATAACGTGTCAAACTGCGAGCATGAAGCGAAAAGGATTAGATTCCATCTTCAAAATATATACATATGTGCTTATTAAAGTAAATCCAAGGAAGTCGTCACATTATATAAACACATATGCATATATACGCACGCACAAAGACAAAAAACGAGGGAATTAATATAGCAAAGTGGATAAAGTCCAAAAGATGACATGCTACTGTTCTGGCATGACAAAGCTTGCAATAACTTGGTTTCTAGCCACGAACATTACATATACATATATATATATATGTAAGATGCCAAAGTGGTAGACAAATGAAAGTGGAAGCCAAACCATGTGAAGCATGCCATATATGTGTGTATGTGTGTGGAAAACATGTAAATGCAAATTTCATAAGGGAAAATTTATTGTAAGCTTAGCCACGTAAGCCTTGGCTTTGGAGTTCATTTACCAAGCAGTACAGAAAACTTCTTCTTTCCAAATTAACATCATATTCTAAAAAGCCAGAATCTCAGATTTCAAGCTTGTTGGCACTAGATTAGTTTCTAACCATTATATATATGATACACTCTCAAAGATAAAGGGAAATAATAGAGGCTTGAGGATGAAGCAAATTCAGAAAACTCATCCTGAAGAACTCTTTATTCAACCAACAACAGAATTCTGTTACAGAGAAGAAGAAGTCTAACATGAACCGTCTAAGGGATAAGGCGAATTGAGGTGTGCTCTGCATATTTATAGCTGTGTACAGATTGTTCTAGAAGATCTGTATTATTGAGAAAGTGTAACTAACATGTCTAACTAATAAAAGTGTGAAGAAGTGAGTTTACAACTAAAGAAACGTGTTTACAACTGAAAAGGAGTCGTTAGCAAAAGTGAGTTATTTCCGTTGCATTTTTTCCTTCCTGAGGTTGGTCTTTGGTGGGTTTGACAGTGGGTTTTCCATTTACTAAATTGGTGTTGTAACAATACATATATATATATATATATACAGGTGAAATCATGCCAAGCATCCACCTTTAGGTATTTCAAAGACTTTGATTCTATAGCAGATATATTCTCAACCACAACAAATTGTATTCTTGACAATGGCAGCTAAACTTTAACGCTTTCAATCGACCTTTGTCAAAACGAGAAAGAATCAGATGATCAAAAAATCGGCACAAAAAAAAGGAGAAAACGAATTAAAAGAGACAAGCGAGGGAGTGCCCACAAGATATTCGACAAAAGTCTCAAACAACGAGTTCTTTGAACTACAAAAGAGATGCACTCAAGAAACTCACAGGTTAGTTCTTGATCGATAGTATAGATGTGCTTGTGGACATGTCTATTTATAATGATTAATCAGCTTGTCGAATTTGATTATGACTCTCAATTCCAAGTGAATAAAGGTCTCCCAATTTGAGTATAAATCCTACCCTGCTGAAACTCAATTTGATTCCTAATAGGATTCAACTTTAGGAGTTGTAAAGGAGGTTTTCAACCCAATTTCGTTGGAGACTAGATTTTGTAAGAGAGTCCTATCTATATACGAAAGATTAAAGACATGCAAGGGCACCTGTTGTTTTGTAATTGTCTGTAGCGTTTCTGAACCTGAAGGTTGTGAAATTCAAATTTGGTGTCTGGACACGTGCTCTTAAATGTTCAAGTTTTATACATTATTAAATTGGCAGCATGACCCATTAATGTAAGGATCAAGGTAGTTTGGGTATTATTCCATTTCACCAACAAACACATAAAGTAGGATCCCTATTAGATAATCTCAAAATTGGCAAGGGAGTCCTCTTATGGATTTAATATAATTTCTGAATTTATTTGGGAAATAAAGAAAGGATTATTTCAAGCCTCGTCTCCGATCGACATTTCATATATTCTTCGTCGAGCCTTGAAGTAGGGGGCATTTATAGACGATTAATTTTTCATTCAATTGAAAACCGACACGTGTGAAATTCTACACTAAATATCAATTAAATATTTTTATTTATTATTTTGAGAATTAGTAAATTAATTCCAAAAGAAATAAATAAGAAATTAATTGATATTCCAAATGTTCATTTTTGGACGAATCAAATGTTGCCAAATGTCAAAATGAAGTGTTGCAGCCAATGAAATTAAATTCTACAGTCAACAAAGTCCTAAGTCAATCAAATTTGGACAAGTGGCATGTTTAAATAAATGAACCAATCAAATTAAGATATTAATTTGATATTTTCTTTCTGATAATATCAAGACGATTATCTAAAAGAGTTTGTACATCTTAGGACTATATCAAAATTCAAGTGGGCTGGGGATCTTAGGCCTAAGCATCTATAGAAAGGGTGTTCCACAACTAATTCTAGACATCAAAAGTCATTCAAGCCAGAGGAGTTGAAGGAAATCCCAGAAGTTCTCTCTGCGAAGGTTGAAAGAGCTCCACAGCATTCCAAGTGAAGATTAAGACGTTCATCGCGAATTCTTCAAGATTTTGTTATTTGATTCGAGATCAAACTACAAAGCCCTCGAATTAATATCATTGGAGGAAGATTCGAAGCTCGAAGAAGATCAAGCAAAGAATTTTACTTCAAAATTCATTAAAGCTCAAGTCCAAGTTCAAGTGAAGATCCCAGCATTTGTCGAGAAATCCACCAAGTTTTACATTTGATTCGAGAACAAGGAGTAAAGTCCCTTGGATTAATATTATTAAAGATGAGATTACGTTCAAGAAAGATCAAGGCGTAAAATCAACTTTAAGTTTCAAGCTTTAAATTCAGTCCCAACTTCAAATTTTCAAAGGAAGAATCAGGGGAATATTCTTTTCTTTGAAATTGTAATTTTCTTGATTTTCTATTTGTAGCATAATTTTCACTACGAAATTTGTGTGAACACTAGGCTCTACAGAAGTTGAGATCACTTAAGGCTACTACTACAACCAAGTCCTTAGCCAGTTCACAAGACAATCTGAGTCCTCTTTCCGACTCCTCTTGGGGTTCTTCCTTCTCGCCCTTACCGCCTTCACCAGTATTATTTTCACCATTCTTGTCATTATTTCTATTGTTGCCACTTATTATCTTCGGGATTATCATCGTCCCCGCCATCATTTCCTCCATCATTATCACTATCTTAGCCCTCCTTACCATTATCCTCACTTTTGTCCTCCTCGCTCTTACCATCAACATCCTCGACTTCATTCAAGTCATTGTCGTCATGGTCCTCCAATTGCTTCTTCAACCACTCAAGTTTGATATCCGTCATGTACACTTGCTTCGAGGGTCCTTGTGGTACTTACCCATCACTGTGGCTTCGTCTACCACCACGGTTTGCCGCTTCTACCGACATTTGGTCCCTTAGGCATCCTTGACAAACTTTGCCTCACATGAGGCGACGGCACCCATTAATAATTATCCCACTATACTTGTGGACCTCCGAGGCATACACCCTATTGTCGAACGATATAGGCATCCTTGATGCACCGGGTTTTGGAAGGTTGGAACAATACCCATGCGGTAATCTCAAGCAATCCACTCGATACCCACCGTAGAGTTTGTCAATTGCCTCATAATGTCCTCACATAAGCTATCACGCCCCTAAGGAACTTGATCGAAGTGCGTTCGAGTGCTACTAGCCACAGTTTCTAAATTTTGGTATTGGGTTTGATGTTTATTTACCATATGCTCCATTTCTTGCTTTGCCCATTTTCATGAGACACCCGGTGTTGCCTCAAATCCACCTCCATCCAATATCCCGTCTCCTTACACTTTGCCTCCAATTCTTCTTGAGATCTCTCTCTTTGCATTTCCAATTTGGGCTTGTGCTACTCTCGTCCGAGCTCGAGTCCGTCCAATGACTTATTTTTACTTTACCATTATCCATCCTACCTACTCGTCGAACACAACGCAATGCTTAGCAAAATCGTAATTATAATAACGGATCTATCTAAACATGGGGGTTTCCTAAATCCTAGGTAACTCAAAGAACAATTCCAACCTTTCACGTCAATCCAGGATCAAATGATTAGTGCATAAATATAGAAGTTCACAAATTGGTAGGCCTCCAAATTGCAATCCGATACATTTAAATATTGCCCATTATACTAAACAATCATAACTTAAGTTAGTCCAATCATATGACATAAGTCCAAAGAAGTTCTTTTCCCAAAGATCTAATTCCGACGTAGCTCAGGTTCTTTCCCAAAGAGACCCAAAGCTCTAATACCACCTGTAATGTCCCGAGATCTTAGAGCATCCGCCTCTAGGTTCGAAATGTTACTCAACGAAAATGAAACTAACTAAGATCCATAGTAGAAATTTCATAATATATCCATCGCTAAAATACCAAAGTATCTCATAATTACAAGCCAAATTTTTTCAAAAATACGTCATGAGTTTCAAAAGAAACAAACTATTATGTACAAAGTCTCAACAAGCTCTACTAATCAAAACACCTTTACATATACAATTACTAATTCCAAAAGTGCTATAATAAGTTCTCAAAGCTTCAGATAATCCAAGAGTTAATTTTCTACATAATAGATAATAAAATTATGAGCCCACTGACCCAGCAATACTTATAGCAGGTGAAGAGGATTACAAGATTGATCAAGAGAAACGAACCATAAACGTGATAACAAATATCAAATCAAAACATTCAAAACGTGAATTTCGAACAAATAACTTATAAATTTTATCATATTCATGTCAACAAATGTATAAGGCTGAAATAAACATTTAGTGGGTTCATCACCCTTATCTCTCCCGGACATTCTTATAACCTTATCCCTCTATTTTACTTCCTCGAGTGGCCACTCGAGGAGCACCAAATGTACTTAACGCACAACCGTCATAGTACGGTCGATCACAAGCCTTAGAGTAGTCCTTTGGAATCTCTACCTCCAGGATTCCTCCGTCCTACCCAATGTGTAGGAATTCTCAGGGGTTTAGATCGTCGATCCGATATCGTCCAATCAAATCCCACCTGAGAATTCTCAGGGTTCAACTTTCATTCATTTTTATAAGTTCAAGACAAACAGAACATGTTCAAACATATAGCTTAATCAGGGCACCAATTTCAAAACAAACAGAACATATTCAAAACATTTAGCCACATCGGGGCACGAATTTATATAGCCAATAGATTCGACAAACGATTCAAATTGAATCTCGAACCAAGGAAAAATTATTTTGAAACTTTAAAACATTTTAAAGAAGTGAAATATAGACTTGGTTTGGCAAATCGAAGTCAAAACGTAAAAATTTGACAACTGGAATCGGCACTTGAGCGCTCGTTTGGACGATCCAGCACTCGTTTGGGGGCTCCAGCGCTCAAATAGTTCATTTTACCACTGGCTTGAGTGCCCAATTTTTATTTTTTATTTTTTTTAGTTCGAAAACAGATTTTCAGTAAAAACATTTTAAGGCAAAATCTCTAAAAATTTAAGTTCCAAATCTAATTTACAAATTTCAGAGAAAAAGTGTTAAAAATTCGTAAAATCATTTTCTTTGGCTCCTATCACAAAATTTTCAGATTTTGTAGGAAGTTATTTTTGTGAGGTAACTTTAATATTTAAGTTTGAAATTTATCAAGAGTTTTATGGGAAAAATATATCACAAGTCCATGGTTTCAATATTTATTTTATCCATTGTTTCTCCTTTGTCCAGAGTCTCATATTCACAAATGTTCATATGTCAATCAAGGATAGAGATCACAAGAATATTTAAGGTCTTATTCATCAATCATACGAATGTTGAACTTTCATGTTCAATAGATAATACAAGAAATATAAACAAGGCTCGATAGATCATATTGCAAGAAAATGAAGTAAGAACAAATTTCATGGAAGCAAGATGAAAACCATAAATCTTACTTCAAATCCTTAGCTTGGTGTGAGATTAGGAGTTTCAAGATCTCAAGCTTTATCACCTAATCACATCACAAGTTACATATATATATATATATATATATTCATTAAGCCATTTTCCAATTTATTTCAAGTCTTAATATGATATATGTAACCTAACATTCTTTGCTTACGCATGTGATCACCTATGAAGGAAGAGTAATCCCCCAATCTTTCTCCCTTTTCGGAAATAAGTGATATTGGTGACAGATATATATATATATATATTTCCTCTTTTTAAAGATACTCATATGTGTGTGTGTGTGTGTGTGTGTGTGAAGAGGGAGTTGGAATACTAAAGAAATTACATATGTAAATATATTCAAGCGGAGTGTATTGCAAGAGTAGAATTCATCTATCAAACCATCATATTTATAGATGAGGGAGGGGGACTTCTTTGCAAAATAAAATTTATTGAGGACTTGTCTTCCAATTTCTAAAGCTTGTGGAGGAAGCTTAAGTACAAGAGTTGGTGAGAAAATCCTCCCCCTTGATCTCTTGGCAGATTTTCTTCTTCTTCTTCTTCTTCCCTTTTTTTTTTTTTTTTTTTTTTGAATTATTTGGATTGGATTATGAATTGTTGGGTTGAAATTTAAAGAAAATTGGGCCAAAGTTTGGACTTAAATAGCTCGTTTGGGCCGAAATAATGCATATATGAATTTTCGGATATGAGAAAAAATTTTCGTATGTACAAAAATATTTTAATTACAAGAAGATTCTTTCGTGATCGTGAAACGATTTTTCATTTGGAAAATAAAGAATTAAGAGTCCAATTAAGGAAATTTTCAGAGTGTTAGAAAAAATCTTTCGGATGTGAAAAAATATTTTGATTATAAGAAAAATTTTTATGATCATGAAAATCATTCATCATTAGAAAATTAAGAGTTTTATAATTCAATTAGGAAAATTTTCGGAGTGTTACAGAATGTAATCTAACTAAGTGATTCCACTTTTCGCTCCAGATCAAAGCACATTGATGTGAGGTGTCATTGGACTTGAGGTCTACTTGATGAGAAACTAATGCAACTTGATGATGTGCACGCCCACAAAAATGTTGCAAATATGTTTACAAAGTCTTCGCCAAGAGGCAAGCTAGAAGCTTATAGAAACAAAAAGCAAGCTTTGGTGGGGCCCTCATATGAGATTAAAGGGAGGAATTTTTGAAGTTCATCTCTATGGTAGACCCACACTTCAATTAATTTTGCAAAAGAAAAAAGGGGTTGAAAATTTGCAAATCGCAATTGATGTTGGGCGGCTACAAGAGCTATCTTGTTAGCTTGGTCTCTGGCGTTATGGAACAATCAAATGTGATTGGCTTTCTCAAAGGCAAAGAAGCTTTTCCTTTGCCTATAAATTTTGGATTTGGAAAGTGCAAATGTGTGCCAAAAATTGAAAGCAATTGTGAGTGCACAAGAGAAAGAAATTGAGAGTAAAAATTGAGAGAAGTGAAGTTTCTCTAAGAATGATTCAAAGAGAAATAGGGTATATTTTTATGGAAGAAAAGGTGAAAAAATAAGTGAGACTTTTCGTTTTTTTCAAAATAGTGCTACTATTTTCTTTTATTCTCCAAGTTGAAAAACATTGATGATTTGGTAATTCAAGAGCTATTCTCTTATAAATTTTTCGTGTATTTCTATTTATTTTAGGAGGAATTTTGTAAGCCCACCATATATATAAAGGAAGATTTGATCGAACTACAGTCCCATGATTTTTCCCAATTGGATTTTCCATATAAAAAATCTTGTATCTAATATTTCTCATTTCTTGTTATATTCGGAATTTTTGGTTTTGTAACACCCCAAAATTTCCCCTAACTAAAATTTTAACCTACTATTTTTCAAACGATAAATCGTTT
>JACFYI010003739.1:523582-536001 GCA_014898755.1 Handroanthus guayacan
TACAGGTTTGGTCCCATTTTAAATTCAACACAAGGGAAAAGAATATTATTAGCCGCTGTGCCAGTATCATTTATCACCACTAAGAAACTAAGCATCCGCTACGGAAAAATTGATAAGAAATTAATTTTATAGCTAGAGCTACAAATTAGCTATAGATTATCCATAGCAAATGTTAATTTTTATTATTAGCTACGGTCAATTTCATAACTAAAATTAGCTAAAAGAGTATATACTACGAATTCAGCTACGAATGAACCGTATTGAAATCCGTAGCAAATACTATTATAGCTAAATTTAACTATGTCGTAGCTAATAATAAAAATTAATATTTGTTATAAATAGTTTGTAACTAATCTACAGCCTTAGCTATGAAATTAATTTTGTAGCAATTTTTTATAACGATTAATATTCATGTTTTTTTTGTAGTATATGTTCAGCATCCGTGTCCGTCTCTCTCAATCAGAAACACTTCCAAATATTTTGTAAAAGGTTTTGATAAGTTTATAGGCGATCACGCAAACCCCATTTTAGTCTAGCGAAAAAGATTGATATTCTTTTTATCTCGGTCTTTAGGAAAGCTATATCAATGAATTAACTGAAGTTTCTTAGAAAGTTCGTGGGATCTTGACTTTGTTAATATGGCCCCTGCAGGCTGTTAATCGTGGTATTAATTGTTGGCGTCCGTGTGAAGGGTACATCAAAGCAACACATGCAGTCAGATAGCTCGACGACATGTCACGTGCTTCTCAGCTCATCGGCTATATTGGACAAAACTATGTATATATTACTATAATTTATACCATAAATAAAATCTGAGGTCCTTATATAATTATTTTAGTGATGTGTTTTTATGTATTATATCTAAAATACCTCTTAATAATATTAACTCACACTAATAACTAACCATAGCTTAATAAAAAGTTACAATTCACAAATTTATCTCTTCATTAGGAATTATACCTATATTTATATTAAATATATTAATCAAATTTTAATTATTTTTAAATACACAAAATATCAGGTCTTCATTATACTTTTCTTTTAATTGCAAGGGATTGTCCCTAAACTTATTTGAATACTCCCGCGGCCTATGACCCACTTTCGATCTAGAATTAGAATACAGCACAAATTGCCTTCGACCAAAGAACGTTGCCCCACTAAGGTCATAGGATCGCCCAATTGGGATCGGCAAGCATTATACTTTAATATATATATATATGTATGTATCATATGTATTAATTATTTAGAAACATGCATGGAGATTACACTAAACACTATTTAATTATTAACTACCATGATTAGATCCCAAAGTACTAACACATTTATTTTGCAAAGATTTGGCTAAAAGGAAGCTTCCCTCCAACGAGTTTTATGCTTAACTAATATAGAACAGATCGGTCATCATATTCGATGCTAATGGCCACCACTCTTTGCGTGATGCCATGGTTTCTTCTTATGTGTTGGATTCCCATTCTTTACCCCCACTATCCCGATTAAAAGTGTATATATATATATAAAGAAAAGGATCATCATATCTAATGATTATTTATTATATATACGAGTCAAGTTTTAGGGATTTATAGAACACTTGTCCGTACAATATTTCATCCTTCAATGAGATCATGTTACCTTGGTGAAAATGAGAGTTTTAATGATCACATCATCTCAGCTGATAGTACTAATGTAAACTCTTTCAGATAAATTCATGTTTAAAAAAAAAAAGGAACAGGAAAAAAAGGAAGAAAAATAAACAAGGATTATAAAGCCATACAATATATTTTGGAATTTACGAGATTTTAAATTTTAATTTAGAAACTAGCTCCTAAAAGTTTTTAAAAAAAAAATTAGATTTTTTTTTAAGAGAAGCTAAAATATTCAATCATACATCAAGAACATTACATGAATACACTTTAAAAATCAAATACATGAACTAAATACAATTTAAACCCACATGCTACTAGTAAGACTCGAATCTGAATCTCCCTTATGAAAAGGGAGAGGTGATGTCACTTCATCCAAAGGGTAGCGGTGAAAAAATAAATAAATACATAATAATAATAATAATAATAATAATAATAATAATAATAATAATAATGAAATTTGAACAATGTTAATAATGAAAATTTTGTAATGAATATGTTGAAATTAAATGACTTGTTGAGATTTTAAAAATAAGTAGGGATTTTTTAATTAAAAGAAAAGGCAAAAAAAATTCCTTATTGCCTTGTTACTTATTGATAGATTTCTTTAATGCCTCTATGAGCTATATATATAAGTTGGTTTGGGATGACATTTGGAAAGTGTTGCTCAAAAATAATTTATTATCTACACTCTACGGTATGATTGAGTTCAGCGTAACTAAGATTAGTGTCTTCTTTTTTCTTTTTTTATATTTAATATTCTAATAAAGTTCAAAATTAATACTGAATGCAATTGCTTTTAAGTGCAATCATAAAGAAAGATTTTAAATATATATAAGGAAAAATCCTCAAATAGACAGCTGTAAAATAGGATTTGAATAATTTGAAAGAACCAGATTAATTATGTGACGAGTAAGCATATTTATTATATTATATAAGTATATATAATTTAAAAAGAATGACTAATTATAAAATGGGTACAATAGCACTTGCCATTAATGATATTGATTGAGTTTTTAAAATATAATTTGAGTGAGAACTTAGTTTCAGATCAGCGTAGACTATCTGCTTATTACTTAATTAATAAAATTTGAAATATTATTTAAAATAAAGTTTTGACTTTGTTTTTCATACTTCGAGATTTAGAAATTAATTATTTATATTACAGTGACGTTCAAATCAAGAGTTTAGCTGAAATATTGAATGCGATTTCTTATATTAACTGCTGAAAAAAAAAAAAAAAAAAAAAGTTGCAGGATTCAAAATTATATAATTTTCAAAACTGAAATCCTCATAGGGGTGGCAATTTGCTATCTTTTTCCCACCGGCATCGTGATGTCTTCCTTACAAAATCGCAGGTCACTATGACAATTTCTAACACAACATATGCATTACATTATTAAATTTTACGAGTAATTGAGTTTGATCGATATCGGATCAACTTGATAAACAACTCGAAAATTATCAGTATATTCGAATTGAATTTCGAGAAGCCTAATAAAAACAATAATTTTGTTGGCTATCTCTACCTAGATTGACCAAAATTCATTTTACTGTAATTGTTAACTATTTTAGTGTAGTTGCATCGATTGCAATTAACTTCATGGATAAGAGTTAATGAAAAAATATCTACACACATATTTTTTTCTTTTTTAAATTTTAGTTGAACATAAAATGATATAAATTCTCCTAGATGAAACATTGAGCGAAAAAAATTTAAATAATCACAAGTTGAAATGGGTTGAATTGTGAGTTGAGAATTAATGGATTGTTCATTGAACTCTTTTATTTTTGTACTAATTTGTACTTCTTTAATCAACACGAATTAACACGAAAAATTTTCAGGTAAGATTCGAATTGAAGCTTATCGAATTTAGTACTTTTCAAATTGAATTCCAATTGAACAAAATGTTATAACATTCCTTCATCAACTCCGCAAGAAACTACTCATCGTGACGCGATTGTGACTCCTAAATCTCCATCAATACTAAGACCTCTTAACTTACACTAAGCAACATTTATTGTAAACCAAATGGACAGTAACTTCCAAATTCACATTCATTATTTTAATATTTTTGAAACTGCAGTTTCATTTTTAGAACTCTACTGCTTTATTCATGAGGTTATCAAAAAAGCTTGCAAACCGAGCGAACAAGAATCCAAGCAACAAAGTCTACATTTTTGCTGTCATTTATTGCAGTGGGAGCATTTATTAATTAACAGTGATTTCACAGATGTGCTGACTCTCTTTCTCCACCGCACTTCACCGCTTCCAAATCCCACCGCTTCCTCATTTTCCTCTTTTCTTTTTTGCATATTCTTTTCCCTCCATTCATGCACATTTAAAGAGGGCTCAACAGAGCAAATTTTACTCACATTTCTATTCGTTTGAAAAAATAAAAATGGAAACAAACTCAGTTTCCAGTTTAGTTATCTTCTTGTGTATTTTCATGGTAATGGGCTCTCAGGTGATTAAGTGCAGTGTCACTTATGATAAGAAGGCGATTATCATCAATGGGCAAAGGAGGATTCTTCTCTCCGGCTCTATACATTACCCCAGAAGCACCCCTGATGTAATTCTCTGTCACTCTTGTTAATTTATATTCTTGATTTTGAATAAGTGATTGAATTTGGTGAAATGTGAAATTATGCAGATGTGGGGAGATCTCATATTGAAGGCTAAAAATGCAGGGTTAGATGTTATTGACACTTATGTTTTTTGGAATGTACACGAGCCTTCCCCTGGCATTGTGAGTTGTTCTAGATCTTCATTATCTTTCACTTCAACATATTGTTCCCTGATCATGAAAATTTGATGTTGGGCTATCTTGCAGTACAATTTTGATGGTAGATATGATCTTGTCCGATTTGTTAAGACAGTGCAAAAACATGGGCTCTATGTTCATCTACGTCTTGGACCATATGTGTGTGCAGAATGGAACTTTGGGTAATTAATGAGTTTGATCACCTTTTATGTTGTCCTATAAATCACGTCTTGTGTCCATATAGTTTAGCAGATCTTGGCATCAGTTAGTCACATGTTTTGATTTAATGATACTTTACAGAGGATTTCCTGTATGGTTGAAATATGTACCTGGTATCAGTTTCAGAACAGACAACGATCCCTTTAAGGTTCTTTATTCTTGCATTTACTGTTACATTTCATTTTGTAAACTTTGTTCAGTTAGTTTATTTACTTTTCATACGTGTAATTAGTCTAAATTTTTGTGCAGGCCGCAATGCAACAGTTTACCCAGAAAATTGTTGGTTTGATGAAAAGTGAGAATCTGTTTGAATCACAGGGAGGTCCCATTATATTATCTCAGGTATATATGCACATATCACATATTCTCGAATCACAATTTCATAAAGTTCCCTTGTTTTATTAATATATAGTAAGCAGAAATTCTTTCGGAGTAAGTTCAGATTTGCGTTTAGAATCAGCAGAAGTGAAGAAAGTGTGATATTTGGCTAATTTTAGTTGTCGAATGTCATGATTCTTTTTTGATAGATTGAGAACGAATACGGGGCACAAAGGAAAGAACTTGGGGCAGCCGGTGATGCATACATGAACTGGGCTGCAAAAATGGCTGTTGGATTGGACACTGGAGTTCCATGGGTCATGTGCAAAGACGATGATGCCCCTGATCCTGTGGTACATTATTTGTTTCACCTCTCTATCTGTTTCACTTGGATGTAGTTATTACACGCAAACCTCTCCTTAGTTCTTCATGTTTTTGTATGAAGAATCCTAAACTTGTTCTTCTTGAAACGACAGATAAACTCATGTAATGGCTTTTACTGTGACTCGTTTTCTCCTAACAAACCTTATAAGCCCACTATGTGGACTGAAGCTTGGAGCGGCTGGTAATTAAACATTAACAAAGGAACTTTCAGTTCTTGTTGCACGATGTGGAAAAACATCATACGCCTATTTGTATTGATTATTCTTTTTTCTCTTTTTTCTCATCCTACAAAAAATGATCAGGTTCAATGAGTTCGGAGGGACAATTCATGAACGTCCCGTTCAGGATCTTGCATTTGCAGTTGCTCGCTTCATACAAAAGGGTGGTTCGTATATAAACTATTACATGGTCAGTTTATTTGCTCATCCTAGTCAAAATTTTAATGCGCTTTTATTTTGCATTAAGAAACCAGATTTCAGCAGTTGAATTCTGTGGATAATTGAACAGTTTCATGGAGGCACAAATTTCGGGCGCACTGCTGGAGGTCCTTTTGTTACAACCAGCTATGACTATGATGCCCCAATCGATGAATATGGTCAGAAAACTAAACCTAAACAATGATCTTTTCCATCACAACTGACACCTGGATAATATCAACCAAGAATATTTCCATTTCTATGATAAGACGTCCCAAGAACCCGACTTTCTTTCCAGGTTTGATCAGGGAACCAAAGTATGGTCATTTGAAGGAGCTCCACAAGGCCATTAAACTTTGTGAACATGCATTAGTCTCACACGACTCAACTGTCACTTCATTAGGGAACTCTCAGGAGGTTATTTCTCCATTACAAATCTTCCGTTTCTTTTACTAAAAATGCATGTTTTAATATAATTATTCTTATCAGCAACCCGTTATTTCAGGCTCATGTATTCTCCTCGGGGGAAGGAAATTGTGCAGCTTTTCTTTCGAATTTTAATAGCACTTCTGCTGTAAGAGTGTTGTTCAATAACAGGCACTATAACTTACCTCCTTGGTCCATTAGCATACTTCCCGACTGCAAAAATGTAGTGTTTAACACTGCCAAGGTAAGTTTATCCATTAGTCAGTCGAGCTAAACATTCTCCATTGGTACTTCTCTTTGTACCATAAGATATCTGCTTACGGTTCTCTTGTGATCGTCAAGGTTGGAACTCAAACATCACAAATTCAAATGTTACCAACTAATTCTCAACTGAGCTCATGGGAAACGTATGGCGAGGATATAACTCCACTTGAAGACAATACAGCTTTTACGGCAACTGGACTTCTAGAGCAGATTAATGTCACAAGGGATAGCAGCGATTACTTGTGGTACATTACTAGGTGAGTCACTCATCCAAATTCCATTTTGGAACTCTCTGCTATTTGGATGATGCATTATGTACATAATATAATAAATGTTAGTTAATAGCTGACACTTAGCAGGATAAACATATCTAATGTATTTTAACTTAACTAAATCTGTGTTTCTCAATGTAATTTTCGATCCAGCATTGATATTGGTTCATCAGAATCATTTCTACGAGGAGGACAAAAGCCCACTTTAACTGTGAACTCTAGAGGCCATGCGATACATGTATTCGTCAATGGCCAGCTTGCTGGTACGAGGTTTTCGTTGTTAAATGAAATAAAGATATATATATATTATAAGTGGTGGTCAGGGAACTTTCCAATTCATAATCTTTATATACAGGATCTGCTTATGGAACGAGGACGAATACAAGATTCACCTTCAATGGACCTGTGAACTTGCAAGTTGGAACGAATAAAATATCTCTGCTCAGCATAGCCATGGGACTACCGGTTAGTTCTATACGCTTGACCAAGCTTTTATGGGTAGATAAGGATACATGAGCGAAAAAAATAAAAAATTAAATTACTCGGAATGATTCCTTTTACCTCATATCCTGTAATTCAATAACTGATAAGAATTAATTCATTGCTGAAATTAAGAACAATGGAGTGCATTTTGAAAGTTGGAATGTGGGAATACTGGGACCAGTTGAACTGGATGGGCTTGATCAGGGGAAAAGGGACTTGTCCACACAAACATGGACCTACAAGGTAAAACAAGTCTGAATCAATCTTCTCATACCTTTTTATCTTATCAGCATTCTGTAAAACATTCTTGCTTTTTTAATTTTTAAATTTTTTCTTTTTTTTTTTCCCTTTCTTTATTTATTTATTTTTTTTTGGTGAATAGGTTGGATTAAAAGGCGAGACCATGAATTTGGTCTCCCTAGACAGGGTTAACTCGGTCGACTGGTTACAAGCTTCAGCTATTACCGAAAATCGACAGCCCTTGAGGTGGTACAAGGTAAGGCGAAGCAATGTAGATCGTAGAGTTATAATGAAGTTGTTATCTAAGAAATTCATAGGGTCTTGTTTTAAAACGGTGCAGGCATATTTTGATACACCAAGTGGAGATGAGCCGTTGGCTTTAGACATGGGAAGTATGGGGAAAGGTCAAGTGTGGATCAACGGCCAAAGCATTGGACGATATTGGACAGCTAATGCAGATGGAAACTGTGGAGTTTGTCACTACACTGGTACATACCGAGCCCCAAAGTGCCAACTTGGCTGCGGTCAACCAACTCAACGATGGTAAAATTCTTCAAGCAGATAAGACCTGTTTAAATGTGAAAGAAGACAATTTCGTAATATTTCCACGATGGGCTTAGGTACCATGTTCCTAGATCTTGGTTGCAGCCAACCCAAAATCTCATCGTGGTCTTTGAAGAGTTAGGTGGAGATGCGTCAAAGATCTCTCTCGTCAAGAGAACAACAGCAAGCGTGTGCGCAAATGCATTTGAACACCACCCGATGGTCGCAAATTACCAGATTGAGAGCACTAGCGATGAAAAAATGCTTCATGAGGCCAGGGTCCATCTACAGTGTGCACCTGGCCAGTCTATATCAACCATCAAGTTTGCAAGTTTCGGGACTCCGTCTGGAACTTGTGGAAGTTTTCGGCTGGGAAACTGCCATGCACAAAACTCACATGCCGTCATAGAAAAGGCAAAGAACATTTTGCGTCACCAGCAAACCTCTAAAACGTATATGTATTTGTCCATCCATATTACATTGACACTAATGCATGCTTCGTTATTACTGTCACAGATGTGCCTTGGGAAGCAAAGTTGCAAGCTTGAAGTCTCCAATAACTACTTTGGAAGCGACCCGTGTCCTCGTGTGTTAAAGAAGTTATCTGTTGAAGCTATTTGCTCACCGAGTTAAAGGCAACTCTACTAAATGGAGGATATCTATTATATCCTACTGGAGCAGAAAGCTAAACTTGTTGGGAAGAATGCGCTACACTGGAGTAGGTATTACGCAGAGAATATATGATAAAGACAAGCACAGAATTTTGTACTTATATTGCTTGTGGATTACGTGATATGCAATGCAGAATCTAAATGTAGAAAAACAGCAGTTTCTTTCAGTCATTATCATAAACAGCTCATATTCCGAGCAAGGGAGTAAAGCACACAATGTGAGCCATGCAAGGTGCAACAATATAGAGCACTCCCAACTCTCTCTCTCTCTCTCTCTCTCTCTCTCACACACGCACACACACACATCGTGCATTCCCCTTCCAGCCCATTTTCTATTTTTATTTAGTTTAATTTTCGTTTACAGAGTAAGGAAGGAAACTTTGGGATGAGACTAAAATGGTATTTTCAACAAATTATACAAAAATATAATCATCTACTTTATTGAAAATTAAAAAAAAAAATCAAATTATAATAAAAAATACTTGATATTTAAAAAATTATGAATAATTCACTATAAAGTAACAAAAAAATAATAATATTTAAAATCATAATCACCTATTTTTATTAAAAATGCGTTAAACTGCTCATGAGATTAAACATTATTGCTGATTAATTTTAGAAAATTGAGTTTTCAAACACTCAAAAACAACAATTTTCATGGGGTCACAATCACACATGATTACGTTCCATAAGCTCATAATCACACATGATTACTTTTCATAATAATCCCGCTATTCATTTCCAACAGGAAAAAGTTATTACTAGCAACAACAGTCAGCACAAAGACAAGATCGATGCCCGAAAGGTTCACAAAAAACCACTAAACAGTCGGAAATACTTGAAAATCTTGATTACATCAACAACCATCCACATAAAAAAGATTACACATCCCTAATAGAAGGCTTTATTGCCTATAGATAGCACACTTAACATTAAAAACAAGCAACTGCGTTTTTATTACAAGCCCCAGTAGAACACATTACTATATGTTCAGCAAACTCAAGCAGCAACAGCAAGGGCGCCGTGCTTGGTGATCAGCAACTGCAGGTCTTCCTTCTTTGCGCCCACGAGCCTATCCACTTCCTTCCCTTCTTTCAGGAACAAAAATGTTGGCATAGCCTCAACTTTGAATTCCTCAGCAACAGTCTATAAGGAAAATGACATGCAATCAGTAAATCATTTACAACCTCTACTTGTTAGCTTGAAATCTAACGAAAACATACTGTTATTATGGGATGTATTGAAGTGAGAGTCCCCAAAATATAAATCCAAAAATAGATAGATAGATAGATAGATAGATACCTTGAGTTCATCCACATCAACCTTCAAGAAAATAACATGAGGTGTCTTCTTGGCAATCTCAGCCAAGATAGGAGCAATGAAGCGGCATGGTCCGCACCATGAAGCCGTGAAATCTACCACCACCTGATCAAAAGGTTTCTATGCTTAGAAACATAACACGAATGGCAACACAAACAAATAGAACGCAACACAAAAATTGGAACACTTGAGACTGCTAGAAGCTACATAAGAAAAATCGCCAATTTATTTGGACCAAATGGAGTGATTTTTTGATGAACATATAGTTCATTTTCTTCACAATACATATTACACTTCCGTAAATTGATAAAATGACCGATATTTCTTTTATTCCTTGACATTCAAACTCGCACACGCAGGACAACAAATCTTAGAGACAGTGATTTGGTGTAACTAAGAAATTAAACCACGTACTTCTTTAATATTCCAAAATCTTTCTCATCTTAGAAAGGGAACTAGCAAGATACAAAACAAAGACAAGACATTCTTCTCCCATTGACATTACTTTCATCCGCAAGGGATAATTGCGGTTCTACACAGTTTACAGAAGTTCAATCTGCCCTAAACTACACCAAATTTAAAGCTATAACAGCCTATTCAAAAGGCTCGAAAGTTTACCCCCCTTAAATAATTAAATGTCATTAGAAACTCCATCAATTTTATCATAAAAATCCAATCTACGTACTATTGGAACAGAGATATTATCAAACCATACCAACCCCTAAATAAGGAACAACATCACGATATAGAAACTATATAATAGAAAGCCCAAAATCCATACATCATGCGAACCCTAAGAATGAACAGTAACAAACAACTACATATCACCAAAAAGCACAAATTTACAATCAAAATAAACCCAGAATCAGAAAAATGTTAAAATCATCGGAAATCCGCAATTCCATCAAAAATATTCAAAAAGCAAAAGAACAGAGATAACTACACACCAGCTTCTTAGACTCCACGCCCTTCTGGAAATGCTGATTCCACTCCTCCACGGAGTGGCAGCCGATCACTTGTCCCTCTTCAGAAGCCATTTCTTTTTTCTTTTTTTTTTCACCCAAAAACTCGAAATCACAAGATCCTTTCCTTTGTTTTTTTTGAGAGTACAGCCAAGTACCATCCGCTTGCCGTAAGCGTCCAAACGTAGAGGGGCCGTTTATATAGGCAAATATGAGGCGATTGGATTGACCAAAATGTACCATTTTCTTGACCTAAATTACGAATATGCCAGCCCAGAACTTTTAGAGTAAGTAATGACGTCAGACTTATGTCGTTAAAACAGATGTATCGTGAGATGACGTTGACGTTTCTTGGGCTTCGGGAACGACGCGGATTGACCACGGAATACATCGGCGCATTATGAACGTCCACGTTGCCGATTGATTTGTAAAACGTTTGGGGTGGTCGGCAGAGGTTGTACTACATATGAATTACTTATTGGAGGGAAAAAAAAGGAAAAGAAAAGTTCCCACTATAAAATTGTTTTGTGAGGAGCACCGGGTTGCAATCCCGACTTTGTACATTTTGCTTGGAAGGATATTTGGTTTCCTTATCAGCTAAGTTCTTTGAAAAAAGGAAAAGTTGAAAAATATGCCTCTTTGGGATTTGGTTAAAAGAAAAATATATCTGCATTAATTGTATTTGAAAGTTGAATGTATGAAGGTTTTGTTCTTGGATTGGAGAATATTCGTTGAAAATAAAAGTTTTCCTGTAAACATTTTATTTTTTAAATTTTGTCTTGTTGTACTGTGTCAGTTTTTCATGTCATGCTACCCTACTTCTGTTCCCATGCACTGGTTCTTTATGGAAACCATATTCAATCATATTATAATATTTAAAATAAAGTTCATTCCATAATTTTATTTATTTTTTTTATGTGGTTCATTAGATAGACAAATTTTTAAGGTCCGTTTGGTTGTATCTTTTTATTTTCTTTTTCTGTTTTCATCATTTTTAAAATGTGAAAAGGTAATTATTAGTTTTTATAGGAAAATGAAAACATATTTGGATGTTTTGTATGAAAATGTTGGAAAAGATATGTATAGAAGTAAGATGTTGTCAGAATTATGATATGTTTGTATAAAAAATGTGTTTCCTTAAAAAAAATGTGTATTTTAATTTTTGAAAATGATATTGATTAATTTATGCTAAATCAAATTTAAATTTGATGGGTTTAATAAGAGGATAATAGTATAGGTACAGAAAGAAATGGAAATAAAAGTGAGTGCTATTTCTAACAAAAAGATGGATAAGCAAAATGGTTTCCGTTTTCAGTGCTATTTCTAACAAAAAGATGGATAAGCAAAATGGTTTCCGTTTTCAAATTGTAACACGCTGAAAAATTCCCTTAACCCTATTTAAATTATTTCTTTTCCAATCCAAATTTCTTTCGAGTATTCGGAATAATTTTTTCGGTAGAGAATTCTCATCTCCGAAATTTTTCTTCAATCCAAAA
>JACFYI010003739.1:540816-562233 GCA_014898755.1 Handroanthus guayacan
AGTCTCGGGGTATTACATAATATGATGATATGGTAGGTATAGAAAGGAATGAAAATAAAAATGAGTGATATTTCTAATAAAAATATGGATAAACATATAATTTCTAGTTTTTAAATAGTAAAAAGTGTGAAATCGGCTTCAGGCCCTTTTGGTCGTGTTTTCATTTTTTTTTTCAGTTTCCATAATTTCTAAATTGTAAAAAATTAGTTATGAATTTTTAGGTGAAAATAAAAATGTATTTGAATAATTTGTTTGAAAATATTAAATAGGATATGTGTAGAGGGATGAAAAGTTGTTGAAATACAATCTTTTATGTATAGAAAGATATATTTTTTTAATATATAAATATATATGTATATTTTAATTGTTTTGAAATAATATTAGTTACTTTATATTAAATCAAATTTGAATTTGATTGATGCATAATAAGATAATACATAAATATAAAAATGAATGGACATAAAAATGAGTGATATTTTTTTAAAAAAAATAGGTATAAACAAATGGTTTTCAGCTTTCTAATAGTAAAAAAAAAAAAAGCACAAATGGGTTTGAAATTACAAGCAAACGGGCTCTTAAGTTCTCAATAGTCAAAATTGCCACATATACATATTTCCATATTCTGCACTTTCTTCTTTTTTTTATATATCTCTTTATAAATGTGTGTGTATATATATATCCCAGATATATTTCTTTTAACTACTTGTATTACTCTATAAAAATATTGATTGTGATGATTTCTATGATTAGATTTCATCTTTCCAATTATCTAAAATTAATTTTTAAATATAATCAAATGTAATTTATAACAACGCTTCCATACATTCATGCTACAATTATGCTACCTTCTTTGATTTAATGGTGACTTAATTTAAGTAATTATTTTATTAATAATTATTTCTTGAGTTAATAATTAAAACAATACAAATTTTTTGTTCGAATGATAATGAATTCGTCTATTTTTCATAAATTAAAATTGTGTTATTTTCTATTACATATATCATATATTAACTCTTTATTTCATAATTTAGTCGAATAAATATGTGTTTTTTATTTAAATAAGACCAATCAAATCACTAAAATTTTGCAGCAAAATTCTAGTGATAATTATCATAACGAATTCGCTAAATATGAGTTAGTTTTTATTAAATTCAAGCTGCTTTAGAAAATTTTGCCCCTATCCTCACACAACCAACCACGCCTTCATAATTCCCTCCTCCCTTTCTTTCTCTAATCTAAACACTAACATTCAAAAATTCAATAAAGATAAGAACTAAAACCGAAAAATAAGCAGCAAATTAAGTATTCTAGTTAAAATTATATTTATTATGATTATCATTCCAAATATAAAATTCCATCAGAAATAAAAAGATTTTTTGTCTTCTTTTTTCCTCCACCTCTACGCAATCATTCATTTTGTGAGTTATTTAATTTTTCCTTTATATGTATATTTCTAATTTTTTAGTTACTTATATGACCAAAATAATTTACAGAAGAAAATTTAACAATTCGAACTTACAGTACGGTTTGTTATCATCATAGAATTTTTGCTAGTTGTTATTTCTTTCAATTCTATTAGTTCAATTTTTTTTATATTTTCATTGATTTGTATATATTTTGTCCATTTATTTTTCTTAAATTAATATTGGATATCAGAAACATCTTCTTCTTCTTCTTTTATTTTTTTAATTCTAACTTTTCCCTACTGATTTATTCCTTATTTTTCGTCAAATTTCAAACCATGCCATTTGCTCAGGGAGAATTGTATTGACCTCCTTTGAATGGACTATTGGCATCCTCCTCTCTTAGGTTTGGTATTTTTGCATCAACCGCCACTCCATCCATTTTTCCATTAGTTGTTACTTGTAAAGACTAAAATATCCTTTTGTTTAAAAAAAAAATAAATTATTTGCTCCCTTACTAATGACAAATAACTATTGGTTTTATTTTTTGTAATAACAAAAATGCAATTATTTGTAGTTATAAAAGCCTAATAAATGTAAAAACGAAAAATATGTACACAAAATTAGATACATGGTTATGTGAAAATAGAAATTTGATATTTCTTATAATCTAATAATTCAATTTTTTTTTAAATTAAATGTTAGTACTAAATTAAAATGTTTAATTTTTGAAACATACATAAATCCAATTATAATTCAATTGGATTTGTTTAGGGGTCTAAATCCTATAAGTAAAAAATAAAACTACTAAATCTAGAGCAACCTGTTTTATCATAAGGTTTATAATAATAAATCTTATGATAAAACATGTTGCTTTAGATTTAGAAGTTTTATTTTTTATTGATTTTCTACACAATTGGATTTAGACTCCTAAATAAATCCAATTGAATTATAATGGAAAATTTTGAATTATTAGATTATAAAAAATATCAAATTTCTATTTTTGTATAATCGTGTATCTAATTGTGTATACATATTTTTCGTTTTTACATTTATTGAGCTTTTTATAAGTACAAATAATTGCATGTTTGTTATTACAAAAAATAAAACCAATAGCTATTTATCATTAGTAAGGGAACGAATATTATATTTTTTCAAACAAAAAGACATTTTTAGTCTTTACAAATAAAAACTAATGAAAAATGAATGGAGAGGAGGTTAATGCAACAAAGCCAAACCTGAGAGGAGGTAGTTGCCAATAGTTTATAGTTTATCGAAGGTAAATGCAATTCTCCCCATTTGCTTAGTTTATGATAAATTATTTTAGTTGTTAGTTTGTGCTTTGCTGCTTAGCGTCTAAAAATTGTAGTGCTGGATGTCATTGTCATTTAATAGTTTATTACTTTACTGTAAATTTGTTTTAATTATACTTTATCCGTTAAGATATATATATATATATATAATATGTATATAACTTTATTATTAAGGATGAAAAAAGGATATCCGGAAGAATTCATCAAATGTGTCTTTGACATCAATGCATGGTCGATAGAGACTGTCATGACTATTCCACAACATTGTTAGTTAAAGTGCCAAAAAGAATTTAAATAATAAATTACTTTTTGACGAATTATTATTCTTTTTTATTCCATAAATTCCATAGGGATGGGAATATTTGATTTTGAAGCATTCAATAAACTTCATAAACAGCATATTATTATTTGGATGAATTTAAGATATTAATATTATATCTTAAAGCAATGTCTTAATTTGTGTGGCATGATTCCCTTCTTTTTAATGTGATTCTAGCATAAGATTGGATTGCCTTTCGAAGAAAGTAATTGGTTCCTGGGTTCATATTATAATAAATGCCACTTAATCATTCTTACTTGATTTTTGGATGAATTTCCATAAGTAATAAAAACTAAAAATAATAAGTAATAGTTTTTGGGATGAATTTACCTGGAGGTCGAATATAATTTGATCCCAAGGTCAAATCATGCTCAACCTCCATATAAGACTATAAGGTCAAATCATGTTCGACTTTTCATTTAAGACCCTATAGTCAAATCATGCTCGACTCCATGTAAGATCTGAGATCAAACTATACTAAACATTTTATATGAGAAACCTCTCGATGATAATATGGTCGACCTATATTGATCACGAGAGCACTTAAGGCTCTCTAGATGCACAAGGAGTGTAACTCGACCATTTTGTCTTCAATAAGGAGGTCAAATGACATACTACGTCTGCAAAGCTCATTAGGTCAAATTTAATCAACATCATTGAAATTCCAACATGGCTCCTACAAATGACATCCTACATCCACAAAGCTCATTAGGTCAAACTTAATCAACATCATTGAAGTTCCAACATGCTTCCAGCCAGTCCCTGATCGCTCGACCTTGACCTCCTTAACACCCAACCACTACTAACATGGTCATGCTCTACCTCATCACTCTTCATCGTCGAAACTGACTCCAACACAGCCAAATTCAAAAGCTGTGAATGTCTCAATCACATTAAATGTTATGTCAGAGTATATAAAATGCCCTTATAAGTTTCATTTAATACAATCAACATCTATTGTATGGTCAACCCCATAGTATTCGCCGAATAGGATGTGTCGAAGGTGGGAGTGGTTCAATCCCTCTTTTGTTCGATAGAGTAAATGACAGTTCAAATCCTATATCATCATATGGGTCAAGAGACAAGCCCCTAATTTCAAGAAGCGCAGATTGGATACTTCGTAACCTAATGCTCCAGTCTCTATTACTATAAATACTAAGTTCGTTTATTGCTTTGGATGACGCGCACATACAATACTCTCAACTACCATTCCTCTCTTACTTTAAATATTTGACCTCCTAGTCGATCACCCAATCTTATATTGGCATTGGAGGGTCTTAGCGAACAGCCACCTTCATATGCCTCATGTGTCAGCTTGTTTTATAGATTTAGGACCACATTAATCTCCAAGTTGAACAAGTCTAATCGGACTGGTAGCTTGACCTCCATCTTAGCTTGAACGATCTACCTCAATTGTTGTTTGACCTCCTCAACGAGCACAACTCCCCCCACCAAAACACAATTCATCAATTAAAGCTTAAGCCATCTATTTCAACTACCATTTGACGTCATGTCAATACCAGCTGCTGACTCCATACTAACTTTTGATCTCAAAAAACAAAAAAAAAAGAATGAAAAACAATAAGGTGCTTTTCTATGCAGGTAGTCAGTAAAGTCAAAAAAGAAACTTCATTTAGAGAATTGAAACTATAAATGTATTGGATACGGACTTGATCCACAAATGAAACTATCTTTCGTACTTTTAAATAAGTTATCCAGGAGGTACAATATTTTTGGTTTTTAAATAAAAATATAAATAAAGTTACTTATACAGTAATAAAAAAAAAATTACTTAGCATGTTCATACATAGTTTTTCAAATGTAATTTTCGGGCTAATACTAGCTGCACTGACATGAGCACGTATTCAAGAAACACATTCTTCCTTGTATGTAGGAGGTATTTGGCTAAGCTTATTTAAAATATTTTAAAAATTCCTATATCTTAAAAGATATTTTTAGAGTTTATAAAATGTTATATCTTATTTTAAAAATAAATTATTAAAATATTTGGATAAAACAAGACTTTTTAATTTATAAGATGTTAGTAATAGTAATTTTGTAATTAGAATGATAAAAATGAAAGTAATGTTAAGATTTTAAAATAAGTTGGAAACTCCTAAAAAGAGTAAAAGAGTTTATGAGATTCTATCATCTTATTATGCTAATGTGATATTTTTTTGAAAGATTTTATCAAAGACCTTTATAACCCTTTATGACATGTTCAAAGCTCTTAAACATGTAATTAAAATGTTTTCAGAGTTAATAAGCTCACCCACGGTCCTTTTGGCTCTGGAACTAAAGTCGCGCTGACTGCTGTTTAACTTTCAAAATCGTCCTCAATCATAACCCGACGCCCGAAGGAATTACGTCCGGTTTCTTCTGTAACCGGCAACAATCGGATCATGAGAAACCGGAGGAGAGGCGACATCTTATAAGAGCAATCTCTAATTTCTCGTGGAGCCGATCCCTCCCCCCTCCGGCTACAAAACAACGGAAACAGTTCAATATTAATCTTCACTTTCAACACACACTCACGGAGCGACGTTATCATATGAAAAGAGGTTTTAGTTTAAGCATAAGCGCTGTGGACGAATATAGATATTTATGTATAATCACTAAAGCTCCTTCAATACTTTCTAGTGTGTAAAACTTTTGGTTTTCCGTGATTTTACCCTAAAAAATAAAGGAAAGAAATTTTGCCTTCAGGAAGAGGGAAAAATGGATGCTGATCCGCGGCAGTATGAGAACATTGTAAGACGCTCTAGGTTTTCTTAGCACATGCTTTGAGTTGCGTGATGTGGGTCGGTGCTTTTTTCTTTAATTTTATTTTCTAGTGTATGATTATTGTTTGTTGTTTGAAGTTTTTGCCCATTTTGACTTTCTTGAGGAGGTTTGGATTTCTGTTTACTTCGATGCATGTTTGTGTTTCTAGGTATATCCCATTCAAATACTATCTGTTGAAATGAACTTTATGGCAATTTCTTTAGGTATACAATTAAAGTAACTTGGATTTAATGGATTATGGGATATTCTTTATCTTTTGTTCGGGAAGATATTTAATAATAGCATAGTCTTTCTGGTAAACAAACTTTTTTACTTGTCATGGTTTCGGGTCTGTTTCAATTAGTGGACCAATTTGTGCAGATTTTACACATTATTACCTCGAAAGTTCACTTTGAATTTGAACTGTTTATATTATTATATTTTCGAGGTTGGGTTGGGATGAAGAGCAGTGTTTTATAGATGCCTAGAACCTAGAACCTCATTTTTGGAACATATGCCAATGATAGATGCTGTGTCTATTATAGATTCTCTGTTCTTCCCTCATTTCCGCTTTTAGCTCATGTCGTGCCAGATGGTTATATTTGATTAGACATCACTGAGTTGTATGTTATTGTTGGTGTTAGCTGAATGAAGGAAAATCTCTTTTGTCAAGCCATTTTTATCCATGGTTTTAATCCCGAATAAAAGGTAACTCCTGTAGTGTACCAGCATTGTAATCACGCTGATGGTGCTTGCAGACATAGATTACACATGCTTACGCCATAACATACTAGTTTTTCCATGATGTATCTGGTGGAGAAGGAAATCTTTGACATTATAGCTGATTTGCTTCAGTTTTATGAATCCCTAATGACCACTTATTATATTTATCATTATTTTTTCTTAGATTAGTTTAATGTGAGTTGAGGAGACAGCTATTAAGAATTATGTGGAACTTTTCCTTTTCATGCTCTTCACGCTGGAGTCTTGTTATTTGTTTGATCTTCAGTCGCGTCATATCTACTTTTTTCTGCAGGGAGTAAATGAAAACGACATCCACAAGATTGTTCTATCATATCTTGTGCACAATTGCTTTAAAGACACAGTGGAGTCATTCATTGCTTGTACTGGGGTGAAGCAGCCTATTGATCATCTTGAGGACATGGAGAAAAGGAAAAGTAAGGGAGCTCTCTTTGCCACTCCCCCCGCTAATCCAGCACTTTATTGTCAATTTTGTTCCTGAAGTTCTAATGATTGTTTTGCTTACAAAGGATTTTCATTTTTAGGTCTACTCATAATTTGAGAACATGGTTTTTAATTATCGATAATGCAAAAGTAACGGGCACAGCCATTAATGACATGTAAAATGTTAAGTCTATCATGAAATTGAGGAACCCAATTTAATACCATATATGAATGAGATTGAGGAAAATCTTTCCTCATATTTAATTCAAAAAAGAATGTTGATGATGCCCAAATCTGTTGCCTGATACGAAAGATTCAACAGCTTCAGGGTATTGGTGACGACGCTCATTGGGCATCATCAAATGTATAGATGGTAATATTTTTGAATATTGGTGCTGGAACATAGTTTTTTAAGTGGTAAAGATAAATGAATCTCGTAAACAACATAAATTTCCTTTCATCAAGCCAAAAAATTAGTGACACAAATTTAAATTGCAAGTGCCTCCTTTTTGACTTTTTGAATGCATGCTTGAATCCGCAATTGCCTTAAGCAGTGTTTGGCGTGCAGCACTTTTAGAACATGGGGAGGGCTGATGTTAAGAGTGTGATAATACACGTTTGGAGTATCTAGGTTGGCAAAAAACATAGGATCATGATGTTGAGCAGTCTCTTCCTGAGGGAAGTAATTAGCTCAGGTATTGGAATGTTTTGCTTCATTTCTCGCATCATATCAACTGCTAATTAGGAACAAGGATTACGGTAGGATATTCCCACAGAACTGTTGAAAGGAAATAAACATGCCAAACTTGAGGACTTATAAACGACCTATGACAGCTCATTTGATTCCCCATCGGCCCATCCTTATTCTCTTCCAGCGGTTTGTAATTAACGTTACTGGAATTTGATATGTACAATAGATTGTTCATGATTAGTCTGATACTTGTGTATTATTATACATTTCTAAATGTTGCTGGAGTATATCTATACTCTGATCTCCTCATTTACAATTGTGTGGTGGCTGTGAAGTCTAACAAGCTGCATATATGCAGTACATCCATTATGGATATTTAATAAATCTGTCTATAAGAATAACTAAATTGGCATCTGATCTTGAATATATTTGGGTATGAACTTTAACCTAATGTTTCCCTTTACAACTGGTTTTACTTTCATAGAGTTTCTATTGACTTGTTATGAACGGAAAAACCCCAGTAGGTTTGATTTTTCTGCAAAACACTTTTCCTACTTATAACCTAGGCTTCTGACTTGTAACATTTCCTTTTGCAAGTTATCACTTCAATGCTTTCTATGCCATTCAAATCCTGAAAGGCCATTATCAGGTTGGCTACTGGACTGCCTTTTGACTCTGTTCCAACGAGCTTTATTTTGGAACTTGAAGAACCTATCAATCCTTTTCCATTTTCTTAATGTTTGCGATGCTCTAAAGAGAGAAGAAAACATTACTTTTACAATTTATTACATAATTGAGTATCCTTTATCTTGCAATGCATTGTGGCCCTCCCTTCCCCTTTTTCCCGAAATTCAACATTTTGTACTCTAACTTGAGATGCTGCTTCTGTTTGAAATGCTAAATTTATGAACGTTTCTCTTTTATCCAGAGTTGTAGCAAGAACTAGGCCCGGAACCTTTTGGATACTTGACTTTAACATGAACACCAAAGTTGGGTTCTATGCAATGCTAAAGTAAATCTTCATTTAACTTTTATATTTTCTCATACTGATGAATGTGAAGCCTAACTTTGTGAAAGTGAGAGAATACATGATGTTACTACAAACGTGATAAACTTTAATGAAGTTATTAATATCATTGTTTGACATTAATAAGATGTGCTAGATTCATACCATATTATCACTTTTATACCGAAACTTCTTGGAAGTAACCTTTTAGGGACAATTACACTTTGGCATCTGAACTACTGCCATTTTACACTGCACTTACCAAACTTCTTTTAACTCAATTGATTATCTAAACTTTTAGAAAAGTTGCACTTTACCATTTAAACTTATTTCCAGTTGAATATTTGCAAATATTTCGTCTTGATTAGAACGTTGATTATAACTTAAAGGATATATTGGTCTTTCAAATGCATGGAATAACCATTAACTTGTAATAGGTTTTCGAATAGGGACGGAATATTTGCTAATATTCCACTAGATTTGAGTTGATAAGATAAAGTGCAACCTCTGGACAGTCAATTGGGTCGAAGATAAGTTTGATGAGTAAAGTGTAAAAATGGCTTTAGTTCGGATGGTTAAGTGTATTTGGCCCCACCCTTATTGATTTTGACTTTTCATGTGGTTTCCAATTAGTGTATTAAGAGGATCTCTGGCTGAGCTTATTTAAAACATCTTATAAGCTTCTACATCTTATAAGATGTTTTTGGAGTTTATAAGATGTTAAATCTTATTTTGAAAATAAGTTGTTAAAGTGTTTGGATAAAACAAGGCCTTTTAGTTTATAAGATGTTAGTAATGACAGTGCTGTAACTAAAATGACTAAAATGAATGTGCATGTGGAGATCTTAAAAATAAGTTAGGATCTCCTTACTTTTCTAAAAAGAGCTTATAAGCTCCTAACATCTTATTTTGGGAGCTAGAAAGATCTTTTTTGAAAAATTTTACCAAACACATTTTAACATCTTATAAGCTCTTAAACATCTTGTAAGATGTTTTGAAGAGCTTATAAGCTCACCCAAACACCCTCTAAGTTCGTAACAGCCCCTATCATTCACACAATGGTGGGTATGGCAGAAGCTAGAACATTGCAATAGAACGTATGTAAAATTCCCTGTATACCCATCAATTGATGTCTGGACTCTGGAGGAGTCATAATAATGCCTACAGTTGGTAGCCCAGCCTGGCAATCTAAATATTATTTCTAATTCTTGACTTTAGTTATCATGAGCCAAGTTAAATACTTCAGTTCTAAATTGATAATGTACTTTAGGAGACATAAAGGATTGTGAAACATTCGATGAGGACATAATATTTAGTCGACCTAGAAAGTTAATACTGTTAAAGGAGTTACCATGAAGCCACAAAAATGGGAAAACTGTGTGAGGGTAGTGATGAAGGACAACGTTGTTGTTCTCCATCTTTACTGTTTTATGGCTATGAACAGATCCCAAAATAGATCTTTATATAAACGGGTCTGCTTTTGTGTGTGTGTGTGTTATAGGAAAGTGATGATCCTTATAAATAGTGAATTTATGATATTAGAATTTAAGAAAAAGAATTGCAACAAGGAAGAGAAGATAATAAGCGCAAAGGAGAAAGGAAAGAAGAAACGAGAAAATGGCTTACCCTCGCAATGGGTTGAAGCAAATCTACCAAAATTATATCAAATCTTCGGAGTAATCATCTATGTCGTGTAAAGTACCTGCTGACGTTTTTGTAGTTTGCTTGTGGAGTCGAAGGTTAAGCACAGTGTAACCACGGCACTGATATGACAGTCCATTTGCAGGAATATTCCATTTCGCATTGGATGGGAATGCATCCAAGGCCATTGAGTTAACGGAAGAATTTGCTCCTGGCTTGTTGGAGGAGAATAAGGATTTGCATTTTAATCTTTTGAGCCTTCATTTTGTCGAACTAGTGTGCTCTAGGAAAATGTGAGTGACTTTGTAAATTTGTTTACTTAGAAATTTATGCCGATGCATGTATACTTAAAATTAATTTTCTGTGACAGTGATGAAGCTCTAGGATTTGCCCAATCCAAGTTCACTCCTTTCGGGAAAGAACAGAAATATATCGAAAAACTTGAGGTATGTTCCTATAATGGATTCGTTGTTGTTAATCTTTTAAGTTACCGCCACCTTCCTAGCCAAATGAAAAACTGTTATTCATGCAGGACTTTATGGCTCTTCTCGCCTATGAGGAACCAGAGAAGTACCCAATGTTTCATCTTCTGAGTTCAGAACACAGACAGCATGTTGCAGACAGTTTAAACAGGGCTATTCTTGGTAATGATTTCTTGACGTTATAGGATTGGTGAATATTTTCTTTGTCTTCTCCCTCACTGGGATACAGTTTTGCTTTTGTGTCTTTATTTTCTTCTCGTCATAAATCTGTTGATTGATATTTTTCCAACATGTGCACATATTCTATGCCAGCACACAGGAAACTGCCTAGCTATTCAGCAATGGAAAGGCTAATACAACAGATAACCGTTGTCAAACAGTGCTTGAATCAAGAATCTGGCAAGGTGTGAAGTTTGCTGTTAGTCTGTTGCGGAGCAATCCATGTACTTGATTCCTTGCTTAATTCTGACTTGTAATTCTTTTGGTATTTTAGTTATAATACTCAATGCTCTTTATCTTGTAATTTGTATAGGGGCATTTGCACGTGTGTTCTGCTATTCCATATGAGATGGTGCTAGCATAGTTTCTCTTTTTGTTAGACTGGATGATTTCTGGTGGTTATTTTTCATTAATTTTAAAAATTTTGCACCTGAAACCGACAAATTTGCAATTTGAAATGATTTTCTTGGTCATTTTCTTGTTACAAAAGATCTCAAGATAGAGAAATCATCATGTTGAAATGCTTTGCCACACACAACGACACTCTTTATGCCAGGAAATAAGTGTATACAAATGCTGTGTGTTATTTACTTGTTACAGTTAGCTAACTTGGTTTTGTTCTGCCCATTTTTCTAGGATGGACATCAACAACCCTTTTCTTTAACGGATTTTCTGAAGAGCTAGGGCCTCTCGGAGGGTCTTCAAAGACGGTCAATCATGCAGAGGTATTTGTGTTACATTGGTGGCTTGAGGTGGTGTGATCTTGGCATGTATTTTCACTTATGACTATAGTATATTGCCTTTTCTACAACTTTACTAGGTTATTTAGTCATGAGTGAAATTTGTAATTATGTGTTGGGGGTCCTGCATGCATTTCTTTGTATTTAAATTTGAGCCGTGACGTACTAGTTGTAAACAAATGGGTTGCCCGAAAAGGAACCGTTGCGCTTCCAGACCATGTATATGTTGTTAGGAATGATGGAAACAATTATTTTACTACATTATATGTTGCTACATGCCGTGTGCTCTTCTTGCTGAAGAACTGTTGGGAAGCATACTTTTCTGTGTTTATTTAAGATTCTGTATTCGGAAACAATGGGATGTTGCAAGTGAACATGATGAAATATACTTGGCGTGTCCTAGTTCCTTCAGTGCTGGGATCATACCTCAACGACAAAATACTCCACGAAAATATAGTTACCTATGCATCTCATAGTTGGTGATGACATTCTTGTAATTGGTCACTAAAACTACGGGAATTTGTTGCATAAGCTGAAAAAAAAAAAGAAAGAGAATTTATGGCTCTCGTTTTGAAAATGTTGATTTATCTATACTAATTATAATAGTATGAATAGCAAAGTGGTTTCTTCCATTTTTTATACGTGCGAAAATACTTTTATTCATTAAATTATAATATTCATTTGGTATAATAGTTGGGTAGATTCAATTGAAATTTATAAAATATGAAAAACATTAAATTTAGTTATTACCAATTACAAGTTCCAAGATTTACAAATATCTTTCTTGTATGTTCATTTCATTTCAAATAAATATTTAATCAATATTTTCAATGTATCTTTTTCAATGTATCTTTTTAATGTATTTCACTTAAATATTATTTATATATTTCGATATATTTTTTTATAAGAAATAAGCACAACTGACCTTTGAAATTAATAAGTGAATACTGTTTCACAAATATTGACTAACGTGACTTAGTTACTCACAGTTTTTGTCTTTTCCTTTTTTGGTTTAAATTGCTCCAAAAAATTAATCAAAATCAAATAGGTCATCAGTTGACATCACAAAAAAATTTAGATATCCGTTGTGAAAAAAGTTACTACGAAATTAATATTGTATCTAGTGATACTAAATTAGCTATAATTTTTCTATAGAAAATGTAAATTTTTAAAAATAACAAAATTATTATTTATGTACTGTCAAGTACATAACTAAAATTAGCTATGAGAATATCAATTTTGGATTCAACTACGACCAGTTGCCACCATATCATACTTTCATAACTAACATTATCTATAAAATTGATGTATCCAATAATTTTTCTATTTTAAAATTTTACATTTGCTACTAAAATTTGTAGTCCTAGCTATAAAATTAATTTTTTTTAGCAATTTTTTCCTAACAAATGCTTAGGTTTGGGTAAATCTACAATTTTCTCTATATATCTATCTATTTACTCCCACACTAATTTTAAAAGTATGAAGAACGTATTAGCTTTTTTCCTTTTTAGGCATACAATAATATTCTTATATAATTAAGTTATAATATTGATAGGTGTAACGTTTTGCTAATAATCAATTCATAGATACCATATCTCTGATAGAGTAGATGAGACAACACCTGTTTCTTTCCATATTTGATAATCAATATTTAGTGCATAATGTCTCATACTTTCAGGGTCTATGTGTAAGCTTGTAATATGAATAAAAATTTTTAAGTCCATATTTAGTCTTTAAATTCTTATAATGTGATAAATAAAAGATAACAAATAACATGCTTTTTCACTCTTTTTTGTCCTACAAATTACCCATAATGGGGCAATAACTAATAATGTCAAATTTGATACAAGATTTATCTGATTGGTATTTGACACTTTAGCCATCGATTAAATAAGAACAACTGAAATGTAAATATGCTGACTCATAACAATTGTTACGATAACATAATAATAACTGGTGTTCACTATACACTCAATGCGTATGCATAAAGTACCTAATATAATATACACATAATTTAATATAAATAGCGAGTTAATGTTTTTTTTTAATTATATTTTGGATAATTATTAAGTTGAATTAATAGTAAAGGGTATTCTAGGCATAACACATAAATATATACCACCAAAATAATTACTTTTAATCTCATACTTTATATATGGTATATAGATGACGACGACGACGATGATGATCAAAATAATAATAATTTCACAAGGATGGGTTGGAAAAAAAGCCAATAGGCCCACTAAGGTTGCGTTGATGTATGTTGTGGGCTTGGACTCCTCGAAGAAAGGCTTGGAATTTGGAAAAGCATACGTGTTATTATGGCCGGTTAAGTTGCATAAATTCCATTATAACAACATTTTATTTCCCCATATGTTTAATGGTTTAATCGTTTGAATCTCAAATTTTAACTCATGTTTTATGATTTAGGAGGTAAACTGAAGAATTGGATAGAAATGAGCTGAAAATCAAGTGCTTGGCATAGTTAAGGGTAAAGTCGTATTTGTTGAAGAAAACAAAAGGCTAAAAGAAAGAAAACCTGGTGCAAAAAAGCTTTATAGTAAAGGTGTAGGCATGCCTTAAAACTTGTGCTGTCTAGAGTACTTAGCGGGAATAATTGGAAGAATTTGACTTGGACTATTATTCAATAGTTTTTATTAAGATTTTTATTTTGTTATTTTGTTTTAGAAGTTTATATTTGCTATATTTCTTTGTTTATTAGTATTCTTCAAAGATTAACTTATTTTAGAACAATGATTCTTTTCTTAGTTCTCACTCTTGAAGGAATTAGTTGCCTATATAAGGGAAACCTAGGAATCTTATTAATCATCTAGCCCTAGGATTTTTATTTTCTCAACAATTTTTCAAGTTCTTGCGTCTTCTCTTTTGAGCATGAGTTGCTAAACTCCTTTCCTCTAGTCAAGAATAATTGAAGTTTTGGTTCCTCGAAATTTGTAAGATCTAATTTATTCTTTCTTGTTTCTTTATTCTTGGGTATTCATAATTTTTTATTCATTACAAATATTCATGTTTATTAAATACATAGCCTATATTTGATAGCTTAAAATGTTTGCCTTGCTAATCAAAGCTTTAAATTTGTAATTGTTTAAGCGTTCTAATAACTAGCAGTGAATAGCTTGGTTGGGTATACGGAAAAGTGCTCGATTTATATTATGAAAATTTATAATCTAGTCTAAATAACCCCGCTTGTATGCGTTTGTTGGCTAGAATTAGTAGCCCCTCTATTTCTTAATGCTGTTAATAAATTAAATCTTAAAAGCTTCTCTAGAATTATTTATTGATAAAGAAAATGATCAAAGAGCTTTTCTTGATTATCGATAAAGTAAGGAGAATTAGGTTATTAGGGTGTCCAAAGCAATCATAACCAATTTATCTAATGATAAAGAAACCTATCTTTACATCAATGATTGAATTCATAAAACCAAGCTAAAATTATACCTTGGCTAGAGTTTCATTCATATTGGTTTAAATCTTTCTTCTTTGCAAATTGTTTTCTTTAAAATTCCTAATTTTTTGTCTCATAAAACCCTCTTCTTGTATTTTGTTTAATAATTTTGAAAAAAAATAAAATTGGCCAATCATTGTGAATACAGCTCTACTAATCGCTGATTACAAATCATATTTTAGGAGTAGGAAATTTATTTTTGTTGGATTTGACACCCATCAAATTTTGACGCCACTGCTAGGATTGGTGTCTTATAATTTTATTTCTTGCTTGAAAATTTCACTTAATTTGATTGATTCCAGTAGTTTTGAAAAAGAAGAAGCAATGGCCAATAAAAGAACTTTGAGAAAGTTAGCTGCACCAGATTTGACTTAGCAGTCACTTTGTATCGAGTATCCCAAATTGGATATCCCCTTGAGTTGAAATTTACTTTTCGAGGTTTGGAGAATGAAGACCCCCTCCCCCTCTCACCATAAACACTAAAAAGAACTCTACGTTGTGTGCTTGAGTATGAAACCTCAAGGGATATCTAAAGACCAGATCAAGTCGCGGGCCTTTCCGCTTTTACTAGCTGACAAAGCTAAGGCTATTTTATCTGCCTCCTAGTTCTGTCATGACATGGATAGATATGGCAACAAACTCTTTCCTACTTCTAAAGCAACTAGCATAGGGAAGGAAATTTGTGGGCTAAAAACAAAGAGACACAGAAACTCTCCATGAGTATTGGGAAAGATTCAAACAATTATGTATGAGTTGCCTTCAACGTGGAATTTTTGAACATCTCCTGATGTAATACTTTTTTGAGGGACTTCTTCCAATGGAGAGAAGGATGGTGGATGCACCTAGTAGAGCTGCTATGGTAAACAAGACTCCTACTGATGCTAGGTATTTGATTTCTATAATGGTTGTAAATTCTCAACAATTTGAGTTTAGGCAGGACTCTTTAAGAAGAGTTAATGAGGTAAGTAATTCATCACTTGAACATCAGATTTCCAATCCAACTTCTCTTGTTCAACAATTGATTACAGGAAAGATGCAGCAAGTCAAGGTTTGTGGGATCTGTGCTAATATTGGTCATCCAATTGATATGTGTCCTACATTCCAAGAAGATTTCTATAAACAAATCAATGTAGTTGGGGGATTTCTCGGACCACCACAAAAGGGATTTGACTCCTACTCAAATACCTACAACCCTAGATGAAGGGATTATCCAGATATGAGTTATGGAATGAGGTAGCCAAATTACCAAAACTTTTAGCACAAATAGCCTCCGCCACAACAACATTCTCTTTCAAATTTAGATATGTCTCTTGAAGAAATTATTAAATTACTCGCAACTAATACACAATAATTTTAATAGGAGACGAGGACAAGCATTCAAAACTTGGAAGAACAAATTAGTTAGCTAGCCACCTCGTTGAGTATATTAGAATCCCAAAGGAAATTACCTTCGCAAACCGTAGTAAACCTTAATCAAAACGCTTGTGCAATCACCTTAAGGAGCGGCGAGGTATTGAAAGAACCTAACAAAGCGGTACGAAAGAATTCTCTAAAAGAAGAAGTTGAAAAAAAAGATAGTTGTTCCCCTAGATCAATTTCAAGAACCCAACTGTGTGGAACCAAGCCCAATAGTTGTACATCTTTTTTTTCCTGAAAGATTCGCTAAATCTAAGAAAAAATAGGAAGAAAAGACGATCCATGAAACTTTTCGCGAAGTCAAGATAAACATTCCTTTACTGATGCAACCAAGCAAAGACGTCGTTATGCTAAATTTCTCAAAGAATTATGTATCAATATAAGAAAATTGAATGGTAATGAGAAAATAAGCGCAAGGAAAATATCTCGATTATACTCCAAAGGAAATTACCTTGCAGATGCAATAATACAGGTATTTTTGTTATCCCTTGTAAAATAGGTATGTGGGAATTGAAAAAGCAACGTGTGATTTAGGAGCTTCCATAAATGTCATGCTTTTGTCTGTTTATTCATCTTTAAATGTTGGTCTATTAAAAAAAAAGGTGTGATTATTTAACTGGCTGATAGATCCGTTGTATATACTAAATGAGTCTTAGAAGATGTATTAGTACAAGTTAATGGGTTAATCTTTCCTGCCGATTTTTATGTGCTTAATATAGCTAAGGATAATTTTCTTAATTCAATTCAAATCTTGTTAGGAAGACCTTTCCTTTGAACATTTAGAACGAAAATAGATATGCATGATGGCATACTTATCATGGAATTTGATGGTGACATTATTAAGTTAGATATTTATGACACTACATAAAATTCTAGTAATGTGTCTTGTGTTTTTGCTGTGGATATTGCTAACCATTTCACTCAGGAGATAGTTGATTCAAGTATTGATGCTTATGAGAATTCAAGAATTTATGAGGACAAGACAAAGGCCTTTCAAAATCAAGTGATTTCTAGGAACAGAACTTCGATTGTACAAAAAGTTCTACTTTCTCGCTTAAAATGATTTTCGCATAAGCTACGTTTTAGATAGATAAGGCCTTTTATTATTACTAATGCGTTTCCTCATAGCACAGTTGAAATAAAAAGTTTTGCCATCGGAAAAATTTTCAAAATCAATGGGTAGCACTTGAAACTTTTTTTCAAAGGCCCCTAATATACAACATTGATGAATTCCGCTTGTAGTGCCCAAATTATCATAAATAAAGAATTACCGCGTCTGGCCAAAGACGTTAAAGAGAGGCGTTTTTTGGGAGGCAACCTAAACTTCAATCAGATATTTTATTTTATATTTTATATGATTTTCATTTAGATTTTGTCGAACTGCAATTCTATCTTACTTGACATCATTGATCTTGCTGTCTTTTGGTGCAAAGAATATGTTTTGATAGACCAATGGGCATGGCTTATAAGTTAAAAATGCAAATTTTTGAGACAGAAGAGATATCTCAATAGGGCATGCCCACGCCTTAACCCATAACCTGTTTTGCCCTCTTTAGATACCTTGGACAAGAAAAGTTTTTTGATATCCAGCACCCACGCCTTAACCTGAGACATTTTCTACCCTCTATGAACCTAATTTTTTTCTATTTTCTTTCATTATGTTTATCTTCCAAAAAATAAATAAATAAATTTTGAAAAACAGCCCTGGCCTTTCTCTAACACCCGTTAACACCATCTGCTCCACATATACCAACTCCGTCCGCCACAACTGACCACCATCAACACTGCCTAGCCCTTAGTGACTCATTTGGACCCCTTCGTCTTACTTTTATTTTAAATATGCCAAGTCATTTTACTTCATATCTACTTCGATTTATTGATTTCTTTCTTTCTTTCTTTCTTTTTTTTTTAAATTCAGCCATGTTTTAGTTCTTATTTGGGTTTTCTCTCTAGTTCTTTTATTGATACCCATCTTGAAGCAACTGGAGAATACTTGAATTGAATTGAAATACGATTTGAGATAAGTATGAATAGTTGAGTTATTGTTTGTCACACTATAATTAGTTGTCTTGATGGTTGTTTTGAATCAAAAAATTGCTTGAATGAATCAATACATACCACCTCTTGTGAGTTTTGGAGCTGAAAATTTTGCATTTATTTCTTCTGAGTGATAGTCACATGTAGTTTGATATTTGCTAGAGCTCGATCTGGAGGCGAGGTTACTTTATTGAGTGGAATGCACTAAGATGATAAGGATGATTAGGGATGACCATTTCACTTATTAAAAAAAAGAGAGAGCACTATTTTTATTACTTCGCTAATCACCAAAGGTGATTATGAGTAGGGATAATAACCATATAGATTTGTGACCGATTGAATAACCGGGTACATTCACTAGAAATGTTTGTCCTTGCATAAAAAGATTGAATGACATTTCAGACACATTGTAGCTAACTGAGTAATCGAATACATTCATGACAAGTTTTTGTCCTTCATAAAGGTTGCCTAACGACTCGAATAAAGTGCCGAAAAAAAAAAGAAAGAGAATAAGGTTTTTCCTTTTGTCCTTAACATTTTCTTGGCATTAGACTCATTGTTCATAATAACATGATGTCTTCACAGGCTTATGGTGAATATCTTTTATGCGTTGACTTTGAAAATTCATTGGTCTTGAGCGTGTTGAGTCCCTAGTGTGAATTTAATAAGTGTTGATTCCCTATTTCATTGATTTCAAAAAGATTGTCAGGGTGACTTATTGTTGAGTGGCTTGCAAGAATTTGGTCTATGAATTGCTTCTCCCTCACTTGTATCTTAATTCAAAGCACAATGATTATAATTGTCTCAAGTGTGGGGGAAAGATGTGATAAGGAAGAATAATGAGAAAAACTGGTAAACTTGAACTATAGCATGCTTGAGGACAAACATGGTTTGAAGTATGACGGAATTTGATAAGTTGCATAAATTTCATTTATAATATATTACTTCCCCAAATGTTTAATGGTCTAATCGTTTGATTCTCGAATTTTAACTGATGTTTTATATTTTAGGAAGTAAATTAAAGAATTGGATTAAAATGGGCTTAAAATTAAGTGCTCGGCATGGTTAGGAGTAAAGTTGTATTTGTTGAAGAAGACAAAAGGCCAAAAGGAAGAAAACATGGTGCAGTAAAGCTTTGCAGTTAAGGCCTAGGCACACCTTAAGACCTGGATTGTGTAGAGTGATTGGCGAGAATAATTGAAAGAATTCATGTAACACCCGATATTTTCTTGATTAAATTTACAAGACGATTTTAATAAAACGTGCAACGATCTAATGTCAATACCACGTATTGCACGAACAAATATTTTTCTCGATTGGGCCTCGATTTTCATCACAATTTCAACCCAAACTATGGCCCAAACACCTCCTAATTTTCGGCCATGCACACATACATATATATATATACCAAATACTTTAAAAGATAAGATATACATATATATATATATACACATGCACACTCAATCTTTTTAGATTTTGGGACATGGAGATGCATGGCCAACCTTACTTAGTTTGGTGAGAAGTCTTGTTAGTTAGTGAAGACCCATGCCAATTAATGATCTAGCCAACCAACTCCTCTAACTCCCCTCTCTATAAATTGGCCTTGAGGTTGCAAGCCACCCCTTTTACCTTCTTCAAAAATCTGAAAATATACGACCAACACAATTCACTCCCTCCTCTCCCTCACTCTCTCGGCACCTTCACAATTACACACTTGCACATCTTTCTTCTACTCCTAAAGATAAATCAAGAAAGGCAATCAAGGGGGAAAAACTCTCCACACTTTGGTAAGCCAAGTTTTAAGTTGTCTATATGATATGTAAGAAATGACCCAAGTTGACGAGTGATTTACGGTGTGATTTAGGCATTTGACTCGATTGCTACATCCGGAGTTCTCATTTTAATCACACGTAGGACTAAGGTAAGACTTATGGAATCTCATTTCTCCCGTTGGCATGCTTATATGTTCCTCCATGTCTTGATATCATACTATGTTGAACTATCTTGTTTCGAGCATATTGTTCATTATCAATTGAATCTTGTTGTCATGATTATCGTTGCTATTAGCATGAGCTCAATATGTTACAATTTCGATTCATTGTCTTGAGAATATTCATGTTATCCTTGCTATACGCATACTGAAAATGTGAATGGGACTACGGACTAAAACGAGGATGATTTGGTGATAAAATTAAAAGAAACGAGGAAAAAATGGACTTAAACGTCATATTTCAACTTGATTTTGTTTCTTTAAAATTTTCCGTTCGAACCTCAAAATGATGATTTAAAAATGTCAATGGACTTAAAAGAACCCCAAAAATATATTTTCGAACAAAAAAATTGGAAGAAAATAAAAAGACGGAAAAATGAAAAAAGTTGGCCGAAAGCCGGCGCTTAAGCGCCGGGTTTGAGCGCCCAAGCGCCCGGCCAAATCATCAACATCAATTTTCTTCCAGATTCTGGAGCGCCCAGAGCGGCGCCCTAGCGCCCAAATATTTTCCATTTTCTAGAAACTGGGCGTTCAAGCGCCCACTCATAGGCCAAACTCTACTGGAGCGCCCAAACACGCGCTCAAGGGCCCATTTTGAAAAATTTTGACTCGTTTTCATGTTTTCGAATGTGTTTCCGACCTCGTTTCAATAATCAAAACTTCTTATTACGTTTTCCAAACTAAAATCTGGATTTTCTTCACACAATGAATCCTCAAGTCCATGATGTCCAAAACTCTCGATTCGT
>JACFYI010003740.1:44868-55676 GCA_014898755.1 Handroanthus guayacan
TTGAAAAACAGTAGGTTAAAATTTTAGTTAGGGAAAATTTTGGGGTGTTACAGATAAGAATGTGAAAATTGGATATCGCATGTGATGAAAAGTGAAACAAGAGGACCCAATGTGATTTAGTGACATAATGGTGGACCAAAAATTAAATTTCCAGGCCTAAATTTTCACCAAAATGGAGAATCTATTAACTTCTAACGGTGAGATTGACTAAGGGACAAAAAGTGATTAAAATTAAAAAGTTTGGGATGCAATCTGATGAGGAATGAGACGGATGGACCCATGTGATTTACAGTCATAGTTGAGCCAAAAATGAATTTTCCCTTTTGTTGACATAACTCTTTGTTAGCCTCTATTTGTTGCGATTGGAGACTTCCATCATCTCTTTTGTAGCAAAGTTTGGCTCGTAATTTATGACCCTGCTAACATACAAGAAAATCACATTATGACAATTTCGAAACTCACTCCAAACCCACCATTTTCCAAATATTATTCCAAAACATGTAAAAAACTAGAGGTACCAAAGTAGAGTGGAACTCGTGGATTAAACATGTCAAATATTATTCTGCTTCCCAAGGTACGATTTCCTGCGTCTTTTTCATTTATGTGCAGTACTAGATACTAACACATACTGGACTTTTTTAGTAGATATGAGGCTTCTTCAAATTTGACTTTTGGCTCTTACAACTTCTAAGTCTTTTGGTGGGAGTATACAGTTCATCCTTTGGTCCCATAAGCATGATATGATTGCTTTTCTTTCGACTATGAATCACTTCTTCCTTCAGTTCTTTCTTTTGAAATTAGATCAGAATCAACCATTGTTTGATCCTTTATATTTAAGAAAGATTACTTTAAGACAATCATCAATATAGTAGGTTGGCTTCTTATTATTAGAATCAAGACTGAACTGAAAGGTCAACAAGGCGGAGTTGGGTATGGTTGGAACTACATTTGTTTTGTAGTGATGAATTGGATTTGACTAAAAGGTCAAATAGGATCTATGGTATGTATCATTTGGAGTCAAATCTACAAAGTAGAAGGTATGCCAAGCGTGTGGAAAGGGCTCTAAGCGACAACCTTCCTATGCTTAAGTTAGGGTCAAGTGATCGAACTTAGGGTATTAAATGCAAGAGAGTAGAGATAGGTGAATGCATTAAATGCCTACCTAAATCGCAGTAAATGCTTGGAGTACATATAGTGGAATGATTTGGAAAGAAAGTATTTGTTAAATGACCAAAATACCATCCTAGACAATACAAAGCTATCTCCTGACCAAGCTGATGTCATAGGGACTACGTACGATGTAATTTGATCGGCTCAACAAGGGGACAACAAGCTTTTCAAGCACTGATAGACGCAATATAGGTAGATTTTTTGGGATTTGATCCGTACATCTAGTGTGGGTTGCACTACATGAAACTTTTGGATGCATTAATTAGACTTTGACATGCCATTTAGTGCACTTGTAATGTTCTTTGCACACTAGTTGGATTGTGTTGTGGTTTGATACAGCCCAACCATAATCGAGATTTGACATAGTGGTGATACTAGAGCTCCTTCCAAGCATATGGTTGTGTGAGATTGATACCAGTCAATATTGCTGGAGAGAGGTCGAAAAGCACTCGTGGTGAAGGGCATTGACCATAGGGTTGAACCTTTAAGCTGATGTTCTTGGAAGGCCTATGCCCACCTGTGGTCGATACTAGTCTATTGCAATGTCGAGTAACCAAGCATGCGTTCTGGTAGATTAGGTCAATGCCACATGTCACATGAGGTGGGTGCCACATCTGAGGTCGAATGGTAGGTTGGTCGCTCCCTCATGAATGTCATCAAAGAGAGTATATGAAAACGGAAATCCACGCAGTCTTTGCTAGCCTCAGCAAACAAAACTCTTTTGGCTTGGTATCAATAAAGAGCTTCACGCACAATGGCGTTTTTGTCATTTTTGCAAAATTGTGTAAGTTGCTTTTTTGTTTTTGGATTTCATTCCATCATAATATATATACATGTATAATACATATGAGAGGCATGAAAATGAAAATTTATCGTCAGGGTATAATCGTTTATGTTGCATAGCAAAAATCAAAGTACTTACTTAATTTATTTTGTCAATTCTCAATGTGTATGTAAACTTTCAAGGAATTCAATGGGGCTAAGTTCACGAATACATTATAATTTAGTGATGTTTAAATTAAAGGGCAATCAACATGAATTTGAGATCATCAATCAAGGTAAACTCAAAGTTTTTGTAATGATACAAGATTTCTCGCTTTCAATAATAGTTAGTTTATATAGAGGATGACTAGGTCAAAATCCTATTACTAAAAGTAATCATAGAACACAAAAAACATATAGCTGTAGTATAATTGACTTAATTTAAATATAAACATTCTTGATTCTAGGTTCTTTATTATTCAGTGAATTCTATCTCACATATTATTCGTTCTTGTTAAAGTAATCACTTATAATTCTTACTGTTTCCTAAAATCAAATATCAAAATATGTCATAATTTTTCTCTATATTTTGTGCGTTGCTTTCCTTATTCACATAACAATCAATACTTTAGTTTGTCATTTTATCAATATCTCAATTGTACTTATGTCTAATTAAATCCAATTGTTTATGTATGATTGATCTAATGTACAATAATTATTCATAATATATAGTTGTACAAGAAAGTTAAATTCTTTATATGATATGAAGATACTAAAAAAATTGCCCTCATATAATATTAATGATAATTAGAAATAATTACACGTCTGTACAAACAGTACATCAATAAAAAATTAGAACTCGTGAAAAAATTAAATAAATAAAAAAGTAAACTTTTCGTAATTACTTCTTCTACATACAAAAGTACAAGTAGCTAACATTATTTTTCGTGTTATATCTATATATATACATATATATAGTCTTAAAAATTACCTTTTTAAGCAAATAACTAATTTTAAAGCAAATAACTAATTTTAATACACTATAATTTTATAGCTTCTACTTATTTTTTCAAATAAGGAAACCAGTACTTCTATCATTTTAATTTGTTCAAAACACATATTTTTTCATTTACACACGTGCGTTTTTAGGTGCAGAGAGTGTAAATTCTCACTATCTTTATTGGTTTCGGTGATTTATTAGGGAAAAAAAATTAATTGGTTACTATTTATTTAGTTAAAAAACATTACGCAATAAACATATGTTTAGTGAGATTGAAACTAATGCATACAAATCCTACTTCTAATTTAAATTAAGGGTTAATACATCTACCTCCCCTCCAGAGTATAATATTTGCCCCTCCAAAATATAATACTTATCAACTTAGCCTGTGGTGGTTTCCAAATAACCAACTACTTCTCTATAGGTTTACTAAATTATGTAAACCTCCAATCACATTAGAATTTTGGGAAAAAAAGGAGTATAATATTTGCCCCTCCAAAATATAATACTTATCAACTTAGCCTGTGGTGGTTTCCAAATAACCAACTACTTCCCTATAGGTTTACTAAATTATGTAAACCTCCAATCACATTAGAATTTTGGGGAAAAAAAAATTGATGAGGACATCTAAAAGATTAATTGAGCTTCCTAATATTCCCTTGCCCTTAGTGTTTGAACAAAACTACCCCTTGTAATATTTATTATCAATGATAATTTAGCCAGTAAAGGTTCAATCACTAAAAGCTGGGGTACATTAGAAAGTTCAATTAATTTTTTGGATGACATAATCAAATTCCTTCCAAAATTCTAATGCAAGTAAATGTCTACATAATTGTAACACCCCAAATTTTTAATTTTGGAACAAAAAGGGCTTAAGTGAAAATTTTAATAAAGTATTGAGGATAAAAATATGATTAATAGAAGTTTACGAGCTGAAAAATATTTAAAATGGACTTGATAGCCCCAGATTCAAAACATTGGGAGCAGAATTGAAATAATTGAAAGTTTTGGGATTGAAAAGTAAAGGAAGGATTAAATTGAAAGCGGTAGAAAAATTTGGGGTTGAGTTCGAAAACGGTGACAAATTATGGGGCCAAATTGAAGGAGGCAAAACATGAAAATATATATACATTAAGCCCTCAAAATTTTCCTTAGCTTCGTCTCTTTATCCCTCACCTCCTCTGACGAAAATTCCAGCGATTCTTCGGTCAAAACTTAAAACTAACCATACCAATGGACTCTTCTCAACTCAAGGAACAAGATGATGGTAAGAATGGAGAAAATAGTGACGGGACGGCGGAGCTCGATTTTGGCCGACGGGCTTGATTTTCGATGTTGATGGGTGAGCTATCTATGGTCACTAATTCAACAAAATACTTACATAGTTGTGATGTACTCGTCGAGGAGAAGAAGGTGTACCTTCAATTTGAAGTTTTTGGCAACAATGGCGGCGATTTGACGCTGCTGACTGTGGCGACCCTATGACGTTTTCCGGCCAATTGACGGCCTTAACATGCTCCAAATCGAAAATTGACTTGAGGGGTTTTGCTCCCCACGACAGAACGAACAAGATAGTGCGGTGGTTTCCACTCAGGTGGTGGCCCGCGACGGTGGTGGCGGCGCTCCGGCAACCTCCGAATAGTTGATAGCTCTCGTCGTGAGCTTTCCAACGCAACTGATTTTGCTTCAATTCGACATCTTTTGGGTATATTTTCTTAATTTCAAAGTTATTATGGGACTCCCAAATATCAGATTTGATGGTTAATTGTAGAAATTTAGTTAAATTCAACCTTGAACACCATGAACGGACTTTATTATCAAACTTATGACATGAAATGAGACCCGAGATGTAAATTGATTATTTTCAATTAAGATTGAATAATTCGAGTTTGCAGATTATATATATATATATATATTGAGTAAATTACAGATTGAACAATTGAATAAAATTCACATATTGCTAGTCGACGTGGCTTAGTATTATACTTAATTGATTTAGGTGATGAGAATGCGTATACCTAGGAACTTAGATTGACTTCTTTTGTCCTGAAAAGATCAGGTGAGAGTTAATGTTCGTAAGACGAGTTATTTTTGCTGATTGTAGAACATATATGCTCGAGTATTTTTTAAAGTTATATCATTTTAACATATGACTCCTTTATTGAAATTCATGGTTTTATATCGCCTTATGCCATTCAAAAGATATTTTTTTCACGAAGCATGAAATGAGAAGTTTCATTGAAATCTTTTCATGAAATATTGAAATGAAAGGAATTTGAAAATGAATAGAAAGTTACTCGTTCTCATTTGCATTGTCATAATCTATTATGTTTTAAACCATTGATAAACGATTATATGTTTCTTGATCGACTGATGAAATATTCGGTTGTAATTATGACAAATGCAATTACTTTGATTTGATCTTGTGTAACTATTGGGATATTGTAATTTGTTTGTTATCCTTGGGGATGCTCTTGGGAAGTTTGGGCATGGGACTAGCACGGCAAGACGATTGGGCAGCATTGGGTCGAAAGTAGCTGGTCTACCAGCTAGTACCCAGTCTCATGGGCAATTGGAGGTTAGCTATGCCATGAGCTAAATCGGCATATAACCGGTCATGCCATACATTGTGTATTTATTCAAGCAGACCACACGGAACTTGGAGGATTAAGGGGTCTGTTTTCGTATTTGTTTAGGAGCTATAAGGTTAAAGATCATCCTACAGTTGTTTTATAGAAATATATATTTTTTTTAAAAGTATTATAAAATTATGCCTCCTTTAGCTTAATCTTTTGCATACTGTATTTAAGATGTTAACTCTCTATTCCCTCATGGATTGATGAACTGAAAGAGGCTTTGGATTAGTAAAGTTTCTGCACTTGTATGGGACGGTGTAGAGATGACACGATTCATTGGCCCTACTTGAAAATTATTTATGGAAGTTATTTTGATTTTATCTAAAATACGAATTTTCAACTGAATCGCTTTTGCAAAATATGTACATGTCATTTCTTTATATTCCAATTACAAAATATTATAACCTCTCACTAGGTCACTCAGACTTACTTTTTTTTTGTATTTTTCGCTCTATACTCAGATTAAGGGCCATTAGCTGTGCTCTGGAGTTCAAGATAGGAGAAGTTATACTGCTAGCGATTGCTAGGCATTGTTTGAATTTTCGTGAGTATCTCATTGGTTATTTGTACTCAACATCAAAACCATCTCATAGGCAACATCTTGAGTATACATTTAATAGGGCTTTGTTTATCTACAGAACTCAATTCCTTGTTTTGAATTGAAGCAAATGCTTCAATATTTTCAACATTTACAATCTCAATAGATATTTTTCCTTAGTATTTGTTATATCTATTCTTATGTCAAACGAATGTGATTGTTGAGCATTTATCCCTTGGCTTTGCTTCATGTTTAACTGCCACTTCGTCATCATCATTGCTATTTTTAATATTCTTCCAAGTATGGCTTCGTGATGTACCCTCTTTAATTGTTTATTCATCGTTTCCAATTGCACATTTGTTGTATTATTTTATAGCAAGGATATTTAGAGTTTTCATTTTCTTTTCTGCCAAAAACCGGCCATCTATTGTTGACATTTATTTGCTAAATGAGCTAATGCTCATGTAATTCAACTGATAATGTTGTTCTCATTTGTGACTTAAAGATTTCTTCCTTCATGTTAGCCATATCAATATTTTTCTTCTCTATCTCATCACTTGAGGTTTCTTGTGATTTGTGATTACAAACTGTTTCGATAGAACTATTTTCTATGACTTGACTTGAATGGAATTTTTTTTTTTAATATTTTCAGCGTCTACTTGTGATAAGGCAATAGGTTCCACAAAGGTGTTTTTTCCTTCACGACAATACTTCCTATATATCTCTTGTTCCCAATAGTTTAGTGCTCATTACATCATAATTCCTATCTTCAGTTCATGTATACTTCTTGATTCATCTTAATTGGTATTCTCTATTATAGCTTCAATTAAAGTCAGATTTTTGCTTTCCTTGTCTAAATGGTTCTCATGTTATTTTTGAACATTTTATTTAAATAATTGAGTTCTCTTCAATGTGATTATTTAAAATGATTGAGTAGTTTACTTATTCTTCTCGATAGCTTAAACTTTGTGAATCGAATTGTTTCAAACGAAAGGTTAAGGATTAGAGAAGTTAAGAAAACTTCTTCTTTCTAAATTATTTGGATCAATGAAAGGAAATATGTGTCATGTTCTTATTAGAAGGGACTGCTCACCATTGGTGAAGATTAGCAGAGCAAAAGAGACTATGGTAGGATACTGTGAACTTCAGAATTGCGCATGAAAGTTGATGAGTGATATTGCACGTGGTGAGAATGAGTGAGTGGGAATTTATGTATATTGTCCACAATCCCGTGTTAGTGTCCTGATATGAGATAAAGATTGATAAGTTATTCATTATGCAACTCTATAATGTTATTAGCAAAGACTAAAAGATGAGAAAATTCTTCAGAGAGCATTGGCTGCAGTCAAATACATGTATATTTGGTGCGATTGTTTCCACTACAGTCGCACTATAAATGAGACATCACCAATGAAATAAAAAATTTGTGAGGTTTTTAAATTAGAGATAAAGGGAGATGAAAAGGCATGGTGATATGAATAAATCGGTGTGAAAAAAGGGCAATCACACGTGAAAATCAAATCAAAACTTAGTTTCGGTAATTGTCTGTGCCAGTTTGTGCTTACCACTCGAGCCAAACTAACCAAAGAAGCAAGAGATGCTGAAAGCAATTGACTTCTCTCCTTAGTTTCTATAAAGTAAACAAAACCTTTTCCTCTTGACTTCTGAGATCACTCCATAGCTATAAAAGAAAACCTTTTCTCTTTCGTTATTACCCCCCTCCAGTCTCTTTAATAAAGTTCATTACTAAATAGAGAAAGCCCATAGATTGAAACTGTTACTTACCATATCGACTGTGGAATCTAAAGGGCTTATAGTAAGCTGCAAGGCAACATAGGCAGGGGTAGTGTTAGTGGAAAGCAAGTTATTTGAAGTCTTTTTGAAGAGCTAAACTCGTCACTCTCAATCAGAAACTTGATGCAGGATGGTGCAAGTGAATTCAAAAGATCAAAAAGGGGCGACTATAGGAATTGTTAAGACAAAGTTGATATGCCCATTATGATTTGGTAGCAATCTACCATCTTTTCTATATTCTTTTGCGACCATGTCTTTAAGATCATCTTAGCAATTTTGATAATAATAAATCTAAACACACGACTGTTTTTATGATCTATTTCATCCTCATTCAGTCACAAGAGCTCATATCTTTTGCTTCGATCTCTATGCCCGATTTTTCCACTATCCATTCCCTGTCCTTCTTATAATTCAAATTAAACATCCCTTGTTATCCTTATTATTGCCAAATCACCTCGAGTTCACTGATCGCTTATTTTAGCACGACCTATTGATCCTTCTCATCACTTGATTGTTGAAATTAATTTGCTCGTTTCTTTCTTAGCTGTTTTTTTTTTCTTTTGCAGACTTTATTTATTTATTTATTTTTGCAGCATTTATCTTTTTAACACAATTTGTCTAGATCTTTAGCTTATCTTTGGATTGTAAACACAAAATTTTAAGTGCTTATAGTTTTCTTTAAACTTAGTGCGAAACACATCAATTCTAGCCAAAATATTACTTACATTCTTCGCCAACTTAATCATCATTTTTTTTCTAATTTATTTATATGAAGAGACTATTTCAGAATGATCGTGCTTATGATATAGCAAGAGAACATATTTACAATTCTAGGGAAGGATGATCGAAGGCCTTAGATCGTGGAAAGCTACTTTCTCTAAACTAAATAGAAAAAGGGAAACTTTCATAGCAGCTCTACTAGGCAAGTAGAACATGTGAAAAAGGGAATAAGTAAATGTTTTCTTATAAACAACTCAGTACTTTGAAAGCCAAGCATTTGGAATAGTAAGCGGCGTAGGTAACCTTTTGGGATGGAGCTCATTACCTGAAATCCTATTTAGGTTAAGAATTGCAAAGTGTATCGTATTCGGTATGATGACAATGGGTCTTAGAATTAGCCGTTTTCCATGTTGTTATTAAATTGGAAATGCTTTAGTACGATACCACCAGGAAAGCAAAACCTGAATGCAGACACATGCATAGAGTTGATGCTATAGCTATTTTTTTTTGGAAGAGCTTGATTCAACAACTCATTTTCAAACAATGGGCAATCAAAAAGGCAATCACAATGCTGGAAGGTCACTTTCTCTAACACCAAAGGAGCACATTAGGTATTCTCTATATTCGAATATGTCTCACGTGGTAGATCACAAGGATTTTTCATTGACGAATACATATAAAAAAAGATACATAAAAGTATGAAGACGAAAAGGAATGATAGTATCTCTACTTCTTTCAAATTCTCGAAAATAAATCTGGGGACCAGATATAAAGGGAGAGAGTGTAACACCTTAAAATTTTAATTTTGAAAGAAAAAAGGGCTTAAGTGAAAATTTTAATAAAGTATTGGGAATCAAAATATGATTGATAGAAGTTTAGGGGTTGAAAAATATTTAAAATAGACTTGATAGCTCGAGATTCAAAACATTGGGGATATAATTGAAAGAATTGAAAGTATTGGGGTTGAAAAGTAAAAGAGGGTTTAAATTGAAGGCGGTGGAACATTAAAATATGTATGCATTAAGCCCCCAAAATTTTACTCAGCTTTATCTCTTTATCCCTCAGCTCTTTCGACAAAAATTCTGGCAATTTTCGGTTAAAACTTAAAACTAACCGTACCAACAGACTCCTCTCAACTCAAGGAACAAGATGATGGTAAGAATTGAATAAAATAGTGGTGGGACGCTGGAGCTCGATTTTGGCCAATGAGCTTGATTTTCAATGTTGATGGGTGAGCTATCTATGGCCATTAATTCAACAAAATACTTACATAGTTGTGATGGGCTCATTGAGGAGAAGAAGGTGGTACCTTCAATCTGAAGTTTCCGGCGACGGTGGTGGTGATTTGACCGTGGTGATGGTGGCAACCTTATGATGTTTTTCAACCAATTGATGGCCTTAACATACTCCAAATAAAAAATTGATTGAGGGGTTTTGCTCCCCACGACGAGAAGAACAAGATGGCGGTGGTGGTTTCCATTAGCCACCATCGGCGGCCGGCAACGGTGGTGGCAGCACTCCAGCGTTGTTCCGGCGACCTCGGGCAACAATAGCTCTCGCTGCAAGCTTTCCATTGAAACTGATTTCGCTTCAATCTAACATCATTTGCGTATATTTTCTTAATTTCAAAGTTATTATGCGACTCCCGAACATCATATTGATGGTTAATAATAGTAATTTGGTTAAATTCGATCTTGAACACTGTGAACGGATTTTACTATCGAACTTAAGATATGAACTGAGACTCGAGACGTAAATTGATTATTTTGAATTAAGATCAAATAATTGAAGTTTGCAGATTATACATATATTGAGTAAATTACACGATCGAACAATTGAATAAAATTCAAATATTTCATAATTACTCTGTAAATTGCTAGTTGGTGCGACGTACTATTACACTTAATTGATTTAGGTGATGAGGATGCGTACACTGGGAAACCTAGATTGACTTTTTTTGTCCCGAAAAGATTATGTGAGAGTTAATACTAATAAAACGAGTTATGTTTGCTGAGTGTGGAACCAAGGATTAGAAAACCGGACCAGACCGAACGGTCCAACCGGTCGAATTGCCACTCGTTCACTCTTACGGCTTGGTTTTAACAAAAAATCGAAAAATGCAAAAAATCGCTTTATTTGATGAAAACCGTCCGAACCAGAGGTTGAACCGCTTGGACTGTTGAACTAG
>JACFYI010003740.1:86271-99721 GCA_014898755.1 Handroanthus guayacan
ATACTTACCGAGGCTTGTGAGTGAGTACCCCCAATATTTTCCTTTGTTTCCTTGAAGTAATCGGTGAATGTGTGTGAATATAGTGTTTCTGCCGAGAGAAGAAACAAGGGAAAAATTGCTTTGGTTTAGCAGCTAAGAAGAAAGAAAATGTGGGCATGAATTTCCAACTTCATTGTTATTTATGGGGGAAAGATTTCTCAATACTCGGCTGAACAATTTTACAAATAAAAAAATAAGGAACCAATCCCCCAATCTAAGGAAGAATCCGGCTAGGCCATGCTGTAATTTGACAATAAATCTGATTTCCTATCTCTTTTTTTTTTTTTTTTTTGAATTGTTCATTATTTGGGCTGAATATTTGGGCTATGATTGGGCAAATCTTGGGCCAAATTAGAATCTATTGGGCTGGAATTTCCATAAGAAATCGAGGCTCCGACGAGAAAAATATTTTGAACGTGTGAAATGTATTTTCGGAATTAAAACGTTCTTCGTTTTATTGAAATCGAATTACTTTTTGAAAATTGGTAGATTCCAATTTTTTAATTAGGAAACTTTTCGGGGCTCGTTTGGATCGATACAGGGTACAAAAATAAGGCTTTAATGCACGAGACGTATTTTGACGTTAAAACAATGTTCATGATTTTAAAAACGAATTATTATTCGAAAAATCGGTGATTCAAGATTTTTATTTTTGGGGAATTCTTGGGGTGTCACAAGCTCACTATTTATGGATGCAAGACTATGGACATATTGTTCGTTTCTAAAATATCTTAGTTGTAATGCCTCGGAACCTAGAACCTTCCATCCCAAGGCCGGCAACGCTACCTGTGGACAAGCGGACCTCTAGCGAGCTAATAGAAATAGAAGAAAAATAACTAAACAATGCACCAACATATTTATACAACTCCAATAATGCTCAGGGACTATTACAAACTATAGTCTCTAGGCTACAAACCCAAAAGAAAAACTAAACTTAATGTAATGTATAAATTTCACAACCTAACACAGTTCTAATGGCTACAAACCACTTACAATATTATTCATGTAAAACCATCATACTAAACCAAAATAACAGAGCATAAAATCGAACTAACGAGCTCTAGATGTATATTCACCTTCACATAATAATATATTTGAATAAGCCCACTGACTTAGTAAGAATTATAGCTATGGAATGATAAAGGAACAGGATAATTCAACAAATTTAGTATAGAGGCAATAAAGCAATAGATGAAATAAATCACGCTAAACGATTGTGATAATTTCATAAGCAAATATAAACGAGTAGCTCAACGAAAGTGTAAATCAAATCAAGAGTGTAATAACAATTCACACAATTGAATAGCAAAGATAGAACTAGTATTTGGTGGATCTATCACCCTTATAACTCCAATTAAACATAAACCCTTATCCCTCCAAGGGTCCCTCCCTCCAATGGCCACTTGGAGGGATAATCCAGTCAACAATATGACACTATTGACGTACCACGTATTATAGACTAGTTCTTGAAAAATTTACCTCTAGGCCTTCGCGTAACTACCTAAAATGAGAGAAAGCCCTCTAAGGGATCAGTTGTCGGTCTGATGCCACCCTACATCCCTCTTGAGGCTTCCCAAGGACGCATCAAATGATGGTAATACACACAAGGCTACAAGGATAAAAACAATCATCTGAATTAAATAAACAAAGCTTCAAATGAGGTTCGGACGTTGTCAATCAACTCAACACAAAAGTGTTTCAAGGTAATGATAATCATCCGAATTAGAATTTTCAAAGTTCAAATGAGATTCGGATATTATCAATCAATTTGAATCGAATTTTGGACACAAAAATTATATATTTGGATTTAGAAGAGCTTAATGGAGTGAAATATGGACTTAGACTAGCACAAAAAGGCCAAAATATAAAAATTTAGGTTCTATTTTGGGCGCATCCGCAGGCAAAAATGGGCCGACACGGGGAAAAATGCCCGAGGTTACTGCCCCGGTCGTGTCTGCATGCAAAAAATGAGCGCTATCGTGCTCCGTAAATAGTAACTTCTTTTTTTCCTGAATCCTTATAATGGCAGACATCTAAATGTGAAAAATTTAGACTTAGTTTGTTCTACTTATCATGAAGATTTTTAATTTTTAAGTTTTGGGAAAAAATTGAAGAAATTCCAATGTTTAGGCCTCCCCTCCCCCCAATAATTTTACTCCAACAAACCTCCATCATACTCAAGGGAGCAATACCATATAATAAGACCAATTTTTTCATTTTTGAGGGAAAACTTCGCAAAATATGTTAATAGGTTTTGATATGTTTTTATCTTTATTATGTTCAATAACTCAACTCTATCCATTCTCAACTAATCCAAGGACTCAAAAATCATTATCAAGTTCCAAGGGCATGGATATATCAAGGGTTAGTGTCCACAAAATCCACATATATGACAAGTACGTATCACAACTTATAGTCAAGAACAACTCAATGGTTTCAAGCTCAAAATTACCCTTCCATAATAGGGAATCAAGAAAATGAAAAAGCCATAATTCTTTCGTTAATTCTTTGGTCACAACCCACAATATGCTCCAAGCAAAATATCTAATGATTCAATATCAAAACCTCTCCGTTAATCACATCTCCAAGAACGACAGTGTCTATTCCAAAAATTTTATCTCAAAGTTCCTAATAGCTTAACAGTAAAATTTATATCTCCAATTATTTTAACTTGATGATATTTCTAACGGTAGCTTCTAATCGACAATCCAAAGGTCTGATCTTCGTCTATACTCGTTTAAATTTCACCTTCGCTACTGTCCCCTGTTTCTTTGCAGACCTGACACTTTTTCTTCCCTCAACATTTTTGGCCACTTTTTTCCATATTTTTGAGTGATTCTTGATTCTAGCATTATTTATACTCAATAAGGTTTCTAACGGTATATTATATGAGCCTATTTGATAAGATTAAGTTGGGTTTTAAAGGTTTAAAAGTTGAAGGTAAAGCAGGGGACATAGATGGATCTGAGAACAAGGTTTTTGTGTGTGTGTGTTGAAATTCAATCTTAGATTTTCAATTTTCAATACTTTTATCCCAAATCTACATATTATTCTAGGTAAATCATCAAAATCCCAAATCAACCAACATAATAGTTTTCAAGGTTCAAAATGATGTTCCATAGCATAGAATTCAAGGGAATAGGTAGCTATCATCCTTACCTTTGTGCTAACAACTCAAGATGTTGGTAATAAGCTTCAATCCTTCAAGCAACTCCTATAGCAATAATCACCACATCAGATTTTAGTATATTCTTCTAAAATCAAATAAAAAAAAAAACTAATCACAAAACCCTATTTGAGAAGAAGACTTACCAAGCAATCAACCTTACTCTTTCCCTTGATGTTGGTAATTAAAAGATGTGGTTATTTTGGGTATATAAAGAGTGCAAATAAAAAACAAAGGGGTTTGTAAAATGGAAGGCAAAGAAAAGGAAAAGTGAGTTGTCTTGCAACTCAATGGAATGTTTGTAGGGATAAGATATACGACTCATTTGTCATTTGCAAATTTATCCACTAATTCAAACCAAATTTGGAAGAAATGAAAATGGGATTCATTAGTCATTTTCCAAATTATTTGTTCTCATCCACCTAAACTTGGTTGTGATTAAAGTATATTATAAAATTTAAATATATTGGTAGCAAATGTGTGTGTTTGTGGCCATGTAGCTATATATATATGTTGCTCATGTAATACACTATTTATTGTATATAATGATATTATGGATTGGGTTTGGTAATTGGGCTAAATTTTTGGGCTAAAAAATATTTCTTGGGCTAAAATAATGTATATGATAATTTTTTAATGTAAAAAAATGGTAAAATATTTTGGTTGTGAGAAAAATCTCAAGTCAGCGAAAAATCGGTTATCGATTAGGATTTTTCTAAAAAATATTGTAAAAATATTTATCAATTCAAAGCGGTGAATTTAAATTTAATTAAGTGAATTTTCTCATTTTAAAATTTAACTAGGAAAATTTTCGGGTTGTTACATTGTGCTGAAATAGGTAATGTAATGTGTGTTTATGTGTTTGTTAGCTTGCTTTGTGTGCAACTATTTGTTAATTTCTTAATACACACACACACACACACATATATATATATTATCACTAGATGATGCAACTGCAACCACCCATTTTATGACCTTAGATCCCTGAAACTAATTCCTTCAATTAAAATACGTTAGGTGTAATGGAAATCTTTTGATTTATTTCATCTTATTATTTTTTAATTTTTTTATTTGCTTAATTTATAGATGGGATTTGTTTTTTTGGGACTTCCGGTAGGTTAATCTATTATCAAAATAAATTTTGATTTCTAAATTCTGTGAATGGAGGTTGGAAATGAAGAATATTAAACTTTGAGGAAACTATAAGGATAAAGTTGTGGTGGTAGTTTCAATTGAAACTTTTTCAGTCAAGCTCGCAGTAATAGTTTCAAAATGCCTATTGTGGATCATAATTTGGAAGGGTTTATTAAATTTGACGAGGAACAAGATAGTTGTATAGGTGCCCCTCAAGGAAATGGTAATGTTAATGAGTATGCAGGAGATGCGTTTGATAATTTGTCTAGGGGAAATAATAACATTAATGAGGATGAAAGAAAGGCATTCAATAATTTGTCTCGGTGGGTAAACCATGCAAAAATATTACAGTCAGAATTTAAAAAAGGGAAGGAAGCCGATCAATTCTATAAGGATTATGCTATTGCAATAGGATTTAATGTTTGAAAATCCCAAAGAGACAAGAGGGCTAGTGGCATTGTAAAAAACATGGAATTACTTTGTTGAAGAGTAGGGTTCCGGGCACCACTTTAAAAGGGGCAAGAACGAATTCAAAAGCCCAAGCCTGAAAATGTCCAATACATGTTCGATTTGTGCATGACATTAGAGATGGCCTGCATAAAGTGACAGACTTTAACCCTTAACACAACCATCCATTGGAGATATCAGGCAGCGCACACCTCTTGATAGTTAATAGTACGGTTGTGGCTTTGTATGGTGAACAATTATATTTCGCTTACAACATAATTTAGAAAATTATTATGTGATTTTTACATAAATGAAAGTTTTGATTTTGAGTAGCTTTCTAAAACTTACAAGATTATTGGAACACTTGCACAATTGTTGTTGGGTGGCTTGATCTCTTTTAGCATTGGGTTGGCAAGGCGATGGATTTTGTGGAGCATCATGAGGATGGTCCTAGGAATCTTCCTTTAAGGTGAAAGGATTGTTACAATCATCTTAATAACAACAAATGGAAAAGCTTAGACTAGGGGATGTAAATACGGCATTAGCTTCATCTGATGCTTTGCGGACTAATGACAAGGGCTTGGTTTTTAGCTACACAGTCAATAAAGAAAAAGCACTAACTAAGATGGTTAGACAAAGGGATATAAATATGGCACTAGCTTCCCTTGATGCTATGTGGACTCATTACAAAGATTTGGTTTTTAGCTACACAATCAATGAGGAAAAAGCATTGACTAAGGTCTTCTAGACCGATTGAATATCTTGTACTGAGTATAGATTGTTTGGTCATCAAGTGTTGCCCTTTGATAGTACATATAAAACAAACACTTATCAGTTCCCTTTGGTGTTATTATGTGGCATAACAACCACCTCAGCACTTGTGTATTTAGTGGTGCACGATTATCTAGTGAGTGTAGAATCTTATCATTGGCTTTTACAACATTTTCGCGAAGCTAAGAGTGGAAAGAGCCCTAAGCCCAGTTTGACAGATCAAGATGTATCTATGCATCTAGCTATTGAATTGGAGTTCCCCATGCCAACCATAGATCTGCAATTGGCATCTTGAGCACAATGCTATGAACAATGTTAAGATTCCTCTATTTACTCGTGATATTGGCGCGTTACTTAAAAAGAATTACTCTGCTAAGGAGTTTGAGATAAAGAATTACTCTGCTAAGGAGTTTGAGATAACCTGGCTAAATTTAATTGAGAAACATAGTATTGCAACTTATCTTTGGGTGATTGACATATCCAAGATAAGGGAAATATGGAGCGAGGCACATTTGTTGGGGGCATTTTATGTGAATGATCAGGACTACCCAACAAGTTGAGTCTTTGAATTCCTTATTTAAGTTGTCAAGTAATCAATGCTTCAAGATTATAGAGCATTTTGGAGCATTACTAAAACATAGTTGGGAAAAATCATAGGAAAATTCTTTGAAAAGCAGTAGAATTTAGAAAGACCCACATCAATAATACAAAACACTGCTTTATGGACGTTGGAAAGGCGAGCCGCTTCTTTGTACATAAATAACGCATTTGCGTTTTTGTTGGATAAAGTTGTTGAATAGCAAGCTCTTGTACTAGAGGAGGCGCTTGACAAAAGGGATGACAGGTATTTCTTTAAGTTTAGTAAGTATGGAAAATTGGTTCCAATAGTTGTTGTGTTGGCGTTCATTGGCCAGTAGTGCATTCCTTTGTTATTGTCAGATTCTAGAGTCGAATGGTTAGCCTTGTAGATGCATTTTCTCACCATTAAAGTATTTATGTGAGATAATACTTCCTAATTCTTGTGTAAATAAGATATGGACCATGTCAATTGGCTTAGAGTTAACTAGTATTTTCCATGTACCTATACCAAGTGAAGAGCCACAGCGTTTAAGCTTTGCCAACATACATAAAGAGGCCATGAATCTATGCTTGTAAGCATCTCAATCTGAGTCTGCAGCTATGGAGTATAGCAAAAGATTGCGTCTTGCTACAGAATCTGCTCAAGAAGATATAATAAGTTCTCAACTTGGTGCAAAAAAAGAATATGATGGATAGTCCGGCAACGAGTTGGACAAAGTGAAAACAACTTTCAACATTCTTGATCCTCGTAGAATTTCTTCAAGAGGAGCACCTTGCTCAAAGCATAAAAAATGTAGTCAACACGGGTTAGTTTTGTAGTGTGTTATTTACTGAGATCTAGTTACGTTGCAATGCATTCTTCATTAATTATGATTTCTTGACTATCTCCATTAGGCCGGCTGGACATAAAGCTACAACGTGCATAGATTCAATTAAAAAAGTACTGAGCAATTTTGAGGATTAAACTTGTTGGGCACTACAATAATCGGCTAAAACTGATGGAGATGATATTTTGAAGCATGTTTATGTAGTATTATGAATTTTTATGTATCTTTATGAATGACCCCTCAATTTACATGCTATCTTAGTTTACTTGTTTCTCAATAAATTATCACTTACCCTTCAAATCCAATTCTTCTACATTTGAGGGTGAAAACTATCTTTAAGCATTAAGTACCTCCAAAATTGCTAAGGTAAGAGGTACATAGTAGTAGCCAATTTTTACTCGAACTGTGGATGTGTGATTTTAGCATAGCAACTATTTTATATGGATACACGAAGCTAGTGAACTAGATGGTATGTACAATGTGGAAAACAGAATATAAAAACAGTTCCAATCATGATACCTTACTCCTCTTGATTTTGATAATTACACTATATCTGAAGTTATGTTTGCTTCAATTCTTTAAGAATGATTGGTTTGTAGCTTAAGGAACAAGTGTTGTGCACTTCTTGTCTTAAAGATCCAATAAAAGAAGTTCAATTTGAAGGATATGATTATCTTTGGAAAGATGCATAAGATTGTGGTATATATTATATACTTGTCGATTTTTTTAATACAAACTTAATATTATTTAATACACGTAACAAGGACAAATTTGAAGAATTCATTTTTATTTTTGTTAATCTATTTATTCTTTTTGTTTTTTATTTGAAGGGTGCATGGAAGAAAGGAAGTAAACACATAATACTTTTTGATTTTTTTTTTATTTTTTAACTTTTCTATATCTCCTAAACAAAATGATGTTCCTTTTAGTAATTAACATCCCTACATGTGCTTCCTCTGTATTATTCCTACACTGCCTCTGTATTTTTAGTTTCTTATGGATATGATCCATATAACATATAATCTTTGACCTATGAGTGGAAATTTCAATGCCACAAGTGTTTTATTTATTTAGTACTATACCAGTATCATGTTGAGTTTGTTAGATCTTCTTATAAGTTTTAGATAGTATATAGTTTACATTTGAACATAGTTCAGTGCTATGTGATGGGGTTTCAACTAGCCTAAAGCAAATTGTTGTTTGTCAAGGCAGTACAGAATGTTATTTTTTTTTTTTCTGAGAATTAATACAAAGTGATATTTGTACATCAAAAATTATATACTTGTTTCATGAAGCGCATAGATGTCCTTGGAAAAGATGAAAAGTAATCTTATCTGATGTTTGGGATTTGGGAAAAAAGAAAAATGAAAAAAAAAGAGAAAAGAAAAGGAGACAAGAAAGAACAAAAAAGAAAAAAGAGAAGGAGGAAAGAAAGAACAAAAAAGAAAAAAAAAACACAGCTTAATTGAGGGATTGAGATTCAAACTAACAACCTCTGGTGGAGGTGTGGCACTTTGCCTTTGAACTAGGTTCAATTGTTTTATAGAAGTGCTGTCACTATTTTTTTATTTACTGCTATATGGAAGAAGCATGATTCTATAGCTAATTACTACACGTGGTCTTGTTTGTGCCTAATTAGTCATCTTTTTTTAGTTCTAGAGGTTGTTCTTCTTGCTCGAAGATGCACTAAATGAAGCTAGTTTTTAAGTTTCTAGTTTTAGATGGAATCTGAGTTCTAAAAAGAGAAAAAACACAATTGAAGAGTCTAGAAAGAACTATAATTTAGAAAGAATGGATGTTCATTTTTAAAAACTATAATTTAGAAAGATTTGATATAATTTCTTTTTTAAAAAAATCATGTTTAAAATTATAAATCTAAGTATAATCAATTTTATGAACTTCAATGTCGTGTTTTAATTTTGGGAAAGTCAAGACTTCTCGTAGAACCTTTCGTTCGAAAGTAAAGACTTCTGATAGACTATTTAATTTCATTGAAATCATTAATCAAGCAAATATTTAAAGATATTAAGTTACTAATGAATGGTTGGCGTCTACCAAAAATTGTGAATTTTGGGATAAAAAACAACAATAGAAAAGGTATATAAGAGTTAAAGCCCCTGCAATTAGATGAACAAAAAGATGGCCTACATTGCTTTCATCTTATTAACTTGGATAACCTAGTTCAACTCCTTGATTCTCTTCAAGTTCTAATATTTCCATCTCAAGTTTGAACGATATCCTTCTTTTCTCCTTGTCAACATATTTATCAACCAACATAGTTAAATCATCTTCAACTGGAAAATATACTGGCTTTGAAACTGATGATGTCCTGAGATATAGTTTGAGTTTTGTGCCACAAAATAATTCTATATTCATATTTGTCATATCCATAAGCGTTCCCATGATCAATTTAGTAGTCAAACCCATTGTATCTACATTTAGAAACATGTGATTGCAAATATGGTAACGCACCAAGATATCAACTTTCATCCTATAATAAGAGATCATTGTTTTAGATCACCCGAAATAAAGTAGCTTGGGATACGAAAATGTTTCAGGAAATTATTGAACATACCTTTTTTCAATGAAATTATCTTTGAAATAGTACATCTTCAATGCCAATCTTGTTCTAGCTAAAGCAGCCTCTTCCTTCATTGAGATATGCAATAGCATATTAGAATATATGAACTATCATTTTTCCCACTTATTATACATTTAAAGACATAGATAATCAAGAACACAATCTAGCCTTAGTTAACAAGTGAGAACAAGCACTTGGGCAAATTATTATAAGGCACACATATGGACCACAATCGTAATTGCAATTGACAATAATAAAATTTCTGCCTATTCCATAATCTATTATAAACAAAATGTTTTTGTACAAATTTTTAAATGCAAATACCCATTCCTTTATTGTGGCATTGAGAGATGGTACTGGATTTTAACATTTGTCCATTGCCAATTTTGAGTATGATAATCATCCCATTGATCCGCAAGTTGTTCAAGGCTTAAAATCTAAACTATTTAGGTTGGTAAGTAATGCAGGACTTTAAATTAATATATGTGCATGATATAATCAATATTTATCCATGATAAAATTAATATATATCCACAAGTTAGATTGTTGTTTATCTATTTACTACCCTCTCCACTAATGAAAATTGCCATTTGTTTTGTCGTATAGGATCAAGTGTGTCACCTATGGTGACAACTTGTTTCTTAATGTTGATTATCACTATCAACCAATGACCTTGGAGATCATTAATCAGGGCGGTTATTGTCTTGCAATATGATGAGGGGCCTGTAAAGGTTCGTTCTATGCCCGATCTAAATATCACTGCTTAAATTGATTCATCTTTGCAATTCTCTTCCAGGGCTAAGTTCTGGAAAGAAATAAGTAACATATCATTGATTAATTTGTTTTAGTCTACCAGTATCATCAAAATTTGATAAATTATATAATACCAATAACATAGCTGGCAACTTCCAATGAGGCACATGATCATCTAATTCTCTAGCTTCATGCCAACATATATATGCAACAAAATCAATTACTGATCTTGAGATCCATTCTCTGAGGACAAGGGATTTCTTTGGTTTCTAGAAAGTTCCATATGCCATAGTCCACCAATAGCTTACTGGACAAATTGATTTATTAATTATATGAAATACCTTAGGAACATTTACTAGAATTTAAAAATTTCCTTCTTACATACCTCTGCACAAGATCTTTGCCAAATAAATAGCAAGCGATTTCATCTATATCCTCAACTGCTTGAATTTGCAACACATTGGTTGGATTCTTGTGATGCAATATTATGGGATTGATTTTGTCGCAACGGCTTCCCAAAGTGGAGTGGTCATGACTAAAGCATTGGTGGATGCATAATTTCATCAAATAGATGCCATGGACTTGGGGAGTCATTACTAATTGAATTTGTTGCAGTTTTTCATTAATCATTTCATTGAAAATTTGTGGCATATTAGGCACGAGCATCCGTAGTTCAGGCACAATGCTAGTGAGTATCAATTATTGAGCACTTAAAACATCCAAATTGTCATATTTAGTAGAAACATGCTACTACACATAAGATGGGTCACATCCCTCTCAATCAAAGTCATCTCACGTTGAGAGTTGAAAGTTGCTCTGATGTGAATAAATTCATCCTGAACTAGTTATTGCAGTGACTAGCTTAATTCGTCAAATTGGGGGACAAAGGTTATTGTGGTGACCATATCCAACTTGTTCTAATGATTCACTCTTGTTGTCTTGTTGGAAAATCTGTAACTTCATTGTATTTTGATTGGAATCCTTGCCTTTTTTTGACATCATTTGCTGATTCGTATTTGTTGTATATCTCCTTTATCTCCTCTAATAGACCAAGTGATGAGACAAAAATTTTCTCCCAAATACAGCACATAAACGAAGTATTATTTGCTATTATTTAGCTCAAATTTGGTCTAGAAATAGTCATCACGGTTCTACTTATCTTGGGGTTAGTCAGCCCGCCACTAGCTAGGAAAACCTTCATATTTCAGCAACATCTTGCTCGTACTATTGCTCCATATAGGATTTTTGAGTAGTTATTTTTGTTTAATTTTAGGTAAACTTGGCATAAAATAGAAAAAAAAAATTGTATTAAAGCATGGAGAAAAAATAGTGAGATAAATTGGAAATATAGCCTAAATATTATCTAAGCCAATATTGCCATTTACCTCATGAGAAGGAAAATACAGCTATTTATATATGTTTGCTTATTCTATTTAAACTGTCTTATATCTTCAACTAGTCTTTTAATCACTAATCGGGCCCAATAATATGATCTTAAGCCGTCTATGTCAACTATCAAATCTAAGTCATCCAAATTAAATGTTTCACAAAAGTTGGGGAATAAGACCATGGCAAACATCAACATCGTATACTAAACCCTAAAAACCATACTAGATGTAGCATTTTTATAAGAGTGCATAGCTATTCAATATCCATGATAGTCCTTCTTAGTACAAAAATATATCCATAGAGTTTGCAACCACGTAGTTACAACTTTGGGATCGAGTAGGATTGCCAACATATGGGATACCAAAAGCTTTGTTCATTGCTTCAGGCATTATATTTAATCCCATGCCATGGATTGACAGCTTGCATGTTTCTGGATTGAAACAGTTAATAATCCATGGTAATATACCCTTATCAAGTGATCTTACTTGCACCCTTATCACGACTTTGAACCCCCTTGTGCCTATTACTTCCCCCTGCTTAGATGATAAAACACTATTTATGCCCAACAATCAGGAAGTGATATGCGATGTTCAAACTTTGTCTCCCATCGGTCCGTTCCCATGATAAGAGTTAGAAGTAAGTGAAAAATCATATGTTATCCCAAAAAATGTATTCAATAATTTGCAATGGTATGGCATACCCTAGGGTTTGTTGTTTTTATAATCTTTTTAGGTGTCTCATTTTCAAATGTCTCCATAGGAAAATCATTCTTGTCAGGAGTGTCTGGAGGTGTACCTAGAAGCTCCTGCTTTCTCTTTCAAATATTAATTAGTGTCTAAGAATGATTATATTAATTAACAAGTTAAAGCTTGAGTATTGACAATTGCCCACATATTACAAATTTTGCTATGTTCAAGACTACTCTGCCTAAAATGCAATCTTTTGCCATTGATTGAGATGAAATCTAGATTGTCATGAGAATACATCTTTCCTGTGCATTGTGAGGGTATGACAGTGGGGGATTTTCATTTAAACCAAGCTTTCGATGGCCCATGCTGCAATTTACTGCCACATTTGAGGATGTCTTCCTCTTCACACATTGTTCCTTGGTAGAGCCCAAAAAACTTTTCAGTGGGAGTATAAATATAAATATATAATTATAAATACAAAGCAATATATAACCTATATACGTTCATGAAATACATACTTTACAATTTTTTTGTTATGCCATGTTGGCACATTCTCAAAGTGTTGTACAATTTTATTTTATTTTATTTTTTGTTTTCAATTGTATCAAATATATCTCTCTCTATATATATAATTAAACAATCATTCAACCACTTATCCCCATATAGTTGCACATCTTATTTTTTATATAGTTTTCAAGTTGGATATCGAGGATTAAAAGTTCTATTTATGAAAATTATGTGGATAAAGCTTCAATTTATACAAATGTTATCAATAATATAACACAAAGTTATTGAAATAAATAAAGATTCTATTTTCAATATATTATAATTGGAAGAAAGAAATTACAGATTCATATTCTAGCTTTTGGATGAGGAAGGAAAAATCTTGAACGACTCTTGAATCTCCTTAGAAAATAAAGCAAACACAAATCACTAGGTTGGCATTTGAGAATTTGAAAAAGGAAGAGAGAAAAGAGAAAGAAAAGTAGGAGTAATATATAAAAGGTTTCAGATTTGGGAATGAAAAGATAGATGTGGGAATTTGAAAAGAGCTTGGGCTCTTCAATTTTTAGGT
>JACFYI010003740.1:115610-128754 GCA_014898755.1 Handroanthus guayacan
TTATCATGAATATCGAATTGTTATTATTAAGCCTTTGGGCTAACTAAATATTTGTGAAATCATGATATTAATTGTTCTTAAGATCTGTTTAATCGCGTTGATATCTCAAAATCCTGGAAAACATGTCTTTACTATCCTTGCTCATGATTATGGTAATAATTCTTGCTGAGTCAGTTGACTCACCCCCTTAACTCTACTATTGTAGGAAGTTCTTTTCAGGAAATTGCATGGCGAGTTTGAAGATTCGACACCAGGGTTATTTTGTATCCATAATTATGTAATGATGTTAGGTAGGGTCGTAGACTCAGGTTGAGACTCGGAGATGTATTCGTACTATTGGACGATGTATCAAAAGTGATTGATTATGTAAATTTTGGGGTTTAAATTATTTAATCATGTACATGAGTAGCGTTTCCGACCTAGGGGCAGATGCTCTAGGATCTGGGGCGTTACATTTTGATACTAAATTTTCTATGAAAACACCTTCATAAGAATATCATACATAATGTCCAAAAATGAAATATCAATATTCAACACTCACAACCTTTATCAATGTTCAACATGTTGAAAGACAAAAAGCATTTTGAGTATTTTCACACCCCAATAGAGATCAACAAGTCATGCTCGTGATTGAGGATCGTCACAGCCATACACTCTCGATATTCATTAGGAGGATATTTGTCTGCATAAGCCCAAAACTCACTTGTGTCTCTACCGAAACATTCCGTTCAAAGACACAAATAAATTCCACAGCCCATGCCCCCTGTTTTTTAGCGGCTATAACGGCCATTTACTTTAGGTTTTCCATTATCATGAATAATAGAGGTATTCGGACAAAAACTTAGCCTACTAAAATTATTACAAATTACTACTTTTATTCAGAGAGTTTGAATGTATTACAAAACACTTTAAAGGAACTTACAAAAACTTTAGTCATTCCTTTAGTTGGGGAGACCACAATGAGTTCATTTGTATGAACTTCTTCTCTAAAGTGTCAAATACGAGAAGAAACTAATGCTTGTGGCTTTTAAGTGGAATATAATATATCGAGACTTGTTCAGCAAATCTATTGTTAGCTCCTCCAGCATCTTACATAGGTTGGCTCTTATCTCATCAATAAAACTTGAAAATTCATCAATCTTGATAGTACGTTTCTTGTTTCTTTTTTTAAGAAGTCTCAAAATCTAAAACTATCAATAGCTAATGTATTAGCGTCTCTTTTAAAAATTGATTCACACTATTTTCACTCAAAAAAATTTTAAGCATGAAATATACACCATCAACATTGTATTCATGCACCAAATCTCGCAACCATATGTATTTCTAAAATAAGGGCTATAGAGGATCTTCATGTAGCAACAATTAAATCTGATCGCAAGTGCTATCCAAACAACAAACCACATAACACATCTCCATGAACGAAAAAGTCACATCCCTGCCAAACAATTACACTACAATCATCATAAAAAAAACTAAGTTAATCAAAAGGCCATTTATCACGAGAAGGAAATGAGAAATTAATACTATTACCCTAGATCATCTGCAAAGATATGTCTCAATAACTTATTGCTCTTCCTTGTAGATTTTAGAGTGGCCTTTATTATCAACTTGTCCTCGGTATACTTCCAAGAATACAACACTAGAATTAATAGTCGTTTCCTCCTACAATATATTGTCTAATCAACTCACCAGTATACTGCACATTGTAATACTTAAAATCCCATATGCAGTATTTAAGTTTACATATATAGTATTCTTTCACATACATTTATTATGATACCTGGTTGCACTTTACACGAACCTTACAAGCAACTACCCTATGTCTTTTTGATGGTGTGGTCATGCCTGGTAGTGTATAAAGTCCTTATCTTTCTTTCTTTGTCCTATCAGGACATGCTTGCACATCTCTAACAATAGAAGAAACCACATCATTAAGTAGAGTAGTTTCATCAGGTCAAGGATCGCTCAGCTCATCAGCAATGCCAACATCACTTCTTCCATCGTCTTTTTTCCTGACCGTCAACACTAGATCCTATCTCTTCATCCACTTTCTCTTCCACATCATCTCAAATTTCTCTTTCTCATCAACCTCTACTTTTTCTTCCTCACTAACCTATACTTTCTCTTCCTCATCCTCATTTCTAGCGGGGGAAGAAGCTGCTTTTCCTTCTAAGGATGAGAATTTTTCTCTTAACTGTTCAATTTCCTTCTCTTTCTCCTTCAATACAGCATCAAATATACCAATATCAGTGCTAGGCACTTTGACCAACACTTGTACAAAGGATAGTAATTGTTTAGTGAAATAAATAATAAAAAAACTTCTATTTAAAATTAAATATTGGTTAAATGGGCATCACCTTATTCCTAGTTATTTGGTGAAATTTTTCCTTAGCCGATGCAATGATGTTTAGGATCTTGTTTTCACCCCATCAAAAGAATCATGGGAATGAACATAGGGTGCGCACTGATCCCAATGAAGATATATGTTCACAAATCCACACTTGCCTTTGGTAAGAACATGAGATTGTTAGTTATTTAGTAACAAATGTAAATAGTTTTAATATTAACAATGAATTGTACTTACCATTATGCCAATTGTGCCCCCATCAAAATATTTTTTTTTCTTATCTCCTGTTCACTCTCAACTCCCAAGTATAACTTAATCTCATCCAGCAAAATTTTATATGCAGCATCTCTCCACGCATACAATCGATGACTTATGCCAATGCTCGCCAAGTTATTGACATAGGGAATAAGAAATCTAGGTGTGCTATAGTTGTTCATTGGAAATAAAATAAAATTGAAAACAAAAAGTATGTACAATCTTGCAAAATCTTCAAAATTCTATTCACCATGGTTATCTATATATTCTATCAACTCTTTATAAATTTGTACATGAGCAACGATATTGAATTTTCCTAAAATAAATGCTTCATAATATCCAACTCCATCTTGAAATCTATATCAACAGATTGCCTCGCATATTGCTACCTCATAACTATACCGAACTCCCTAGCTGGGGAAAAAATTTCAATATTGTCACCATTTCTATCATATAAAGCTTCATAGGAAGCCATCTGAATTTTAGCTTGGTAACTATTACTGTAGGCAAATTCTACCAAAGGTAGATGCCTATCCCAGTTTCTAGGAAAATTCAAAACACAAGCTCGTAGCATATCATTTAGCGTTTGAATCACCCTCTCCGATTGACCATTCATTTGAGAATGTGCTGTTGTACTTAACAATAGTTTTGTCCCTAAATGCTCCTATAAACTTCTCCACAGTCTCGTTGTAAACTTCGAGTCTCTATCAGAGACAATACTCTGGGGAATCCTATGTAATCAAATTATTTTCCTAATGTAGATTTCGGCGGGTTTCTCAATATTGTATTGGGTTTTGAGAGGCAAGAAATGTACCGACTTCGTGAACCTATCAACCACAACCTAGATCTATCACAACTTTCTCTCACTACAGGCAAACAAACCACGAAGTCCATGATGATCTGATCCCATTTTCAACTCGGAATCAAAAGTGGTTGCAATTTTCTAGATGGTCTTTGGTGTTCCACTTTCACAAATTGACAAATCAAGCATTTTTGGATGTACTCAATCAAATCCCTTTTTATGTTGTCCCACCAAAATTTCTGTTTCAGATCTCTATACATTTTCGTTCCTGTAGGATATAGAGGGTACTTGGTTTGATGGGCTATCATCAACACTTTCTCACGCATTCTTGCAGGAACACATACCCTGTTTCTGAAGCATAATAATCCACCTAAAATCGGATTTCTTTTGCATGCTCATCGAGGATTTGAGCTTCGGCACCCATTCATTCTCCTTTTAAGCTTTTAGAATCTCATTGTACAATTCAGGATAGATACTTATGTTCGCCAGCCTCAGTTTCCGGCTTAGCGTCAGCGACGATGTTTGGTTTATTGGGATAGTAAGCAATGGTGAAATCATAGTCCTTTAAAAATTCCATCCATAGTCGCTGTCTCAAATTCAAATGTTTCTGGCTGAAAATGTATTTAAGGCTTTGGTGATCCGTATAAACCTCTATTTTGACTCCATACAGATAATGGTGCCATTTAGCTAGAGCAAAACTTATCGCCGCCAACTCCAAATCATGCGTGGGATAGTTCTGCTTGTGATTTTTCAGCTTCCTTGAGGCATAAGCAATCACCCCCTTCTGCATCAGTACATAGCCCAATCCTGTACATTGTAAACTCTTCTGACCCATCCAACAGTGTGAGTATTGGAGTTGTGGTTAACTTTTCATTTAATTCCAAGAAGCTCTCTTCGCACTTTCGGTTCCACTCAAATCGTTGATCCTTATGTGTCAACTTGGTGAGGTGACCAGTTATTTTGGAGAAATTCTTAATAAACTTCCAATAATATCCTACTAACCCCAAAAAGCTTCGCACCTTAGTAACTACCCTCGGTCTTTTCCAATTAAGTACTGCTTCTACTTTATCAGGGTCAACTTCAAGATCATTTTGGGAAATTATATGTCCCAAGAAGGTTATGTTTTTTAGCCAGAATTTGCACTTACTGAATTTGGCATATAACTGATGCTCTTTAAGTGTTTAAAGAACAATCTACAAATGTTCTTTGTGCTCCTCCTCCAACTTAGAGTACACTAAAATGTCGTCAATAAAAACTACGAAAGCAGTCAAGATATGGATAAAAGACATGATGCATCAAATCCATGAATGCTACTGGAGCATTCGTTCATCCAAATGGCACACTATAAACTCGAAGTGTCCATATTGTGAGTTGAATGCAGTTTTGGAAATATCTACTTCTCGTATTTTTAGTTGATAATATCCTTGGCATAATTCCAATTTGAATACACCGTCAATCCTTGGAGATGATCAAATAGCTTGTCGATGTGGGATAGTGGATACTTATTTTTTATGGTCACCTTGTTTAGTTCCCTGTAATTGATGCACATTCTTAGTGACCTATTTTTTTCTTTACAAACAAAACTGTAGCTCCCTAAGGGGATGAGCTCGGTAGAATGAAATCTTTATCCAGCAGTTCCTCCAATTGTTCTTTTAGCTCTTTTAGCTCTGTTGGTGCCATCCTATAAGGGTGTTTTGAGAATGGCGCTACCCTGGGAAGAGTTTCAATTAAAAACTTAATTTTCCTGTCCAGGGATAGTGAATTCAGCTACTCAGGGAACACTTTTGGAAAATTCCTGACTACCCTCATATCCTCCAACTTGATCGTATCCTATGGCTTATTAGTTAGATAGGCTAGAAATCAGTGTCCACCCTTCCTTATGATCCTTCTGGCCCTGACAGTTGAAATAGTGGCTATCTTACTATTTTTGGAGTCGCTATTAGTACTAACCTCTACTCCCGTACCCAGCTTAACTGTTTCAGCAAAACAGTCCACTATAGCTTGATGCTGGTACAAACAGTCCATTCATAGGATAAGATTGTAATCCTGAAGTGGTAGTTCAATAAGATAAGCCACAAATTCCTAGTTTTCTGTAGTTATGTGATAGTTGGGATACCTAACGCATGTTTCGTAACATCCTCCAATAGGGGTATGAACCTCATAAAAAATATTCATGTTTTTTGAGATCAACCCTATCAACTTCGAACACGTAATCGATATAAAAGAGTGTGTGGCTCTGGGGTCAAACAAATCTTTACATAGAAAATTTTGGATTAGGATGTTACCTTGCACCACTTGCGTTGGGTCCACTCCCTCATCTTCTACCGTAGCATATGCCCTTGCTTTAATCTGAGGGTGTCCCACTGCGTTTTGCTGCTGCTAACTTTGAGGCCCAATATTTTTGTTCTTACGGCTCCTCGGACAGTCCTTTGCGAATTGCTAGGGGTTTTCACAGACAATACATCCCTTATTTCTTCCAACATCTGTCCTTTGTATGATTTGTACCCCCACAGTAATTATAGCTTCTTTTCTCTGCAGTTATTGGAGTGTTGCCTTTATCAGCAGTTTGTGAGTTTCCAGTTGCTGTCTTGGGTTTCTTTCCATAAAATTTTTTTCCCTTTATTTTGGCTAAATTTATCCGAGCACCTTCCCTTCATTTCTTGTCAACTTTTTGGAGTTCTCAGAACTCTGCCTCCAACTCCATCGCCCTTTCTCTATAGAGTTATACTCAACAGGATTGCATATAGCCAGTGCCTATCTTAGCCCTGGCTTTAGCCCCTTAATAGACCTTCTCGTCCTTCTCTTCTCATCTATCAGGGCATGTGGGACGTACTGGATTAACTGATTATATTCCGCCTCACATTCTGTCACCAATAGCGGTCCTTGGAGTAAGCTCATAAATGCCTTTTCTCTCATATCTCTCACAGCTGGGGGAAAATACTTTTTCATGAATTTTTCCTTGAGTTCCTCCCAAGTTCACACAATCCCATCTCGACTCCATCTTCGCTCCACCACATGCCACCAACTATGTCTTGCCTCTTCCGAAAAAAAGGTAGCGTATCTAACCTATTGCTATTCTGAGTAATTGAGTACTCAGAAGATTTTCTCAACCTCCCATGTCTATGACTTCGTTTTCCTGTCATCAAGTTCATCTTTGAACGTGGGCGGATTAAACTAAAAAACTGAGCCAATAATTTATTCTCTGAATTTTCTTCGTTATCACGCACTTGACTAGCCGATTGTCAGTATTGATTTACAAATTACTGTAATAAGGTGAAAAGTTGGTCTGCAACTGGCTCATTTCTCGTTGGGGGTGTTTTCTTGTGCTGTCTCTCTTGTGGCAAAGTAGTCTCCCCATTATTTAGGGTCTCTGGTGCTCAAAATTTCTCAAATAAAAAGAGGTTTGTTGTTTAAGGTACCTTCCCTTTTTGCCGTAATTTTCTGAAATTGGTCAATGAGATTTTCTTAGTATCATTCGAATAACCTATTATCACAAAAAGTCAAAATTTATCATATGACAAAATATATAATACTAAGGCTCAAGTTAGGCAACACTAAAAGTTTCATTGTCCATTGATGTTCAAAAGATTTTTCATTACATATAGCAAAAAGCGTGGTTACCAAACCATCTACAAAACAAGCAAAAGAATGTGGTTATATAACCACTACCATTAACATGCCTAGTTCTCTGTTATACCAACTATCACAAAGCTCACAAAAGTTGGCATCACTAAGCTTTGACACACTACATACAATTACATATGTACATATACTCCTAATTACATACACACACATGCACTACCACCAAGCCCTCATCTCTATCACTAAGCATATCTATTAGATAATCTGAATCCTCCTCTGGATCCTCTTCGGGCTCCTCTTTCTCTTCTTCTCCACCTCTACCATTAATGACATCACCACGACTGTCACTTCCCTCGCCACACTCTCGGTTCTCTCCGTCACTGCCCTTTCTTGCCTTACCATTATCTTTTCTATCATCATCATCTTCCTCACTCTCCTCATCATCACTATTACTATCATCCCCATCCAAGTCATCGTCATCATAGCCCTCCAAATGCCTCTCAATCCACTCAAGCTCCGCATCCATTACGTGTACTTGCTTGGGGGTCCTTGGGGTATGACTCGGCATTGAGGTTTAGTCTACTACCATGGCTCTCAGCCCTAGACACCTTCGACATGCTTTGCGTCATATTGCTTGGCGATACTCACCTGGGAATCGATATGTCAATGATTATCCCACCATACTTGTGGGCTTCGGAGGCATATCCTGTCTCTCCGAATAATGCCTGTATCCATGACGACTCTACACTTTGGAAGCTCGGAACGACCACACTTTTGAAGTAGTCTATGGCAATCCACTTAATCCCTACTATTAAATTCGTCAACCTCCACAAGACATCCTCATATTGGGCTATCACGCCCTTGAGAGGTTGGCCAAAATGTGCATGGGTGCTGCTAGCCACATTTTGCAAGTTTTGGTATTGGGCTTGATGTTTGCTAGCCATGTACTCCATCTCCTTCTTTACCTATTTCCCGTACTCGTGATATAGTCAACGTTGCTCAAGTGAGCCTCCTTCCAATAGTCAATTTCCTTGCTCTTCTCTTCCAATTCTTTTTCACAGTCTCTTACTTTTCACTTCATGTCCAAGCTTATTGCTACTCTTATTTGAGCTCGAATCCAATCATTGGCTTATCTTCACCTTTTCCTTATCCACACTACCCACAAACCATAAATGCAAACAATTAGTAAAAATCATAAATATAAATATGAACCTATCTAAATTCTAGGATTTCCAAAATCCTCAGCTGTGATACCACCTATAATAACCCCAAACCTAGAACTTCCATCCCTAGGCCGGATGACATTACCTGTGAGCAGGGGGAACTAAAATGGAATACATAACAATCTTATAACATTTAAAATACTTACAATACAACTTACATCCATTACAAACCATAATCCAAGTTCTTTATAAAGCAAAACTATGGTTCATGACCTGCTCCATAACATCAACTTTACAAACTTAAACATAAACCAATAGTTCAAACTATCAAATCAAACTATCAAACCAAAGCACCAAATGAAGCTCATTTACCTACAGATGGTAAACTATAAGAGTAAGTCTATAGACTTAGTAAGAACCATGGCTAAGGATTAGAAAAGACAAGATATCAAAACATCAATCAATAGATCAATATGAGCTTACGAAATAAATAGGACAAGATACCAGATGCAAAGCAATTTCAAGAGTTCAAGAATCAAAGCCAAATTAATGATCAATCAATAATAGCTCAATATCAAGTATACAAATAATTAAAGCAAGCAGAATAGAATTTTTGGTAGGTCTATCACCCTTATCACTCCCAATATCATATATAAGCTCTTATCCTTCCATAAGTCTATCCCTCAAGTGGTCACTCAGGGGGCAACCTAAAATGATCAAATAATATGACACTGTCAACGTACCATGTGTCATGGATTAGTTCATGGAAGATCCTATCTTTAGGTTTCCACAAAAATATTCAAACAATTGAGATACTTACCAAAGGACCTGACTGACAATCCAACATTGCCCAGTCATTTCTCTTGAAGTTCCCAGGGCCTATCAGTCACATAATAAAGTTTACAAAGAACAATACACTTTCATAATATTCAATTCCGTTGAGATGTGTATACAAGCAACTATCAATTCCAACAAACGACTTGGCTTGAGCCTCAGACTTAAGGAAAATCATTTTGTAGTTTTAAAACATCTTAAAGAAACGTATCATGGCCTTGAAATAGCAAATTGGAGTTAAAATAAAAGAATTTGGTTAATAAAATGGGCACTTGAGAGCTCGTTTGGGCACTCTAGCACTTAAATAGTGATTTTGACTACTAGAATGGGTGCTCAAGCACTCATTTGGGTGCTTTCGCACTGAAATAGTACTTTTTTCCACTAGAATAGGCTCTTAAGCACTCATTTGGACACTCCAGGGCCCAAACAGTGGCCAAAGCCACTGGAAACCTCTTGAAGTTCCTGGGGCCTATCAATCACACAATAAAGTTTACAAAGAATAATACACTTTCATGATATTCAATTCCATTGAGATGTGTATACAAGCAACTATCAATTCCAAAAAATGATTTGGCTTGAGCCTCAGACTTAAGGAAAATCATTTTGTAGTTTTAAAACATCTTAAAGAAACGTATCATGGCCTTGAAATAGCAAATTGGAGTTAAAATAAAAGAATTTGGTTACTAGAATGGGCACTTGAGAGCTCATTTGGGCACTCCAACACTTAAATAGTGATTTTGACTACTAGAATGGGTGCTCAAGCACTCATTTGGGTGCTTTCGCACCGAAATAGTATTTTTTTTCCACTAGAATAGGCTCTTGAGCACTCATTTGGAACTCCAGGGCCCAAACAGTGGCCAAAGCCACTGGAAAAGGAACCTAAGCGCCCATATGAGCGCTCCAGCACCGAACACTCATTTTCTTTTTCTTTTTTTTTCGTTTTAAAATTAAAAATGTTCAAAAAACATTTTTGGGAGGAAAAACTTTAAATTTTTAAGTTTTGTTTAAATCATAAACATGTAGAAAATATGCTACAAGGCCATAATCCATTTTTTCATTTTTATGTCCATGTTTTTCCATTTGTCCAAGGTCCCAAATCCTCACAAGCTCTTGTATAGATAAGAATGGTAGTCACAATGATGTTCAAGGTCTCAATTCATCATCATCAAGGTTTTAGGGCTCACAAATCATATTAGAGTCACAAGAAATCAAATAAAAGGTCATATCAACATAATACAAGAAATGAGGCAAGAATCAAATATTCAATGGAGCAAGGAAGTAGCCACGATTCTTACTTTTGTCCTTCGCTTCACTTTAGGGTAGATGTTCCAAAAATCTCAATCTTAGTCACCTAATAAAAACCAAAATCATATATATATATATATGTGTGTGTATGTGTCACATTTTCATTTAGCCTCATCTTAATATATCTCATAACTAGTATACTAAGCTTAACAAAGTTTAAGATCCAATGAGAGTGTATAATCTCCCAACTCTTTCCCCTTTTGTCCTTGTAATTCTTACAATTTTGGAAGATAGATATATATATATATATAGATATATAGATGTGTATATATGGAAGAAGATGATAGATATTTTTGAGTGAAGATATATATATATATATATAAAGAGAGAGAGAGAGAGAGATGCAAGAAGTTGTGTGTATTTTTGTGAGGATGATTAGTGGTGAAAGAGTGAAGTCTTGCCTTAACCAACTCATTTATAAAGGGACACAAGCGTTCATTTGCAGTTTTAAAAGGTTGGGGGATATGAGGATGTGTAAAAAATGTGTGGCTTTATCAATTCATCACATGTAGCTTGTTAGGGAAGGATTGGTATAAGAGGTAGTGAAGAAATCCCCCAAATTGAGGGGTGATTGGCCATCTTGTATGTATAAATATATATATATATACACACACACATTGAATTTGTTGGGTTGGGTTGAAAATGGTTTGGGCTAAAATTTAGGCTCAAAGTAAATTTGTTTGGGCCGAAATAATACGTAGGAAAATTTCATGTTATTTTGACTACAGGAAAAAATTTTTTGATCCTAGAAAATAATTGTCGTTAGAAAATTAAGGATTTAAAAATTTAATTAGAGAAATTTTTGCCTTGTTACACTGGATCCTAGGGCATTCATCCCTAGGTTAGTAACATTACTTGTGGGTAGGGGTAACGAAACGAAAGCCTCAAAATACAATATCAACGCTAATACTTTCATTTCATGATCATTCAACACAAAAGATAAAAGTGAAGTCTTACAAAATGCTTACATGCTTCATAACTACAATTTACACTACTACAAATATTTAACAATACCTAATATATAATTTCAAAAGTCTTCAATAGAATAATCCTGAAATCAATTCCCCACATATGGTAAAATTTAAAATCATAAATCCACTGACTTAGTAAGAATTACGGCCATAATGGAATGGTAAGGAAATGAAGCAAGATATAAGCCAAATAAACGATTGAAGAATGCAATAAATGCAAAGGTAGCAAATCAATATTCAAAGGCAAATGATTCACATGATATAAACATTTATATGGCTAATATGTTCAATAACAAACATGAAAAATGAAACAATTAAAGCAAGACTAGTTTTTGGTGGATTTATCACCCTTATAACTTCAAAACATGACATTAAATCCTTATTTCTCTATTTGTTTTCTCGAAAGGCTACTCGAGAAAAGCTATTCATTTATTACGCACAGTCGACCACATGCCAAGGAATAGCCCCTAGGAAACTTACCTCTAGGTTCCTGAAGAACTATCCAATAGGGAGGCACATAAGGGACTCATCGCGGTCCGATATCGCCCAATTGTTTCTTCTGAACCTCCCTAGACCCAACATCATGCATATAGGTTCAAAAAGAATAGACATATTCAAGGTATTCGATTTAATTGATATATAGATACAAACATATATCAAGTTCAACTTTCAGTTCATTTGAACCTTGGACAAAAGAAAATTGTTTTTAAGCTTCAAAACATTTTAAAGAAATGAAAATGGACATATAATAGCAAAAAGAGGTCATAAGCAACCACACTCGGAAATAGGCAAGGATGGGCCCAGGCACAAGTGTGGCCAAATGTGGGTGGGTTCGCACCCACATAAATTTTTTATTTTATTTTTTTCAAACATGGCAGAAATGTTATGAGAAAATTTTATGATTTTTTGCACATGATTAAAAACATAATAAAATAAAAAATACAAACAAATAAGTCCATGTATTTCATCTCTTCATCACATTATCAATTTTCCATAAATCCTTACACATTTCCTTAATGTCCAAAGGTCCAAAGTCATGAATAACAAGGAAGTAAGCACATTGTTAACATAGGAATATCATCACAATTCAAGCAATCATCCATGATTTAAAGAAATAGCAATGGCATAGTCATGTTCAAGTCCATTTCACTGCAAGCAAAGGAAGGGGAAAAATCATAATCCAAAGGGTTTTAATGAAAATGAGAAAGAAGAGATTGGCTATAATCCTTACTCTTGGTCCTTAGTTTCAACCTCAAGACTGCTTATCCTAAAAGCTTCAAATCACTCCACCTATTAAGACCAAAATCATTTAGAGGTTATATTACATTTTCCACTTATCCTTATATCATAAAACATCTTTTGCGTTAGTTTTTCTTTCAAGTTTACCAAGATACAATCCTAAAGAAAGTATCATCCCTTCTCTTCCCCCTTTATTGTGACAACCCGAAAATTTCCCTAATTTAATTTTAAAGTGAAAAAATTTATCTAATTAAATTCCCAGATGAATATTTCCTTAATATGATTTTGAACTCTCAATTTTCAATCGATAGGCGTTTTAAAATATTTTTGAGAAAAACCCTAATCGGTAATCGATTTCTCATTGATTTGATAATTTTTCCCTATCAAAAATATTTTATTATTTCCAAGAGATTTATTTTACTTCCAAAAATTATTGTATATATTATTTTGGTTCAAGAAATAATTTTTATCCAATCTATAGCCAAGAATTTAGTCCAAAACTTAATTTGTTATACCATATATTATGCACTAAAGTATACTACAAACAAGACCAAAAGACATACATATTTATATACACACATAGTCAGCCAATACCCTTTATCTTTAAGGGATATTTTCATTAGTATAATGAAAATAAATCTCATCC
>JACFYI010003740.1:151722-168291 GCA_014898755.1 Handroanthus guayacan
TCGACTTGGCATGGGTTGAGAGGACGTTGGCCGAGATGGATGCTCGTAAAGTTAATGGAGGTGTTAACAGAGATAAGGATGTGATCGATGAAGGTATGAGTGTGGGAGGCAATGAGGACGAGAGTGAGCCAGAGGAAAAACTCGATAAAGAGCCAGGGGAGGAACCCGAGAAGCATCCTCATCGCCCACAAGGTGCATGAGTATGGTTGTGGATATGGTTGCTTGTGGGATTTTCTTTTCTTTTCTTTTCTCATCTTTCTTTTATTTAGTATTATGTCTATGCTAGGATATGATAAGAATGTAAATTTGTGGGGGAAATTACAATCTTAGTATTGTAACTGTTTATAAATATTAAGGAAGACTATAGCAAGTGTAGCTAGTGCATTTTGTATATGAGGCATAGAATTTTCCCCCAGTTCATGGTTATGAAGCCATCTTTTTTACTTTTTGATAGATGGCCAATAACCATGTCTTTTGACTATGTAATTCCCAAATTCAAGAAATGAATGAATTTCTTATGTGCATATTGGATTGAGTTTTGGAAATATGGCCATTATAAAATTTAACCATTCATGCATATATATGTATATATGGACTTTATAAGAACCTTTTCATTTGAGATTAAGAATCTTGCCTATATACGTAACATGTCCTAATGTTCTCATTACACATTCAAGAAACCAAGGGATTTTATTAAGATCCCTCTTATACACTTCAGATTAAATGGCTTCAAGTGGAAAAACATCTCAAAACGAACCAACCAGAAAAAGGGAAGACCTGGTCAGGTGTTGTTCAAACAATTACGGGCACTCGAGATGCCCAACAATAAGGATAATACAATGCAATGTCGTGAAGCAGCGATCCTTCACCCTCTGCACGTCACGAACCTCATTGTCGCATGCCTCCTAGAAATGAGCCAGCAGCTGATCAGCTTCTCACTCTCCTACGGCAAGTATTAAATTAGGGTCGGGAACAAGGAAATGAGGGACGCAGACAGGAGGAGGAATCTGACAACAAAATTTTGGCGAGATTCCTAAGACTTAATCCACCCAGGTTCAATAGAGAACCTGATGACCAAAAACCGGAATGCTGGTTAGCCGCAGTAGAAAAGCCATTTAAGGTACTAAACTATACTGATGCTCAAAAGGTGAAATATGCTGCCTACCTCTTTGACGGCGCTGCCTATCATTGGTGTTCTATTGTAGAAAGAAAGTGAGAAAGAAATGGGATTGAAGGAATTAGGGAGAATTTTCGAACTTAGTTTTTAAAGAAATATGTAATGCCCTGGAACCTACGAACGGCCGTCCCTAGGCCGGCAATGCTACCTGTGCGCAGACGGACCTCTAGCGAGGTAACAAAAGTACAAGGGAAATAACTAAACAATATACCAACGTATTCACCTACATGTGGTAATGTATTTTAGTAAGTCCATTGACTTAGTAAAAATTATAGTTATGGAATGGTAAAGGAATAGAGTAATTCAACGAATTTGGTATAGATGCAACAAAGCAATAGGTGAAATAAGACACGCTAAACGATTGTGATAATTTTATAAGCAAACGTAAATGAGTAGAGCAACGAGAGTGTAAATCAAATGAAGAGTGTAATAACAATTCACACAATCGAATAGTAAAGGCAGAACTAGTATTTGGTGAATCTGTCACCCTTATAACTCCCATTAAACATAAACCCTTATCCCTCCATAGGGTCCCTCTCTCGAGTGGCCACTCGGAGGGATAACCCAGCAAGCAATATGACATTATCGACGTACCATGTGTCATGAACCAGTCCTTGGGAAACCTTCCTCTAGGCCTCCGCGAAACTATCTAAAACGAGAGGAACCCTCCAGGGGATCGACCGTCGGCCCGACGTCCCTCCTGAGACTTCCTAAGGGCCCATTAAACGAGGGTAATATACACGCGGCTGCAAGGATAAAAACAATCATCCAAATTAAATAAGCAAAGCTTTAAACAAGGTTCGAAAGTTGTTAATCAGATCAACACACAAAAGTGTTTTGAAATAATGATAATCGTCTGAATTAGAATTTTCAAAGTTCAAATGAGGTTCGAATATTATCAATCGATTTGGATCGAATTTTGGACACATAAATTATATATTTGGATTTAGGAGAGCTTAATGGAGTGAAATATGGACTTAAAATAGCAAAAAGATGTCAAAATACAAATATTTAAGTTTTGCTGTGGGCTCATCCGAGCGAAAAATGGGCGCGATCGCGCTTAGTGAATAGTAACTGATACATCCATTATCTCCCTCAAGGGCCTAAAATAATTATTAAGCAAATTCGATGCTTAATCTAAGCAAATAACTAAGATGAACCTCCAAATCATCAACCTATCCCTTAAACCCTAACCCTAACTAGAATGGGCCGCTTAGCCCATTATCCAATCCTAAACCCTAACATTATAATGTCTAGCACTATAAATACCCCAAAAAAAAGAGCCAGGAGGGGAGGATGGAAGCATCTATTAATTGAAGTTTGCCGCACTTTGAGTCAGGGATCCATTTATTTTACTATATGATTTGTGGATTGGGCCACATCATTTTGGCGCCATCTGTGGGAACATCTGACTCGCTGAGCACTGATAGATGTAGACTAGATCACTATGCTTCAATCCCTTTTAGTATTATATATTGAGATACGCTGAAAACTTATAGTTTTTCCACACACCTGTGTATTCTGCTTGGCTTACATTTATAACCATATTGCATTAATTTTTGGGGATGGGAGTGGTAAGCAAAATTTTGGATACCGTTATTGTTATTTAGTCCGTCATAGCTATTGTTCCTTCAGCTAAAAAACATTTAGTTACAAGAGCATGTGCTTTGTGCTTATTGCATTCGAAATATAACTCCGTTATAACTCCACATCACCACTACCACAGGCATTTTTACGCTGTCGTCCAATGGTTGCAATCATATTCATGACATATCTCACATAAATTCTCTATTTGAATATTCGAATCTACTTGATCTTTGAAGATTCGTAAAACTCATTTTTGTCGTATAACTTTGTTCGTAGAATTTACGATTGCCATTATATCTCTCTCCTTGTCATAAAGCAATAGTTTTTAGTCCAGATTCCCAAATATGAGTTCCTCACCTATTTCTTCCTGGATTCTTAAAATGGAATCTATCTTTTATACAAGTACCTTTATCTACTCCTTTTGTATGTATGTTTTCTTCTAAATTTCATAATAATAATAATAGGGATGGCTTGTCTGAATGCATTACGTTTTTTTCTCTCAGATTCTTTCTGCAGTGACTTTTATTTTCATCCTATAATGATTGGAAGTTAGCATGAAAATTCAACCTTTATGTTTGCATTGCAGTGAAAATGAACTGTATGCTTTTACACTTGTCTACTATGTTACTTTACTGAGCATATTTTTACCTGTTTTGCTAGCCTTTCTTGATTCTGTATCTTACATCCAAAGGCAAATGCATGAGCTATGAATTGCAGTAACTTATAAGAAGTGCATATTCCTCATCCTTCGTCAAAAGCCTTTGAAAGACACATAATGTGTGATTTTATCCAATCATGTTACCTTCATTGCCCCCTTTAAGAATAGTTCTTTTTCTTTGTGAGATATGTGAAGAATAGTTCTTTTTCTTTGTGAGATATGTGAAGAATAGTTCTTTTTCTTTGTGAGATATGTGCATGTGTTTAGCTTCTCATAGGACCTTTTATCCAAAAAAAAAGGTCATCGATTCATGTCCATTGGACTGTTGCACTTTCCTTCAATTTATTCTCAGAAACTTATTGAATTTAGCGGACAATGGAAATTTGTAAAGCTTAAAAATATGTTATACCACACTACTCGAATAAACTGCTTGGCTTGGTCTCCTGATAGCCGCATGGTTGTTACCGGATCGCTCGATAGATGTCCTATTACATATGAAGTGGACAAGCCAGCATCAAATCGGATAACAATCAAGGGAGCACACTTGGGTGAAATTTATGGATTAGCTTTCACTGATGAAAACAATGTAGTTAGTTCCAGTGGGGATGCTTGTATCTTTGTATGGACTATAACGACAGAATGATATGGAGAAATGGAGCCTTTCTACTCAGCTTCTTTGTCTTCTTTAAACTGGAAACAATGAGAGATTATTGATGAATGAGGAATATCACCAGCCTAAGGCATGGAGAGCGCATAGGTTTCAGCCGCCTTGTGTCCCATAAATATGCTGGTGATAGTGCTCAAATAAAAATTCTTCGTAATTCTGAAAGTCTGATGCTCAATATCACACTTGGTACTCATAGATGGCTAATTCCTGCTCACAACAAGGGCAGACCTCCCTCATATTACACCAGTGTTGGATTCATTCTTTCAACAAATTTTGTTCTGTATCTTCATTTCGAGGTGAGTGTTTTGCTCCCAATGGTGCTAACTTCTTAAGTTTTACTTGCTTATCCCTCTATGTGGCTTAAGTTTCATTGCAAACTTTTTGAAGTTCAAGTTTATTATCATTCAATGCTATATATTTTGGCTTAAATATGAATGTTATTTATTTTTTTGGCTTAAATTATATATTTGGATTTAGGAGAGCTTAATGGAGTGAAATATGGACTTAAAATAGCAAAAAGATGTCAAAATACGAATATTTAAGTTTTGTTGTGGGCTCGTCCGAGCGAAAAATGGGCGCGATCGCGCTTAGTGAATAGTAACTGATACATCCATTATCTCTCTCAAGGGCCTAAAATAATTTTTTAGCCAATTCGATGCTTAATCTAAGCAAATAACTAAGATGGACCTCCAAATCATCAACCTATCCCTTAAACCCTAACCCTAACTAGAATGGGCCGCTTAGCCCATCATTCAATCCTAAACCCTAACATTACAATGTCTAGCACTATAAACACCCCCAAAAAAGGAGCCAGGAAGGGAGGATGGAAGCATCTATTAATTGAAGTTTGCTGTGCTTTGAGTCAGAGATCCATCTATTTTACTATATGATTTGTGGATTGGGCCACATTAGTAACTTATATATATATATATATATAAACTTCTTATAATAGTAGACCTCTAAATATAAAAAAAAAATTAGACTTAGTTTGTTCTACTCATCATTAAGATTTTTAATTTTCAAGTTTTAGAATAAATTTTGCAAATATACCAATTTTTGTGTTCTTATATTTTCAAGATATTTAGGCCTCTTTTTTTCCATGATTTTAACTCCAACAAATCTCCATCATACTCAAAAAAGCAATAGCATATAATGAGACCAATTTTGAAGTTCAAGTTTGAGGAAAAACTTAGCAAAATTTTCAAAGTTTTGTGTTCATAGACTTTGAGATGTTTTTATCTTTATTATGTCCAATAACTCAACTCCATCCATTCTCAACTAATCCAAGGATTCTATAATCATTATCAAGTTCCAAGGGTATGAATGCATCAAGAGTTAATGTCCACATAATCCACACATATCACATGTATGTGTCACAAGTATGTATCACAACTTATAGTCAAGAATAACTCAATGCTTTCAAGCTTAAAACTACCATCCCATAATAGGAAATTAAGAAAATAGAAAAGTCATAATTCTTACCTCAATCCTTTAGCCACAACCCACAATATGCTCCAAGCAAAATACCTAATCATTCAATATTAAAATCTCTCCGTTATTCATATCTCCAAGAACGACAGTCTCTATTCCAAAAATTTTATCTCAAAGTTCCTAATCATTTAATGGTGAAATTTACTTCTAAAATTATCTTAACTTGATAATCTTTCTAACAGTCATTTCTAATTGATAATCTAACGATTGGATCTTCAACTATACTCATTAAAATTTTACCATCGCTACTATCCCTGTTTCTCGACAAACCTGACACATTTTCTTCCCTTAACATTTTCGGCCACTTTTCTCCATATTTTCTAACATTATCTATGCTCAATAAGGTTTCTAACAGTATATTATATGGGCCGATTTGATAAGATTAAGATAGATTTTGAAGCTTTTAAAATTGAAGGTGAAGCACGGGACATAGGTGGATCCGAGAACAAGGCTTTCTGTTTATTTTAGAATTCAATTTTAAATTTTCAATTATCAATACTTCTATCCCAAATCTACATATTACTCTAGGTAAATCATCTAAATTCCAAATCAATCAATATAATGGTTTCAAAGCGAAAATGAAAACTCATAGAAACAATGAATCAACTAAAATTCTTACCTTTCAAGCTAGAATCCAAAGTTGATTGTAATTTCTTCCAAGCTTAGATCAAATTTTCCTATAGGATTCAAACCATAAGTTATATAAACCTATTCTATCAAATCCTAATCATAAAATCTTAACCAAATTTTGAAAGCTTATCTAGTGACAACCTTACATTTTCCTTTGACGTTGATAATAAAAAAGATGAAGTTGTTCTTGAAAATGGAAAACAAGGTTTCTTTAAGTGAAGCAAGAAACAAGAAGAGAAGCAAGAAGAGAGTGGATGGCTTGTTTTGAGTTCAAATGAAATTTTAATAGAAATAAAGCATGGGATTCATTTGCCATTTAAATTTGTATAGGCTTGTGTGTAAAATTCTTATGGAAGGTAGCCAATTAGCTAATGATAAAGGAGGTCTTGGATGAGGTTAATTATAATTATAAAATCAAAATATCAAGATTAAAGGGGGTGTTTGGCCGGCCACATACATGCATATATATGTATGTATCCTGTTTTATATAATGTATATAATTTAGTGTAAAGTATATTATGTTGGTCTAAGTTTTGGGCTAATTTGGACTAAAAGTTGGACTAAAATTTATCTTTTAGACCAAAATAATGTATTTGATAATTTTTTTGTGTAAAAGAAATTTTCGAAAGTGATAAAATATTTTTTATTGAGAGAAAAAACGCCTGCCTCTAGCGAGCTAACAAAAATACAAGGGAAATAACTAAATAACATCCCAACATATTTATACAACACCAATGATGCTAAGGGACTATTACAAGCTATAGTTTCTAGGCTACAAGCCCCCCAAAAAAAAGTTATTGTTCATGATTACTATTTACCGAGAGCGACTGCCCCCGTTTTTGTGCGGGGATGCGCCGGGAGCAATAACTCGAGCCGTTTTCCCACAATCGCGCCGATTTCAAGCACGGAGTGCCCAGAACAAAACCTAAATTTTTATATTTTGATCTCTTTTTGTTATTCTAAGTCCATATTTCACTCTATTAAACTCTCCTAAATCCAAATATATAATTTATGTGTCCAAAATTCGATCCGAATTGATTGATAATATCCAAACCTCATTTGAACTTTGAAAATTGTAATTCGGACTATTATCATTACCTCAAAACACTTTTGTGTGTTGATCTGATTGACAACATCCGAACCTCATTTAAAACTTTGTTTATTTAATTCGGACGATTATTTTTATTCTTCTAGCCGTGTGTGTATTACCCTGGTTTGATAGGCCCTTGGGAAGTCTCAGGAGAAATGTCGGGTGGCATCGGGCCAACGACTAATGCCCTAGAGGGCTTTCTCTCGTTTTAGATAGTTTCGCAAATGCCTAGCGGTAGGGTTTTCCAATGACTAGTCTATGACACATGGTACGTTGACAGTGTCATATTGTTGGTTGGTTTATCCCTCCGAGTGATCACTCGAGGGAAGGACCCTATAGAGGAAGAAGGGTTTATGTTTAATTGGAGTTATAAGAGTGACAGATCCACCAAATATTAATTCTGCCTTTGCTATTTGATTGTGTGAATTGTTATTACACTCTTGATTTGATTTGCGCTCTCGTTGAGCTACTTATTTATGTTTGCTTGTGAAATTATCACAATCATTTAGCGTATTTTATTTCATCTATTGCTTTGTTGCCTCTATACCGAATTCGTTGAATTACCCGATTCCTTCATCATTTTATAGCTATAATTCTTACTAAGTCAGTGGACTTATTCAAAATATTACCATGTGTAGGTGAATACGATTGCATGTTGTTTAGTTATTTATCTTGGACTTTTGTTACCTCGCTAGAGGTCCGCCTGCCCATAGATAACGTTACCGACCTAGGGACGGCCATTCCTGGGTTTCGAGGTGTTACAAAATATATCCCTCAAGTAGTTAGAGATTTGAGGGAAAAGGACTTCATGAGACTGATTCAAGGGCCAATGATCGTGGCCAAATACGAAGCAAAATTTAATTGACTTATCCAGTATGCTCCTCACATACTAGCTAATGAAGAGAGATGCGGAAGAAGTTTGTAGGAGGTCTCAGGCCGACTTGAGATAATCTTTGGCCGTTTGTCAGCCACAGGATTACAATAGCACCATAAAAATGACATTGGAGTCAGAGGCAGAGTTCCAGGAGCTCCAAAAAATTTCTATTAAAAGAAAAGGAAAATGGTCCAAAAAATAGGACCAGGAGAAAAGAAATAAGGGTTTCCTTGGCAAGAAACCCAAAATCGAAAGTACGTCATCGACAACAGATAAAAGCAAGACCCCAGCGTCAGCTAGAAAGGTGAATTGTGGTTTCTGTGGAGACACCACACATATCGAGGACTAATGCTGGAGAAAGTTGGGAAAATGCCTCCTTTGCGGGAGTGATCAATACTCCATCAAGAACTGTCCTAAGAATGATAGGAGTGGGAAACTCGAGTCGCAAGGTCAACAACAACGGTGTATTGCTGGGCATCCCCAAGTAAAGGCAAGAACTTATGCCTTGACAGGGGAAGAAGGTACGGAGCCTACACAAGTTGTGGAAGGTAAGATTTTAATTCACAATTTCATATGCAAAGCCCTATTTGATCCCGGTGCATCGCATTCATTCATATCAATTGCCTATGCTAAGAAATTGAATCTAACTCCAAAACCTATGGAAATGACATATGAGATTCATACTCTCGTAGGCGGGTGTTATGAAACTAGAATAAGATACCCTAGATGCCCCGTGGTTATAGATAATCAAAATTTTAGTGCTGACTTGACTGAACTGCCAATCCAAGACTATGACCTTATTCTAGGAATGGATTGGCTCTATCAGCATCAAGCTAGGTATCGGAGTCGGAGTAGGTACCAATAATATGCCCAGAAATAACGATATTCCTATCATTTCGGCCATAAAGGCTAGAAAAATTATCAAAAAAATGGGGGACAAGGATTCCTAGGCTATCTGATAAATAAACCTCAGGATAAGGTTGAATTGAAAGATATTAAAGTGACAAATGAATTTTCAGAAGTGTTTCCTGAAGAATTAAATTTGTTACCCTTAGATCGCAAAATCAAGTTTGTGATCGAAACTATTCCTAGGATACACTATTCTCGAAAACCCCCTACCGAATGGCACCAGCAGAGTTAAAAGAGTTAAAGGAACAATTACATGAACTGTTGGAGAACAATTTTATACAACCAAGCTCTTCAGCTTAAGGAGCTCCGGTCCTGTTTGTAAAAAAGAAAGATGGGTTACTGATAATGTGCATTGATTATAGGAAATTAAATAAAGTGACTGTCAAGAACAAATATCTCTTACCCCACATTGATAAATTATTTGATCACCTTCAGGGGTCAGCTGTTTATTCGGGTACTATTAGTTAAAAATATGGGAAGCAGATATTTGTAAAACTGTGTTTAACTCCCATTATGGGCATTTTGAGTTTGTGGTGATACCCTTTGGACTAACAAATGCTCCTACAGCATTTATAGACTTAATGCATTGAGTGTTTCGTCCATACATTGATTGCTTCATTGTGATCTTCATAGATGATATTCTGGTTTATTCCAGATCAGAAGAAGAGCATGAAGAACATTTACAAGTTGTCCTTCAAACTTTAAAGGAGCATAAATTGTATGCCAAATTCAGCAAATGTAAATTTTAGCTAAAGAGGGTGACTTTTTTGGGGCATATAAGGGCATATAATATAAGAAAATAGACTGGAAATGGACCCAGAAAAGGTTGAAGCAGTTCTCAAGTAGAAAAGACCTGAAACTGTTACCGAGGTTAGAAGTTTTTTGGGATTGGCTAGATAATATTACAAATTTATCCAGAACTTCTCTAAGTTGGCCAGACCACTCACTAGACTGATCCAGAAAGATCGAAAATTTGTATGGGATCAACAATGCGAGGAAAGTTTCACAAAATTAAAGAAGAGATTGACAACAGCGGTAGTACTCGTGCTACCTGATAGGTCAGAGGAGTTTACTGTTTATACTGATGCCTCAAGGGAATAATTAGGATGCGTTTTAATGCAAAAAGGCACAGTGATCGCATACGCATCAAGGAAGTTGGAAAATCATAAGCTGAACAACCCTACTTACGATTTAGAATTGGCAGCGGTAGTAGTCTTTACCTTAGCAAAATGGCGTCACTTTCTGCATGGAGCTAAGATTGAAGTTTTTACTGACCACAAGAGCTTAAGATATATTTTCAGTTAGAAAAACTTAAATTTGAGGCAACGACATTGGATTGAATTCTTGAAAGATTATGATTTCACAGTCACCTACTATCCAGGTAACGCAAATGTCGTTGCAGATGCTCTAAGCCGAAAAGGAAAGATAGCAAACCTGAGCATATATTTGCAACTGTTCAGTGCAATCCTAAAAGCACAAGGAGAAGATGATTAGGTTCGAAAGCTAAAGGCCGAAATGAAACCTAATTTTAGAATCGATGCAGATGGATTATTACGATTTAGAAATCAGGTATGCATTCTTGCATCAATGAGAGAAAGAGTGCTATCTACAGCACATCAGATTAAGTTTTCTGTGTATCCAAGAGGAACAAAAATGTACAGGGACCTAAAGCAGAAGTTCTGGTGGGAAGGAATAAAGAAAGACATAGCTGACCATATTCAGAAATGCTTGACCTACCAATTGGTGAAAGTGGAGCACCAGAGACCGTCTAAAAAATTACAATCGCTTCCGATCCCAAATTAGAAATGGGATCAAAGCACCATGAACTTCATGACAGGTTTACCTACTATAAGAGGAGGATGTGATAGTATCTAGGTTGTGGTAAATAGGCATATTTTCTGCCTATCAAAACCCAGTACAATGTTGAAAAACCCGCCAAGATCTACATTAAGGAGATAGTACGGTTACATGAAATTCCTGAGAGTATTGTCTCCAACAGAGATCCAAAATTTACAGTGAGACTATGGAGGAGCTTACAAGACCATCTGAGGATGAAACTGCTTTTCAATATTGCTACTTATCCCCAGACTGATGGTCAGTCAGAAAGGGTAATTCAAATTCCAGAGGACATGTTGAGGGCATGTATCCTGAATTTTCCTAAAAACTGGGATAGGCATTTACCTCTAGTAGAATTTGCCTACAATGACAACTATCAAACTTCCACCCAGATGGCACCGTACAAAGCACTCTATGGCAGAAGATGCAGATCACCTCTTCATTGGGATCTAGATGAATTCAGAAACACGCCAAGTAAAGAAAATGATGTTCTGTGACCTAAACTGATACAAGAAACGATAGACAAAATTCAAATCATCAAGAAAAACACGAAAGTAGATCAAGATTGCTAGAAAAGCTATGCTGATAAGCGAAGAAAGGACTTGGAATTCAATGTTGGGGATAAGGTATTTCTGAAAGTCGCTCTACATAAGGGAATCTGAAAAATGGGCAAGAGCAGAAAATTAAATCCAAGATACACAAGACCCTTCAAGATCGTCGAGCGGATCGGCCCTGTAGCATATCGGCTGGATCTTCCACCAAATCTTATTAGGATTCACAATGTATTCCATTTCACCCAGTTGCAGAGTACTATCCCGATCCCTCACATGTCATTGAGCACTTTGATGTTCCCCTTCAAAGTGACATTACGTACATAAAGCAACCTATCCGTATCCTAAATTTTCAAGTTCGTGAGCTTATGAATCATAGGATACCTCAAGTTAAATTGCTTTTGAGAAATCAGAAAATAGAAGAAGCCACTTAGGAATGTGAGGATGAAATACGGGACAAGTATCCTCACATATTCGAATAAAATATGAATTGGGGGATCACATTCTCTAAAGGGGGGAGAGTGTAATACCTGAAAATTTTCTTAATTAATATTTTAATTCTCCATTTTTTAAATGATAAATCGTTTTGCAATCACAAAAATTGTTTTATCAATCAAAATAATTTCTTTACATTCAAAAATTTTCCTAGCATTCGAAACTTCGTTTACGCACCGTTTTGGCCCAAATGAGCCCAAAACTTGGTGCAATTGAACCTAATTTTTAGCCCAACACATTGAGGCCCAAATTAATAATTTAAAATATATATACATAAAACATCTGCCATAGATATGGCAGCCGAATTTCTCCCCCAAAATAAAGGATATTATTATTTTTCATTCCAAAATTTTATAGCCAAGAGTTGGATTCCATTTTTTTCTATAAATAGGTTAAAGAAGTGGTGTATTAACACTTATTCATCTCATTTTGATTGCAAAGACTTGTCCCCTTCATCTCTATTTTCTTCCTCTCTCTCGACAGCTTTATATATATATACACTTAAAAAAATATTATATTTCTTAATAAATCAGAAGAGGAAGAAAGAAAAGACATACTCCTCTTGGGTATCTTCTTTGGGGTAAGCTTAAAAATATCAAAGCTATGAATCTTAAGGGCATGTTTTCTTTGGAATGTAGGTGTAATGTGAGTTTGGGTTATTGATGGTTTAAATATTGGTTTAAATGAGTAAAATGAATTTGATATGTTGTTTACTTTGAATGTTTATGTTAGTTTATTTAACCTTAGTTTGTTTATGTGTTTACTTTGGGTTGTATGGTGTAAAGTTGTGTAATTTATGAAATGCCCATAATGCCCTTCACAATTGATAACTCGTAAATCTCAGCAAACCAACCATACGAACAAAGACGAGCACATTTGAGAATGAGAGTACGACCAGAATGAAGAGAAAAATAAGAAGAAAAATAAGGAAAAAAAACAACAATAATTAGTATATTACCTTGGCAGTTCTACAGACTTCGTTCTGACTATCGGGGACTTTGTATTGAACTCTGCATAAAAGAACTTAATATATGAAGCAATGAACAAGCAGGCTTCTTTGGTTTCCTTCTGCATTTAAAATCATGAAAAAATTTGAAATTCACCCAAACACAAAGCATACCTTTTGACCTTCTGAAGCCCCCTTTCTTCTTTACTAGCTACTGCTTTACCACAAAGCTGAAGAAAGAAACCAGCGCGAGCTACTATTCGGAGAAGGGTTTTAGATTTTTCGGCTATGGAGAGAGGAGCAAGGAAAGGGCGAAAAGGAAGGAGAGACATCAGATCTGCAGAGCCGCTTTTTTGGAGGGCAAAAACAGAAGATGGGCCAAACAAGCAAAATCTGGTTTGTTAAACCAGAGAAAAATGTTGGTTTAGTTAACAGCCCGTAAACCACCCTAAACCCAGATTTGAGTGTGCGCCCGTAGTTGAAAACCATCAAAGTAAACACTTGTATATATTGGACTATCTCAGCATATTGGGCCTTAACCACCAATGTAAACATGCCCTAAGGAGTTAAGGATTAAATGAAATGCAACCTAACATACTGTGTATGATTTTTTATTTAGATGACTAACTTGCAACTCTTGGATCATCTAACCATAAATCTCAAAGATTAGGACCACATGTAAGTTTATGGCTTTCCTTGCTATTCGATTTATTGATAATGCCTCATTTGGTTGATGATTCCATGTTTTCTTGTTTGAGCATAAAATGAGCTTGTTTGTGATGTTGTATTTGATTCCTTATGATCATGAGCATATAAACTCCTTGTGATTGAGCTATGAAACCTTGAACATCCTTGATAACCCTGCCTTAGCTTATGAATGGATTTGGACCATGGACGATGAAAAACCGAGCAAAAATTCAAGAAAATCGGTTATTTGGACTTATAACCAAAATTTTCTAAAACTTGTAAATTTAAAATCTGTTTTTTTAGCTTGGATTTTAAAGAAGTATGGATTAAAAATGTTATTGGAAAAAGAAGTAATATTTAAAAATGAAAAATTTGAGGCAAAAATGAAAGAAACAAGCCATGATAACAGAATACTAATTTTTCTTCCAAACTTTAATAATCAATTTGAAAATTAAAATTTCTGAAAATTTGTTTAAAAGTCGGATTTTTGGAAGTCTGAATTTCCAACAAAAAAAAAAAGTACTGTTCACAATACTATTCACTGCTTCACCGCGTGTGAACAATAGTGTGGACGCGCTCGGGACAATAGCTTGGGCCGTTCTGCCCGGCCGCTCCTATTTTTTACCACGGATGTGCACGGGCAGTCCCCAAAAATTTTATTTTGACCTCTTTTGCTATTTCAAGTCCATTTTTCACCACTTTTCAATATTTAAAATTTTCAAAATGATTTTTCCCAAGTTTGAGGTCTAATACGAACCGTTCTTGAATTCATTTGATATTTGAATACGTAATCCAATTCAGAGTTATATGTTTGAATATGTTTGTCCATTCTGAACCTATATGCATAGTGCGTTGGGGCCTGGGTAATTTTCAGGTGGATTTGGATTGGGCGATATCGGATCGTCAATTTGAACCCCTGAAAATTCCTATCTGTTAGGAAGCCTAGAAGACTGGAGCTAGGATTCTAAATAGCTATTCAGAAGCACGCGGTCAATCGTACTTCAAAGTTCATTCGTGCTACTCAAGTGGCCACTCGAGTAAGCAAATTTGGAGGGATAAAGAATATATATGTTTTGTTAAAGTTATAAGGGTGACAAATCTACCAAATATTAGTTTTAGCCTTATATATTTGACTGACATGAATGTGATAATAATTTGAGCTAATTGTTTCGCATGTTCACCTTGATTATTTCAAATTGTTAAAAATCACATTCATGATTCGATTCTTACTATGTTCGTCTATTGAATTCTTACTTCTTTTGTGTTATCATCTGTCTCTCTCTCTCTTATGCCATAAAACTTGCTTGGTCGGTGGACTCGTGATTTCATATTATCATGTAGGAAATTAACTCGAATGATTGGGAATGAGAAGAGCTCAAGTAGCATTTTGTATTTTGATTTATGTAATTGATCATGTATAAGTTTAGTTGGACTTGTGTGGAGATTTTTTATATGGATAGATCATATGTTGGTGGATCTCATGATGTAAGTTTTGCAATCTTTGGCATGTAAATTATGGAATATGTTCGGTTCTTAAGTATGAATGAGATTGGGATTTTCTGTTTTATGGTTTTTAGTTAGTTTTTGTTCGTGAGTAGCGTCCCAGACCTAGGGGTGGCCTCTCTAGTACTCCGGGATGTTACATTGGTAGAAGCTCTTGAACTATATATACATATGTATACATATTCCCACATGTTTTAAAAAACTTGGACAATAATTTGTGGTATTAGAAAAATGATAATATCTCCCCAAAATGGGGGATATCTATCCAGCAAAGATCATTTTCAGATTTTCTATTTTTTTTTAAATTGAAAATTGAAAATTGGACTTTGATTTTTGGGCCGAAATTGGTTTTTTTGAATCAAGTTTAATTGTGATAAAATTTTCGATTGATAAAATGAAATATTTTTATTGTCAGAAAAATTTTTGAATGATCATAAAAGAAATCGTTAGTAATTGTGAAGAGGTTTTAAGTTTGAAAAATGAAAATTTGAAAATATAATTAGGGGAATTTTCGGGTGTAAGAGAAATTTTTTCACATGTGAGAAAATATTTTGATTATAAGAGAATTTTCGTGATTATGAAATTGAATTATCGTTAGAAAAATAAAGGTTTAAAAAAATTTATTAAGAAAATTTTCGGGTGTTACAATGTGTTTACATATTTTGAAATTTTGGGTTGGGCTTGAAAAACTTTTGGTCCCATGTTTTGGGCGAAATAATTTTGTTTACATCAAAATAATGCATATGATAAATTTTGTGCGCAAGAAAATTTTTATGGATGTGATGAAATATTTTTTATCGAAGAAAAGTTTCTAGTAGCTGTGAAAAGGTTCGTTTTTTGAAAAATGAGAATTTGAAAATTTAATTAGGAAAACTTTCGGGTTATTACAATTATCATAATAACCTCTACATTATTAAGGAGGTCAAGCAAAAAAAAATCATATTTTATAAAGTTGTAGCTTTTTATTATATTAAATATGTAATTTATAAATTAATTCAATAAAAATACTTTGTAATATTATTTTAATAATATTTACTTAGTGTAACGCCCCGAATCCTAGAGCATCCGCCCTTAGGTCCGAAACGCTACCCGATGGGGAGGGGCTTATAAAATCATTCTTAATTTTCAATGCAACGGAAATTTTATTCAATCGATAATCAAACACATACTCATTGCAAGCCCCAATTTTTTTTTTTCAAAACGGTAACTAACTTATTAGTACTAACTTGAGTATGTAAATGCTACAAACTATTACAAATCCACAATTTCTCATATCCAAAATTTAATAACTAAATCTCCAAGCTTGATGCAAATCCCAAATCTTAATCACCTACACATATTAAACTTATAAAATAAGTCCGAATAACTTAGTAAGAAATTATGGCACGATAAGTATCAAACAAGGCTCGAGTGGAAAATTCTGGAATGTCCAATAAAATAACAGATGAACCAATAAACGAGATTGGAG
>JACFYI010003740.1:190277-204624 GCA_014898755.1 Handroanthus guayacan
GGGCGAGTAACCGGCAATTTTTTTTTCTAAACTCCTTGATATATCAGACCTCCAAAATTGCAAAATTTAACATTTATTTGTTCTAGTCATCATTGAAATTTCTAATTTCTAAGTTTTGAAGAATTTTGGCAAAAATAGCAATTTTGATATTCTTAAACTATCAAGTTGTTTAAGCCATCTTTTGTCCATAACTCCAATTCTAACAAACCTCCAACATGCACGAGGAAGCAATAGCATATGAAAAAGCCAACAGTTCAACAAGAACAAATGTCCAAAGCAAGGGAAATTCCATACAGTTCTATCAACAAAATTCATCAATACAAATGTGGGTGTCAAATCAAGATAGCCATTCCATAATAGGGATTCAAGGAAATAGAAAGCCATAATTCTCAAGATAGCCATTCCATAATAGGGATTCAAGGAAATGGAAAGCCATAATTCTTACCTCAATTCTCTAGTCACAACTCACAATATGCTCTGAGGAAAATACCTAATCATTCAATATAAAAATCTCCACATTAATCATATCTCCAAAAACGGTAATCTCTATTCCAAAAATTTTATCTTAAATTTCCTAATCGTTTAATGGTGACATATAAGTCTACGATTATCTTAACTCAATGATCTTTCTAATGGTGACTTCTAATTGATGATCCAATGATCGGATCTTCGCTTATACTTGTTTAAATTTAACCATAGCTACTGTCCCCTGTTGCTCGGTTGATCTGACATGTTCTGTTCCCTCAATGATTTCAGCCATTTTTCTTCATATTTTTGAGTGATTCTCAATTCTATCATTATCTACACTCGATAAACTTTCTAACAGTATATTATATGAGCCGATTTGATATGATAAACTTAGGTTTTGCAGGTTTAAAAGTTGAAAGTGAAGCAGGGGACATATGTGGATCCGAGAATAAGGCTTTGTGTTTATGTGTTAAAATTCAATCTTAAATATCCAAGATTCAATATTTTCGTCCCAAATCTAAATACTATTCTAGGAAAATTATCAAAATTCCAAATCAACCAACACAATAGATTTCAAGGAATCATATATCAAGGATAGGAATTTCAACAAGGGTAGCATCCAATTTCCTTCTAATACAAGGATTTCATATCATCACATACTAAGAATTTACAATAAACATCTAGGATTCTAATAAAAACCTATGCTAGCAATATGGAATCAAAGAAAAAAGGAAGCCATAATTCCTTACCTCTTAGCTATATCCAAAGGTGAGAGCAACTCCTTCAAAAATAATCAAGTTTCCTAAGAGAATTGAAAATTATGAGAAATTATACCTTGTTCCATATAACCCTAATGAAAATCCTAATCAAAGTAGAAAACTTACCAAGTGTTTCAACCTTGATTCCCCTTTCAATTTTTTTTTTCTCTTTTGTTTTTTCCTTAGAACTTGAAATCAATGAGAAATAGGATGAAATCTTTGTGTAGTAGACAAAAATGTATGAAGAAAATCAAGAGGGTGTTGGCCAATTTTTCTTTGATGAAAGAGGTGAGTGATTTTTCTTTTTGCAAGACAACATTCTTTTGTAGGAAATATTATTGGGATTTATATGTCATTTTTTATTTTGATGAAAGGTGCCAATTGATTGTGGTGTGTAGCCGAAATAGTCTCATGTTAATTTAACTTGGATGGGATTAATTCCATCATATACTAATAAAATATCTTGGCTCTATGTGTGTGTATAGCCAAATGTGTGTGTGTATATATATGTATATTTTGTTTTCGTATAACACATAATCTAATATATAATACATGTAAAATTTGGGGAGAAAAAAGGTTGGGTTTTTTTTTATGATTTAGACTCAATTTTTGGACTAAGAATTATTTCTTGGGGCAAAATAATATATTTGATAGTTTTTTGGTGTAAAATAAATTTTCATAAATGATAAAATATTTTCGTTTGGGAGAAAATCTCAAAACGGTGAAAAATCAACTACCGATTAAAATTTTTCTCAAAAATATTTTAAAACGTCTATCGATTGAAAATTGAGGGTTCAAAAATTAAATTAGAAAAATCTTTTGTCTAGAATTTAATTAGAGATATTTTCTCATTTTAAAATTTAATTACGGGAATTTTTCAGGTTGTTACAGATTGAGTGAGTCTTGCCGGATGGAGGGTCCTGGCTCCACAAAGGGTGGTGCTAGCTCTACAATAGGCTTACTACGTGGAGCGACATCACCAGCAACTCGAGCCTTAGCATTAGGCTGAGTAGGCATAGATTGACCTCTGGGTCCATGTATTCTTCGCTTAGGCATATATGCGAAATCATAATGTTAATAAATTTAGGTATCATAAAAGTAGAGTATAAAATTCATATTACGAAAGCAAAACATATGCATACAATTCCTATAATACCACAAATTATGCACATATATACAATTATATGGTAATGTTTGCAAAAGAGATAAAAGTAATACTTATACCTACCAAAGAACCGTATCCTCATTATCATCATCAATATTTTCAGTAAGTGCCAAACTTGAGGATCATCATTCATCAGACCTCTTGCCAACTGTATATGTGTGATTTCATCAGAGAACAATTGCTCTAGATTTTGTGTTGGGTAAGTCATGTAAGACACCATAATGTCTTCATCATCTAGACCCATCTCCTATAAGTCTCTTGGTTTTAAATGAATCAGTATGCTCCAATCAGTTTCCTTCTCATCATCCACATAATAAACCGTTTAAGCCTCAGAAGTTTTTATATATGGTTTATCATCTTCATGTTCACCAGTATGTATCAATCATGTAAAGTTAATAGACGTGAAACCCAAATTATCAGTCTTCGAGCCTCTTGAATTAGTAATATTAGCCAATTCACATTTAAATAAGGTTATCATAAATATGCCATTATAGCTAAGCTTTATAAGATCTACTAGCTTTCCATAGTAGGGCACCCCTCCAAACTGCATTTGGACATCACTACTGGTCGAGTGAGATCTAGTCCTGAACATACCAAAAACTCTACTATTTTGAGTTTTTAATCCTTTATCTCGAGGCAAAGTATGAAACTTGTATCCATTAACATTATACACAATGAACCTTCTAGCTTGATTTATAGGACCTTCAGCAAGACTAAGTAAAAACAGCTTTATCTGTTTCACTAATATTATCACGATAACTGTTAATCTAAAGACAAAAACTCGTATTAGTTGATAGTTATGATTTACTCATTAAAATTTAATAAAATAACACATAGCTATAATCTACTCCCCTGATTAGAAGACCAATTGACAAACTCTTTATGAACCTTCTTGTCTATCTCGTTAGCTTCCTAGTATGACTCCTCAGTTGTCTCCGTACAATGTTTTTAAATTCCTTGTATAGATTTATTATATTAGACATGCACCAAATGAAAACTAATTGGTGAAATAAGTTTAAGAACTACTCATTGTAGATAAGAATCAACTATAGGGCAATTGGTTAAGATGTGTCTATGAGCTTGTAACTTCTCCGTGGGTGTTAGTGTAAAAAATGAATAGCCACTAATTAGCTTTCCAATTTGAAGAAACAATTTATCTATTCGTGAGTTACAGTGTGTATCATTAGGTACATCATCAACACGATGAGGTCGATTCCTTCTAGTCTCAATATCATCTAGATACCTCGAACAAAATATTAAGATCTTTTATATAAGATAACCTTCCGCTATAGAACCCTCTAGTCGAGCCTTATTACGTACAAATGATTTTAATTTCCCCAAGCACTTAATACACCCCAACAAATATAATTAGTAACATATTTATATATCACTAATATTTAATTCAAAGAGATACCATGACAAATCGAGTTACCTTTCTATAGGATACATCTATCTATGCTAAACAGGCCTTCCGAATTTAATCTCTTCAACAAGGTGAACAATCAAATGAACCATGACCGTGAAGAATGAAGGGGGAAACAATATTTCCATATGACATAAAGTGAGGATAACTTGATCTTGCAATTTGTCTAGATCAGAAACATTTAACACTTTACTACACAATTGTCTGAAAAATGAGCACAATTCAATCAGTACTACTGACACCTCATGTGGTTGCACTGTTCGCATCGCTAGTGGTAGCAATTGCTCCATCAATATATAAGAGTCATGACTTTTTAGCATCTCATTCAACGTAGGATTATTCAAATCAATACATCTTGAAATATTGCTTGAATAACCATCTAGCACAGTCATGTTCTTTAAAGCCATTAGAAATGTTTTTTTTCCTGCACTTGTCATTGTAAAGACTACGAAAGGATACTTTCCATTTTCATTTGGCCAAAGGTCATGTTTTATACTCATAGCTTTAAGGTCGTTACGAACATTCACATGATCCTTTGTTTTTGAACTACCATTTAGCAAAGTATAGATGACATTATCGCACACATTCTTCTCAATCTGTATAACATCAAGATTGTGATGCAACAACTTATGTTTTGAATATGAAAGCTCAAAAAATATGCTTTTCTTTTTCCATTGTTGAGTGCTATCTAGTGCAACACGTCCAACACACGTTCTTTTTCCTCTTACTTATTCTTCTACTTTTCGACCAAACATCACATCAATGTTATTTATTTGTTCAAGAATATCAAAACCAGACATTTTTTTGGTGGGTCATGCATGTTTTGCTCACTGTTAAACCGAGCCTTGTTCAATCTAAATTTTTGTCTTTGATTAAGAAATCTACGGTGACCCATAAAACACCATTTTATACTATCAAGAAGAGTGTATAGTATCAAATACCTTCCAAGCTTCAGAACGTTTAAGGTACCTCATCATTCCATCCTTGTTACTATCCACAGCATGCCACCTCATATCCTCAGCAGTCTTTAACCACAAAAATAATCTTTGTAGTCGAGGCTTTAAAGGAAAATAGCAAAGAGCTTTTGCAGGCATCTTCTTTTTCCTATCACTATTATCACTGTAAATCTCTTGCCCACCATCCTTGGTCCTTGATTTCCATCTGGACTGGTTACGGACTTTACATTTCTGCCTCTCTGCATCATCCTTGTTACCCCAATACAGCATACAATTATTCGGATAGGCATGTATCTTCTCATAGTTCAATCCAAGTTTGGTGATAATTTTCTTTACCTTATAGAAGGAGTTCGGAATCTTTGCATGTTGAAATGCATCTTGTAGTAGCTCTAATATCATTGTCATGGCCCTATCACTCATCCCACAAAGGCATTTGATATGATACAGCTTGGCTAAAAAAGAGAGTTTTGAATATTTTGTACACCCTTCGTACAATTGTTGTTCCCCGTCTCTTACTAATTCATAAAATTCTTTTATTTCATCTGATTTTTTAGTCACATCCAGTGCTAGTCCTCCACCTTCACCAATGTCATCATTAGATGTAAAGGATTCATTTGTATACTTTGTTGAATAAAATTTAACCACAGTCACATTAATTACGTGAAATATAAAATAAAAATAGAATGTATATATATTGTGTGACATAATTTTGTATATTTCCTAAAATAAATGTTTAAGTGGATAAATAATAAAAAAGCTTGTTATTATAAAATATCCAAAGCCGAATTCACTTTATCATTTACTCCTCATTACCTTTTACGCTAGTCAACACTCCCAACTTTAAGTTTAAGCTTAAAGCCAACTTCTCAAGGCTATTGATATGTCAAAATGCCCCACTTATTACATTTTTCCTCCTTTTCTTTTTCAGTTTCATTTTAGTTTTCTTTTTTCTGCTTTTTTTTCATTAACAGAAAACTATACATGGTGCCTTTTCTTCTTCATTTTTGCTATCATTCACACATTCCTCCCCCCTCCCTGTTTTTTTGGTCCCATTCTCTGATTCTTTGCAAATGGTCACATCATCTCCTTGGGGAAGTAAGCATCATATTTCCAAATCGTAGTTGAGTTGGGATTGGGCATTGGTGCCATTTTCTACTATTTCCCACACCTTGAATTGGTTATGCCTATAAAATAGAGAGGCCTAAAGAGATGAATCAAACTACCATACATTCTCTTCTATTCAAGATTTCACTTTGTGTTCTATAAGAAAACTTGGGTAAGTACGTATTTTCTAAAGTTTTGATTTCTTGAATTATTCACTAAGTCATGAAACTTATTGTTTATTTACAAATGTACAGACCTAGCTCCTGGGATGACTTTGCCATCTTTTGAACACCTTAAACTCTAAATGTTACCTTTGAGAAAGAATCTTAATATATAAAGACGGAAGACTTGGGATCATGTTAAAGATGTAATAGGCCATAATAGATGTGATTATGTCTTTGTTGGAAGTTTTGTACTTTGGTGTAGTTGTAAACCCCATTCTTATTTTGGTTGGCTTGTACACTATGGGTTTCATTATGACATGTTTAAGTGATCATTATAAGCATTATGCTTCCCAATAGACAATGGATGTTGTAACAAGGAAAATGTTGACACTTCACTTTGCAATTCCCTTGACCATGGCCTTATCCATGCTAAAATATATGGTGCACCACTTGAAATATTTTAAAAGCCTAGTTGAGTGTATGGTATTATCCTTATAAAAGATTTAATACACAATATTGCTTGAATGCTTTGAAACACCTCAACATACACACTCCACACCTCATTAAGCTCTTCGCGTTAGCTTCCCTAAATCATGATGGCACGATTCTTTTGAAACAAAAGTCCTTGTGTGCAAAGGTGGTAATCATACTAAAGTCAAGAAGTATGAAACACATATTTTAGAAGTACATAAGCTATGTTTAAAAAAAATGGAAAATTTTGGAAAATTTGTTACTCCTTACAATGCAACATGTTTTAAGCGCTTCAGAAATCTTGAAATTTTTTGTTTTGAGTTTTAGAAAACAAATGTTGAAGGCTATATGAGGTTTATTTTTCTAGCACTTAAAATTTTAACTGCACCACTATGGAAAAATGCATATGTCTATGGGCAGGTTTCAACAAATGAAAAACTAAAGCCAAATGATAATGCGTGCATAACACTGGGGTAACGATTCGGATCTAGAACATCCATCCCTAGACCGGAAATCTCTACCAAATGGGGAGGAGCTCCAAAAATAATTTTCAAATTTCAATGCAGCGGAATTTCTGTTCAACCCTCAATCAAATACATATTCATTACAAGCCCCAAAATTACAATATCCCATAAGGTGTGATAAAATAATTTATGCTATCAAAAATGAGAATTGTGTTCGAAAAATATTTATTTATTTTTATTTAATATTTAAATATTACGAAAATGCAAAAAATCCTAAAAAATTTGATTTCTGTAGTATTCGTCCTTTGTTTTGGGTAAAAATTTGCGTGGAGCCTTGGAATTGTATGAGGATTTTGTTTGTGTTTGTGGAATTGAAATTTTGTGCTCGAAAAATATTTACCTATTTTTAATTAATCCCTAAATGATACGAAAATTGCTGCCAAAAAACGTAAAACTGAGAATATGTATCCAAATATGTGGAGACAAATGCATATTCATAACCTTATAGCAACAACATCTTTTACATTATAAGTTCATGAGTATGTATAGACACTACAACTATTACAAATTTTTACTAACTTAATAAAATTTCTCCAGCTCAAGAAGTTTCGAACTCAATTTCATATTACAATTCATATCATCCTTATAAATAAATATTCTAAACAATTTCTTACGATTACAAGTCGATCTGATTTTTCCTATGATTCAATACTTTTATTCATAAGTTCTCATACCTAGAATAAAGAAATCACAATCTTCAAATTTGATAGAATTCCAAAAACTTAGTCACCTACACATATTAAAATTTATAAAATAAGTCCAAATAACTTAGTAATAAATTATGGCTAGGAATAAAATGGTAAGTTATCCAGAGAATGCTCATGGAAAAAATTCCAGAATATCCAATAAAATAAGAGATGAATTAATAATCAAGATTGAAGCATCCAACAATTGAGTACAAATCCAATAATGAGCTTAGACAGTTTAATAACCAAGCGAGTTAAAATATGCCATGTGATTATGATAATTCAAAAACGAGTTACTCAAATATGAGCGTAAAACAATTCACACAATCGTATAGCAGAGACTGAACTAGCCACGAGCCTAAGAGTAATCCTCGAAAACCGACCTCTAGGCTCTTTAGAATTATCCAACATTAAAGAAGCTCCAAGGTTGAGATCGATGATGATTATCATCCTAATCTTTTCCCTTGAAGTTCCCAGGGCTCAATATTCATGCATTAGGTTTTAAAATCAATAACAATTATCCGAATTTAATCAAACGAAACTTCAAAATGCGTGTTCGGACAAAATCAATCCCATTCGCAAGATGGTACAGAATGAGCATCAATTCAATTACAATTGGTCCAATTTAATCAATATGAACTTTCAACGAGTATCGGATGCAATTATTCGATTCAATTCAAATTTAGAACATATCAAACGATAAGTCAAGCTCAAACATTTCGAAGGAATGATCTATGGACAAATCAGATGATATTTCAAAAAAGTATTTCAAAGGAGCATTCCGTGATTTCAAAAGCGTGCACCATGGATATATTAATCAACATTTCAAAAATCTTTCAAAAGATAAAAATATATCACATCATACTTTTGAAGTCATTTTAAAATAATAAGAATCATAACTAATATTTCGAAAATAATTCAAAGCTATAAAAACTATGAGCAATATTATAAAAACGTGTTAAAGGTGTAAAATCCTTCAACTGTATTTTGAAAACATTATAAAAGAGAGAAATTCATAAAGTATTTTGAAAATATTTCAAAAAAATGGAACATGACCGACAATTTTAAAATATTTCAGAGGAGAGGAACTCATAAACAATACTTTGAAATTATTTTTGAAGAGTAAAACTACGAATGATATTTTAAAAATGTTTTAAAAATGGATTTAACGAGGCAAAAATAAAGTTAAAATCATGAAATGGGGTTCAAAATTAAGCATAGAAATTTTACAAAACAAGCCAAATAAGTCCATGTTTTTATTTTTCAACAAAATAATACGTATTCGATAATGTCTGAAATTTTCAAAAACACAAAGTTATCAAATCATTGACTAAACAAAGGAAATGACCACAATCATATCTAATTGTCCATAATAATCATCAAACAAGATAAGAAACTCATAATAATCTAACCATGAATAACAATAACAAATTCAAACTCATGCTTATTACAATAAAAGCAAGAAAATGAAATCATGATAGAAGTGATTTCATTATCAATGAGCACAAGGAATAATCATAATCCTTACCTCAATCCTTTGATCACACTCCATAATATGCTTCTAATTTATAAAATATGCTCCAAGAAAATACCCTAATCCTTCAATATCAAATTCTTTTTGTTAACCACTTTTCCAATAATAGCAGTCTCTATTCCAAAAATTGTATCTCAAAGTTCGTAATAGTTTAACAGTGAAATTTGCTTCTACAGTTATCTTAACTCAACGATTTTTCTAACAGTGGCATCTAATCGACGATCTAACAGTTGGATCTTCGTCTATATCTACTCAAAGTTCAACCATTGCTATTGTCCCCTATTCTCGGCAGAACAAGCATGTTGTGTTCCATCGATACTTTTGGCCCCTTATTTCCATGTTTTCGAGTGATTCTTGATTCTAACATTATCCACACTCAACACGATTTCTAAGGGTTGTTAGAGTAGTGCCCCGCAGTCAATTAAATTTGGCTTTATAATTACTGCTCTTGTATAAACAGTCTTATTTTTTCAATATAAATAAAATAGTCATCTTCTTGATATCCTCGTAAATTGTCTTATCAACCATCGATATGGAAGAAATCCTCTAGATCACATAAGGCTATGCGGGTAGGTCACACATATGATGGTGATCATGAAACTAGTCTCTAAATGTCTTGATCTTAAATTCTCCAAGTCATAGAATCTTTGACACGAGAGCATCTTAGATTTAGATAAACTTGCACTAACGATGCACGATTCAAAGAGTTGAAGCACTGTCCCTTTTCATTGGTAATCAATGTAGTTGATGCCGGTGCATGTTAGTGGGTACTTGTTAGAAAATAATTTACTTAGAGACCCAACATGGAGAATTCCATGAGATAGCCATAGTGGCATTCGATGATGGATTATTCTTTATCTTGTGATATAGTACATACAATTAGTTCTTAATGGACTACCCATCTTCGAATAAAATGGCCTACTTTGGTGCCCAAATGCAGCAAAGCTATTTCACCTATTTTCTTCTTGACTTCATCTCCTCTTCATTCTTTTCTTCTAAAACATAAAGGCAAAATATAAACTATTTTAAATTTGAACCCGCAATCATCAAAATACAAAAATATGTGGTAATTTTCTATGCTATGAAATTTTCACTAAACATATGAAGCGAGAAATGAAATCAAAACCGTACTCCTGCAAACTCACACTCGTACTCTTGCATTGTCTCAACACTTGACTAGTCACTCATTCAATCAGTAAGTTTAGTTTACAAATTTTTCTTTGTTTTATACAACAGGTGAATTTGAAATTTTAATGTACTGGTTGTCAAATTTATGATTTGAGATTTGTGAATATCATATTAATTGAATGTTATTTTTTTGGGGGATTAAGACTCTGTGTCTACAAATAAATGTTGAAAACTTAAATTAGTACAATTATTTAAATTAGGTTTGTTATTTTCAATCAAGAACTTTTTTTATTTGAATTTTGAAGTTTTATTTATGAAGATTTTTTTCGGTTGTTTGTAATGGAGGCTTAATGATCGTGTGATAACTTACATCAAGTATAAGTACTTGATATTATTGATGATCAAGCCAACAGAAAGCAATTTCAACACACAAAGCGAAAGACAATTTTGGCATAAACACGTTTGTAAGATATCCTATGTATTGAATTTTTATGTAATTTGCATTAATTTTTATACATTTGTGCATTTCTTAAATTTTTGCTTTGGCAACGCAGTCAAAATATTTTGGTCTACCGATGTGACAAGGTGAGGCGATAAAAAGGGACCTCAAGCAAACAATGAAGATGAGATGAACACAAGAAGAGAAGACATGAAATGGGATGAAAATGAAATAAAAATGGCCTTGTAATAAAGATTTTCCTCCGTTTGGGCACCAAAGTACGCCAATGTTCGCAATAAAATTGAGACTTCATTAAGTTCTAGTAATGAGGCTGATAGAGATCTTTGAAAGCATTGGGGGACGGAAAGTGATAAGGATGTGAAAATTGGAGATTGTATTGTGATAGAAAGTGAAACAAGAGGACCCAATGTGACTTTGTGACATAATTGGTGGAATAAAAATTAAATTCCTAGACCAAAATTTTCACCAAAATTGGGAATCTAATTAACTTCTAATAGTGAGATTGACCGAGGGATAGAAAGTGATTAAAATTAAAAATTTTGGAATGCAAGCTGATGAGGAATGAAACCGATGGACCCAATGTGATTTAGTGTCATAGTTGAGGAGCTAAAAATAAAATTTCCCCTTTTGTTGACATTAACTCTTTGTCAACTTACTTGTTGTGATTGGGGACGTCCATCATCCCTTTTGTAGCAAAGTTTGGCTCGTAATTTGTGAATTTATTATGACAATTTCAAAATATTCCAAACCCACCATTTTTCAAATATTATTCCAAAATACGTAAAAGACTAGAGGTAACAAGAGTGAAACTCGTGGATTAAACACGTCAAATATTATTCTGCTTTCCAAGGTATGATTTCCTGCGTCTTTTTCATTTATGTGCAATACCAGATATTAACACATACTGGACCTTTTTAGTAGATATGAAAGGCTTCCGCAAGTTTGACTTTTGGCTCTTACAGCTTTTAAGTCTTTTGGTGGGAGTATACAATTCATTCTTTATTTGTTCCTATAAGCATGATGTGATTGCTTCTCTTTCGACTATGAATCACTCCTTCCTTCAGTTCTTTCTTTCAAAACTAGATCAGAATAAACTATTATTTGATCCTTTATATTTAAGAAAGATTACTTTAAGAAAATCATCAATATAGTAGGTTGGCTTGTTATTATTAGAATCAAGATTGAACTGAAAGGTCAACAAGGTGGAGTTGGATATGGTTGGAACTACATCTATTGTGTTATAATGAATTGAATTTGACTAAAAGTTCGAATAGGATCTATGGTAGGTATCATTTGGAGTCAAACCGTGTGGAATGGGATTTTCTCGAAGCTGTTATGCTGCGTTTGGGTTTTGCAGCTAATTTTGTGGATTTGATTTCACTTTGCGTATCGAGTGTTACTTATTCTTTTTTGCTTAATGGTTGCCAATTCGGTCATTTGCGGCCATCTCGAGGATTATGGCAGGGCGATCCACTATCACCCTATCTGTTTATTATTTGTGTCGAGGCTTTTATTGCTTTGATTAATCATGAAGAGGAGTTAGGTCATTTACATGGTGTTAAGATTGCTCATTCTGCTCCTATGATTTCTAACTTGTTTTTTGCATACAATACATTCATTTTCCTACGTGCAACATTGGATGATGTGGTTGTGATGAAAGATATTATTTCTAAATATGAAAAGGCTTCTGGACAACGATCGAAAAAAGGAAGTTTTTAGTTTTTTATGGGATAAGATTGGAGCTAAAATTTAAGGGTGGGGTGAAAAGAAGCTTTCTAAAGCCGGAAAGGAGGTGCTAATCAAATTGGTACTACAGTCCATTCCAATCTTTATTATGAGTTGCATTTTACTCCCTAGAAATCTAATCCATGATATTGAGGTTGCTACTCGTAAATTTTGGTGGGGGAATGGCACTACCCGTAAGCTTGCTTGGCTTTTGTGGGATTTCTTATGCAAATCGAAAAAAGAAGGGGGGTTAGGGCTGCGTGATTTATATAGTTTCAACCTTGCTCTCTTAGCAAAACAAGGTTGGAGACTCTTGTCGCAACTGGAGTCCCTCTTGGCTCGGGTATTTAAGGCTCGTTACTATCCAAATTCAGATTTTATGCATGCCACCTTAGGAAGACGTTTGTCAAGCACTTGGAGAAGTATTTTTCTTGCTAGAAGGTTCTTAGATGCCGGAACCGAAGACGTATTGGTAATGGGAGAGATACTGCAATTTGGGGGTCCTCTTGGATTCCAAAAGATGGCTCTTTTCAAATCCTCACATCTCGACCGATTCATACGGCGCAACCTGATGCAGTTGATCAACTCATTGATGCATCCTGCTGTAAGTGGAATGAACCCCTTCTTCGTGCTACTTTCTAGCCTATATATGTAGAATGAACCTCCGTATTCCTATTGGGTGTCTACAGTAAAATGACAGAATGGTGCGCCATTATTCATCTAATGGGCAGTTTGTGGTTCGGAGCTGCCATCATCTTATTTGCAGATTACGGAGAGGGGAGAATATGAGGGATCAAGCACATACAAGTGGATATAGTGAATGGAGTTGGGCTTGGATTTGGAAGATGGATATTCCCCCAAGAATCAGACCATTCATTTGGAGGGCTTGTTGGGATATTCTACCTACTAAACTGCAATTGTTTCGGTGGCGTATTACTAGCGACCCATTTTGTCCATTTTGTCATACTGAACCTGAATCAATTTTACATGCAATGCGTGATTGTAATATGGCTTGTCATGTTTGGTCTGGAATAGAGTTTGATGCTGCTATAGGCTCTTTGAGTGTCCCTACTTTTAAGTGCTGGATTCAACACATTTTTCATAAGTTGGAGCATTCAGAACTAGAGTTAGCTGTAACACTTTGCTGGGCAATTTGGAATAATAGGAATAATATCTTATGGGGCAAATATCAGCAGCTTTCTGTGGAGCCACTGTCATGGGCGAAAGTTTTCCTTGAAGATTTCCAAAGATTCCGTCTGCGTGAGTCTATGCATGCATATTGATTCTGTGTTGACAGATTGTTGACAAGCTCCAAACCAAGGTTTCATCAAAATAAATTTTGATGGAGGGTTACTTGTTGATGATGGAATTTCAAAATTGTTGTTGTTGCTAGAGACCCCACGGGTCAGTGTCTTTGGTGGGAATCACAGTCGTGTGGTGGGAGATTTACTCCTGTTGTTATTGAGGCCAAAGCAGCTCTTTTGTCAATTAAGACGGCTTTTGAAAAAGAATGGAAATCTGTTATTATCAAAGGGGACTGTCTTGAGGTCATCAATGCGCTCCAAAGTGAAGATTGCAACCTCTTGCCAATTGGGGGAATCATTGAGGAATGTCAATCTTTATACACTTTGTTTGATTTCATTCAGTGTTGTTACGTTAGGAGAGCATGCAATGTTTTAGTACATGACCCTGTCAAGATTTGTAAGAGAGGAGATATGGCTTCTGCTATTCTTCCTGAGGCTGTTACCAACTTTATATGATTATTATATATTTGTTTTCTT
>JACFYI010003740.1:207968-219476 GCA_014898755.1 Handroanthus guayacan
TTAGGCATGTTACAGCATGTCCACGCGGATTTGGGAGAGAGGGCTCATGAAGATGAAGCATTATACCTGGAAGTGATAGAGGCGGATTTCTGAACTGCGGTGCTGGCCACCGTCGGTGGAGGGAGGAGAGGGAGAGATTTGGTATGGAGTGCGGAGGGAGGCACACTTTTATAATCTTCTTCTTCTACTACTTCTTTTTCTCCCTGTTCTTTTTCCTTTTCTTTTTTCTTTCTTTTTGAAAATCCAAGGGCCTCAACTGCCCGGTGTACTTAAAATTTCAAATATAACATTAAATTAATATTATATACTAATTAATATTTTCATTTTCATTTTTATATTTATGAAAGTTTCATTCAAAGATGAAGTTAAAAAACTTTAAACATTTAATTTAAAGTTATAATCTTTTTCTAAAATTTAATTTGCTAAAATTAAGTTTATCATCAATATAAATGAAAAAATAATGAAAAACTTTATAATAAAAATTAATTTAATAAGTTTCTACATTTTAAATTTTAATTTAGTCCAAAAATAAATTATTAAATTTTTTGATTGAAAATTAATGAAGTGTGTTTTTTAGATTAAATAATTTATAGATTATAGATGAATATTTCCAGTATAAAGTTCCTTTTATAGTAACTCTCCTAAATTATTTTAAGAAATCATTAAAATAAATAGCCTCACATATGATTTTGCCTATGTCAATTATCAACAGTCTAATACAGAAAATTATAGATAATAAAATTACTATTTTTTTTAATGGTAACAAGAATTTTATTACTCAAAAGAATTACAAGATTGAATTGAACATGACCATCATGTAACGACTTAAAAATTCCCTTAAATATATTTTCAAAATGTAAATTCTTTTCATAAATTCAAAATGACTTCTCTTACAACCGTTCAAAAGCTCTTAACAATGAAAATATATTGATTAGTCACTCGAAAATTTTATTTCAATAAAACTCATCCCAAAGCGTTTTTGTTCAGCCCAACAAAACATTGAATGAAAACCCAAAATTTTCGGCCCAATAAGAAAATAAGCCCACCTTCATTTTCCAAAATATCTAGGCCATGTCCATACATATACATACATATCTTGGAAAGATTTGAAGAGATATTATTTAGATATCAATCTTCCAAAGATCTTGAAAATCCTACCGGCCACCATGGCCATTGGTTCTTCTACAAGTATGCATTAATTGAAGGCAAACTTATCTTTTGACAAGTGGCAATATCTTAACCTTTGAAAATTACTCTCATCTTTATAAATAGAAGAGGCTTGGGAAAACAAAACTCTTGCTATCAAACATTTCGATTCTCAAGAACAAATTTCATCTTCTATTCTTCCTACCACAAAACGTTTATTTACATATATTTCAATACTCAACATTTCAAAGAAAGAAAGGGGCAAAATTTGGAGAATAAGTGTTCTTCATTTGGGTCTTGATAAGCTTAAGTGCTTGAAAGTTACTTCAAATCGAGGTTTAATGAAAGTGATAATTTAGTGCTTATATATATATATATATATATGCACTCTTTGATGCTATTAGGTGATAAACTTGGAAAATAGGGAACTTGTGATCTCAATCATCAAATTATAAGCTTAGGACAAAGGTAATCTTATAGCTTTCTCTTCTTGGCTATATTCTCGTAAATTTTTCTATTAGTTTCATTCTTGATCTTGATTGTGATAATAGAACATATATGATTTTTTGGCATATTTCTATGATCATAGATTCCATTCTTTGCCTATGATTAATTTGATTTTATGACCATCATCATTCCTTATTCAATGGCGTTTTGAGCTTTAGGATAGGATCCTTTGGACATTAGGAGAAAATTTAAGATAAAGTGAAAGAATGAGATTATGATATGAAACCATGGACTTGTAATGTATTTTTCCACAAAACTCTTATTAATTTCACACTTGAATATTAAAGTTTACTTACAAAAGTAATTTTATATGAAATCTGAGAATTGTGTGATAAGAATCAAAGAAAATGAATTTAGGAATTTATAAAACAATTTCTCCAAAAAATTTGAGAATTGAATTTGGAACTTTAAAATTAAAATTTCAATGATGACTAGAACAAATTAAGTATAATTTCTTCATATTTAACCTTCTATCATCATAAGGATTTTCGAAAAAAAATTGTTGTTTGGGTACTCAAGTGCCCAAATGGGCGTTGAGACGCTTATTCCAATAGCCAAACTCACTGATCCGGCGCTCGAGCGCCCAAACGCCCATTCCAGTGATCAAATTTTTAATTTTCGACTTCGTTTAACTAATCCAAATCCATGTCTCACTTCTTTAAAATGTTTTAAAACTTCAAAAATGATTTTTCCTATGTCCGAGGTTCAATCCAAATCCTTGTTGAATTAATTCGCCATTTGGAGTCGAATCCTAATTGAATTGGAACGTCTGAAGTTCAAACTGAATTGAAATTGAGCTTGAGATTTGCTTATGTCTATATACCGAACTTTTCGGTTATCTTGGAAAATATTTATCTATTCTAAACCTACATGCATACATAATGGGCCCGGGAAGGTTTAGGAGGGACAATTGGGCGATATTGGACCGCGGTGAGTCCCCTAGTAGGCCTCTCCCAACTGGATAGTTCCAAGGTAGCTTTTGGGTAGGTTGCCAAGGAAGCTAGTCCTAAGGCTCGTGCTAGATCGTGCTGCGGCGACTGTTCCTTAAACATGACTGGTGCCCCTCGAGTGGCCACTTGAGGAGGCTAAATTTGGAGGGATAAGATTGCATATGTTATATGTGATTTGTATAATTTGGAGTTATAAGGGTGACAGACTCACCAAAAACTTGTTTCGGCTTAATTTGATTCCTTTTACGCAAATTGATGAGTTTTGAGCCATTTGTTCAATTGTGATACATGCATTTCGATGCTTCTAAATTGAAAAATATTAAGCTCTTGATTATGATTGGCTCTCACTCTTATGCTCATGAATTTCGGAATTCCACTGTTATTCCACTTATTCATTATTCTTATGCTTCTCATCTATGCCATAATCTTACTGGATCGGTGGACTCATGATTTCATTATTTATCATGTAGGAAATTGATTTCAGGATCGAGGTTTAAAGAGAAAGCTCAGCTTAATATTCTAGTCTCGTTTAACCTTACTGTGTTATGGAACTTTGGCTGATGGCTTTAGGCTTGCTTCATTTTGTAATTGGTATGAATTGTAAGGGTTATTATGATTTGACAAGCAATGGAACATATTTTGAGCTTTCTATTTCGGATTTAATTTAGTTCCCTATGTATGAATAGCATTTCGGACCTAGGGGCAAATGCTCTAGAACCCCGGAACGTTACACATCATAACAAAAACAATTGAAGTGGATTTTATGAAATGAAACAACCCATTCCATGAATTTGAAAAGGTCCATTTTGCTAAATTATGGCTATATATTTTAGAGTGTTTTTGGATAATAGTTTTACCAAAATAATTTTTTGGGAGTGGGGTTCAAGAATGTGATTAATGATATTTGTTCATGTTTTGGATGATAAGTAATGTTTGTTTATTGTATTGATCTTTCCTGAATTATGAACTTTTGGCAATCACCTCCCCTTAATTTGTTTTGGTTAACCTCCCATCCATCCATTTTTCCATTAGTTGACCATTAGTCCTAGGTTTAATTTTTGTAATTGCAGAAAATATAAAAAACAAAAATAAAATAAAAAACATTAGTCAAAATAACTTACACATGGAGCCAATGAATGATTGTGATATCCAATGTTGTTGGGGAGAAACTAGGTGCTTTGTAAGCTTTTGCAAAACATGCAAAATTCTTTGCAAAACAAAAAACTCTATGTTTTCTCTTTAATATTTTTCTCCTTCTCTACTTGAAAATCATATATCTGTTGCTTTATTTATTTATTTATTTATTTATTTTCCTTCTGTTTCTGAAAATCACTATTGCAATTAAGTATTTAGTAAACAACCAACTCATATGCACTAAGGATTTTATTTTTCCAAGTATTTAGTTAGTGTGCTATTATGCAATATTCATTTTAATTTTTATTTCTATTTTGATGTAACAATGACATTCTGAAACTTAGCATGATATTATGTGGACTCCTAGTTGTAATTACTGTGAATTAGTATTATGTTTTTAACTACACTGACACTTTTCATCAGATACTTTTTCTTTTGAATTGGATTACTCTAATCTTCAATTTGTATATAGTATATGTGGGTTCCGTGGCATATATGGTGAACAATTCAAGTCCCATATGTAACACCCGAGAATTCCTTGAATAAAATTCTAAGTTATTGATTTTCAAAAAAATATTTGATTTCAAAATCGAACGTCATTTTAAAATGAAAACACGTTTCACGTATTCAAAGATTTTTTGAACAACCACATTTTATTTTCTCGTCCCGTTTTGACCCAAAAATGAGCCCAAAAGCCCAATTTTCAAGCCCAAAATCATAGCCCAATGTTTAGCCATTATATTTGACCCAAAAGAGCATCTTTGAAAATAAAAAAAAATAAAAAAAAGGATTCTGAAAATCCGTCCACCAGCAGCAGCTGCATTGTGGATGGGATATCCATCCATCCATCTATCCTACAATGTCTTTCTATGCTAACATTAAAGGATGGAGATTGTTTTGAGAGGCTTGGACCTTTAGATTCCTTCATTTTGACCCCAAATATCCTTTATAAATAAGCTCCAATTGGTTCAAAAATTTTCTGCAAAAACTTCAAACACTGAAGCACTCTTGCACTTAAACAGTTCATTTGCATCCTTGTCTTCTTCTTAAAACCGATTTGCTTAAAGGGGGATTCTTGGTGGAGATCTCAATCCTAGACTCTTGATAAGTTAAGCTTCTGAATATGGTTTAGGAATGATTAATAAGATGGATATATATATATAGAACTTGATATATGTATGCTTATGATCTTAGACAATTGAGGGTTAAGCTTAGATCATTGCATATTCACAAGGATTTAGCTACAAGAGGTAAGACTTATAGCTTTCTCAAACATCCTATGAGCATGTGATGGTTATTTCGTTGCCTCGTTGATACGATCATGCTTGAATTTCTAAGTTTTGTTTCATGTGGAATGAGTTTTGTTTCATGTGGAATGATTGAAAGCATGAGTTCTATTGTTGCTTTAATTTTCTTGCTATCATGAACTTTATGTTTTTATTATGTTACTCCGAAGCTTAATGACTCATTGTAACCTCTTTATCGATGCTTTGGAGTGAGTCTTGAACCATAGACCATGGACCAAGAGGAGAAACAAACTAAGAATTGAATTGAAAACAATGGATATGGACAAAATCGTATTTTTTAACGTTAAAACGATCTTTTGAAAAATTTCAAAACCAAAATCCGAAGCGATGATTTATAAATATTTTTTGCATATAAGAACCTCAAAACTGCATTTTTAGATAAAAAATTCAAAGAAAATCAAAAGAGGATAAATCAGATTTCAACCTGAGAGTTAGTGCCTGAGCGCACGTTGTTGAGTGCCCAAGTGCCCACTCTTGGGGCAAAAGATCATCCTTTCCAGTAGATTGGGCACTTAAGCGCCCAGCTACTATTGCAAAAATTTTCTTTTGGCGCTCGGGTGCCCTTTTGCGCGCCCAAGCGTCTATTTTCGGACCCAACTTGATTTATTTATGTTTTAAATTCCTATTTCTTGACATATTGAGTCCATATCCAATTTTTCTAACATAATACGTGTTTTGAAATGAAAACCCTCTATTCCATAGTCGAATTTCCGAAATGATTAATTGATTGAATACATTTGGCCTATTTTAAATATTATTTAATATTGTTGGCCATAGAACGTTATGCTGTTGGCCATAAAATGTTATGCTTTGCTGGCTTATTGATTGATTGAATGTCCATTTTGTTCTAAGCCATACAATTGATTGATTGTGAGCCCTAGGAAGTTTTTTGGGGATCGAACTTGGGTAATATCGGATTATTGACTAGGACCCTCGAAATCCCTAATTATTGGATAGTTCGGATGAATTCTAGAGATAGAATTCCAAAGCGCTACCCTAAGCACGTACGTCGGCTGTGTTTTTTGATTGATTGAGCTCCTTCGGGAGTTGGAGGGATAAAGTGAAATGTTTATGTTGAAAATATAACGGTGATAGACCTACCAAATAGATTGTTTCAACCTATTGACTTGAATGTGACAAATATTTCGGATATACATATATGTTGATCGTCTTGATTGTCTTGAATTGTTTTCTGAGTCACATTCTTGTCTTATTGATTGATATGCTCATTGTCCTTGAACCTCTTATTCTCGTTTTTTCTGCTATAAGTTTTACTGGGTTAGTGGATTCATGATACTATTTAATATATAGGTTCTTGAACTTGATTGAATGAATGAATGAAGCTTGATAGATTGTATAGCTTATGTTAGAATTGAAATCTCTATTGTATTTTGAGATTGATCTATTGTTTTGGAAATTATGAACTTAGATCATGTATATAGATCAATGGCTTGTAATCTGTAGGTTAGATACGTTATGTATTTTGGAACGTTATGGCGTGTAATGATATTTACATCATGGAACTTAGTTTGTATGTTTTAGCGATATTTTAAGAGTTTAGCTTGAAAGATTGTGATGTAATAGTTTCTGAATTGGTATTTTGGAACATATTAGTTTAGAATATTTAGAATACGAGTGTTGTACCTAGGCTCTCGGGTCAGAACATTACCGGGATTTGGGGGCGTCACACCATACTACTTTGACAAATTAAAGGGGGGTTTAGTAAAGTAGCGGACTTGCACAACTTGCCTTGGTTTATTTCACTTTAATTTGGATAAAAATTGTTGCGCAACTCTCACGCAACTTTGTAATTGAATCTATTTTGTAGTACAAAATAAAATAATAAAATTTATGATTAAATATGTTGCTTTAGATTTTGTAGTTTTATTTTTTTACTAATTTTTTACAAAATTGGATTTAGACTCCTAAATAAATCTAATTGAATTATAATGGGATTAATTTATATATGTTTTAAAAATTAAAAATCTTACGAAAATTTATTTTATGAAAAAATTTGAATTATTAAATTATAAAAGTATCAAATTTCTATTTTTATATAATCATGTATCTAATTTTGTGTACATATGTTTTACTTTTACTTTTTTTTTTTCAATAATAGAAAATAAAACCAATAGCTAATTTTCATTGGTAAGGGAACAAATTACCCTTTTTTTTCTTTTTCCAAACAAAAGGATATTTTAGTCTTTACAAATGAAAACGAACGGAAAAATGGATGGGGATGAAGTTGATGGAAAAAAAGCCAAACTTGAGAGGAGTTGGTTGCCAATAATCCATAGTTTAGGGGAGGTCAATGCAATTTTTCTATTTTTCATGTAGATGTCAGATCAATTACCTTTTTATCTGGTTATTGGGGAGAAATTTAATTTTAATAAAACATTTTATACGTAATTATAACTATAAATTTGTATATGGCATTCATATATAAAATTGACGATTTTATATGATTGATATATATATACATATATATATATGAATATTTACATATTTCTCTAGGGGAATGGAGTTGGAGATGATAAAATTGGCATTAGTGGTGAGTTAAGCAGGGTTTTTGGACATTTGCCAACATCATCATGCCAAAGAGGCCATTTAGACGGAAAAGCAGCAGCAGTAGAGGAATCAGCAACAAGGTTCCAGTGTTTTAACTCTTCCTTTGCTGATCATTATTGGCACCACCAAGGATTGCTTTCATTTCTGCAGCCGCTGCATCCGAAGCCCAATTACATTTCCAGTTACGTGCCAATATGGCAAGCACACCCTTGCTATTAACAAATGCAACATCAATGATCAACGTTAATTTTAACCCAATCCGGGGAGGCGGTTTTCCATTAATTTGATTCGTTGAAAAGTTTCCTAACATTAGCCATCTTATCATGTTGAGAAATAATATGTTGAAGACTTGTTTTCAATTTCCAAACCAAGATTCTCTGATCACACAAACGCTCTGTTGGGAGATTTATGCACTTTTACGGGAAACTACGATCAATGAAAGGTCGAGGCGAGAGACATGCCCTCTTTCTTTAAGACAAAATAGCCCTGCACTGGTGCTCACGGTTTGTGGCAATCGCCTCCCAAGATACAACGACCTCGTTCAAATAATAGCAGCACTACACACTATTTGACTCCAACGAACTTAAAATGCGCACTGAAACTTCTCTTCGATGTTGAACAGACCAATGGAATGCTGGATAATGACACTGGAATATAAGCTGGATTTAATGCAGAAATGAGAGCCAGAATTTTTCGATACTTAGAACTCGAAGTAGGGACTGTAATTATAGAGTATGAACAGTTGCTTACGAGCAGTCATTTCTTTTCACACACACCTTTCCAAATTAAAATTGCAACTCCTGGAACTAAAGTCACAACTTTCGGAATTAAAACATTCAACTTCCAGAAGTCGTAACAATCATGAACGGGTGCGACAAAAAATAATTCAGATTTAAGGTGAAGCGACGGGACACCAATTAGCTAATAGGCATTTCTGGAATTAGCGACTGGAAGAAGGGAGAAATAATTAATTTCTCGATCGGGCTTAATTACATTAAACCCTTTCAAATGAATTTTGTCCAAAAAGATACATATTGGACCTAAGACCAAATTCCAATTTAAGTTCCAATACCAATACCGATTCTAGTTCCAGTTCCAAATCAAGCTCAACTAACTTAGTTCCAGTTCAAGTACCAGTACCAATTTCAATTCCAGTCCAGTCCAGTCCAGTCCAAGCCCAAGCCCAAGCCCAAGCCGTGCCGAGCCGAACCGGTAGGCGGGCGGGCAGACGCGCGCGTGTCATTTGAGTCGAACCTATATTGATGTAGGTCCTCTCCCTCCAAACACTTATGGTACCCCCAAGGGGTCCAACCCTTCTTTGGTACTTGAATTAAATAAATTGGAACAAAGTTTCTTCTTCTTCCAATATGGGATTCTTCACAGTTTTTCTATCTTCACCTTTAATACTACTCTTTTGTCAACTTCAAATGGCTCACTTTATGCATTAATTTCTCATTCACCCAGAAATTATTTTGGGCAAATAATTATATCGTCATAATCTATCCGCGGCGTAAATTACGACAAATACACGAAATTCAAGAAATTAAAATATAAGCACACTTTAATTATTTGGTCAAATGGACCAATTTCCAACAATCCCCCACATAAATGAAAATTAATGCATGTGATAACTAATCGTTTAATGCAGACATGAAGAGAGTCCAAACGGGAAGCTATCGCATCAGGATAGGTAGCTTGTGGCTTTGAACCTTTATTAGGGGAATACTATCAGACTCACTTAGCTATATAGTGAACGTGATGTCTTGAACTATTTAGTTGTTGGTGTGGGCCTAGACAACAGTACCCCCACTATAGCTACCCTTACGCATTTAGTTCTTTCGGTTGTGTCCGTTTTGGCCATGGACAGGGATCTTGGTTTCATAAGTGTTTCATTGAAGCGACCCGTCTTCACACTTACATAGGTAATCTCCCTATAAGAGTATCCTACCGTACTCCTTTCGTTTTAGGAATCATTAAGAGCTAAAGTTCAACCTTTTACCCCTTTATAGGCAGCACTCTCTGTCTCAGGAATGGGTTGGAATTAGTTCCAGAGTGCATACTCTAACCTTCATGACTTAGTTGTCCCATTGAACCAAGTTCTTGGGATCTCTAGTCATCTTGGTTAGGTTTCCGCTATGCCAGTTTTTCATTAGAGAGTTTTAATCCCATTCCTCTCAACAAATATTTTATTTGATCTCTAGGTAAATCTTTTGTTAACAAATCCGCTAGATTCTCTTTGGACTTTACATAGTTAAGAGAGATTACTCCGCTAGAGATCAATTGCTTTATGGTATTATGTCTCTACCTTATATGGCGAGACTTACCATTATACATATTACTTTGAGCTCTTCCTATAGTCGATTGACAATCACAATGAATTGTGATAGCGGTTACTGGCTTAGGCCAACAAGGAATATCTTCCAAGAAATTCCGAAGCCATTCTGCTTCTTCTCCTACTTTGTCCAAGGCAATAAACTCGGACTCTATCATAGACCGAGCTATGCAAGTTTGCTTGGAAGATTTCCACGACATTGCAGCTCCACCCAAAGTGAACACATATCCACTTGTGGATTTGGTGTCCTTAGTATCAGATATCCAGTTTGCATCGCTATATCCTTCTAATACAGCTGAATATCTTGTGTAATTTGACCCATAATCCATCGTATATCTTAAATATCTGAGTACTCTTATTAATGCCTTCCAATGATCATTATTTGGATTGCTCGTAAATCTACTCAACTTATTTACGACGTACGCGATGTTCGATCGCGTGCAGTTTGTTAAATACATCAAACTACCAATTATCTTTGAGTACTTTAGTTGGGATACGGGTTCTCCAAGATTTTTAGTTAATCTTACACTTGGATCGATGGACGTTTTTATAGGTGCGCTGTTGTATGCATTGAATTTCCTTAGAATTCTCTCAACATAGTGAGATTGCATCAAAATCAGACCTTCCGAAGTTCTGATTATTTTTATGCCTACGCCCATATCTTTCATATCAAAATATTTTATAAGCATTTTCTTAGTAGCTATGATAGTACCAGTATTGCTATCAGTGATGAGCATGTCAATCACATAGAGACATCCTATGACAAAGTCCGATTGCGTACCTTTCACATATACGTATTTATCGCACTCATTGATTTTGAAACCATTTGATAACATGGTTCTATCAAATTTCTCGTGCTATTGTTTCGGAGCTTGTTTAAGTCCATAAAGCGACTTAACAAGTTTGCACACTTTGAGGTATTTTATTTAAAATATGACTAGCTGAGGGGATCGCTTCCCCCCACATTTTTTGGGGCATCACAGAATTAATCAACATAGCATTCGTCATTTCCTTAAGCATTCGATTCTTGCGTTCTGCAACACCGTTAGATTGAGGTGAGTAAGGAGCCGTGGTTTGATGAATTATGCCGGACTCTATGCAAAATTCTTCAAACGGAGCTCCATATTCTCCGCCTCTATCACTTCAGATAGCTATTATCCTTTTGCTAAGTTGATTTTCAACTTCGTTTTTATAGCTCTTGAATCCTTCAAGTGCTTCATCTTTGCTTCGTAGTAAGAATATATAGCAAAATCGTACACAATCATCAATAAAAGTAATGAAGTACTTCTTTCCACCTCTAGTTTGAATAAATTTCAAATCACATATATCGCTATGTATAAGTTCCAGAGGTGTAGTGCTCCTTTCTACCGAGTGAAATGGAGTTTTTGTCATTTTAGTTTCAACAAAAATTTCACGTTTTTCATTTGTGTTAGTTTCAAATGGAGGCAAAAGTTCCAGATTAACTAATCTGCGTAGAGAGTTGGAATTTATATGTCCCAGTCTAATATGCCATAAATTAAAACACTCAGTCAAGTAACCAAAACTGGTATTTTCATTCATTCCA
>JACFYI010003740.1:238015-257672 GCA_014898755.1 Handroanthus guayacan
CTGGTGTACCTAAATCAATGGTATTGAAATGAATTACAGTGAACTTGGCGTTTATTATTATTTTATGTGAGAAGGAGCAGTTTGTAATTAAATTAAAAATATGTTCTTCCTAATAATGCTCAACAAAATTTATGCGCCTATGTACCACGTGCATGGGTTACTAGTAAGAACGTATTGAATTGATTAATCAGTAGTTTTGATTGTAAGTAATTCAAAAGGCTCTTGTGGTTGCTTAAGACATAGGGTTAACAACTAACAATATTCATAAATCTTCAGCAAGCAACAATAGAATTAATTTATCTCAAATTCTTCTTTTTCTCGCTTTCTTACTCCTACTCAAACTCTTACTCCTTGTCTAATTGAAATTCTTTTGAACTTTTGAGATTAAATTTAACACAATTTCTCATCAGATTTGACACTCTACTCATTCTATATTACTTAGTGCGACACGTTATCTTCCATGCAAGAGTTCTAGCATTATTATGTTGGCTCAAGCAGAGTTTGCTTATAGTTAAGTCTTTTAACCAAGCAACCAGAAGAAGCCCTTTTAAGATAGTGTACGGGAGCAATCTTATTACTCCATTGGATTTGGATCCCCTTTCAATCACTAAACAGTTCAACAGCGATGAAGATGAACATGGTGAGTATATCAAGAAATTGCATGAGTAGGTTCGAAAAGAACTATTAAAACAAAATGAAAGTATAAAAAGAATGCTGAAAAATATCAAAAACTGGCAACTACCAAAGAACGTGGCTTGGTTTGGATTCATCTTCGTAAAGAGCCTTTTTTCTCGTGATCGTCATGGAAAACTACAACCAAGAGCTTATGGTTATTTCAAGGGAAAATTACCTCAGCACCTCGTGAGATTTATTGTAATTATTAAAACATTCTTTAATATTTGAATAATCACCATTACACTTCATGTCATTAGCATAGTTAACAGAAAATGCTAATATTGGCAGGATACTTGATTGGTGTTCCAATTATCCTTTGGCTATTTGACCTCTCATTGATCTAATTTTAATTCGCCAGTGCCCTCAGGGAGTCTAAATGGAAGCTTTTCTTAAATAAAAGATCTTCTTTTGCAACAAATAATTAGGTTATGCTAAAAATAACAAATGACACAGAAAGAAAAAGAAAAAAGAGTGAAATTAAATGTTGTTAAGCCTTAAATTATGGTGTAAAAAAATATTAATAATTACCTCTACATCCCTTGAGATTTACCATAATTATATATCAAAATAACTCTTAATATTTGAATAATTACCATTACATCCCCTAGTACGTAGTGCATCTAATTAATGCATAATGATAATTAAGTCCCCTGAACATTTGCATAGTTACAGTTAGACCCCTTAGACTGATGCATAGTATAGGAAAACTTCTTTATCCAGGAAATGTACTTGTAATGTTTAGAATTTTTAATATATGTAATGATAAATATCCAAAATTCAGAGGTTGTAATGGTAATATTCCAACATTAGGGGTATTTTGGTAATTTTGATAAATCTCAAGGGGTGTTGAGATAATTAATATCCCTTGAATCATTCTTAAGTTACAAATCAAAATAATTCTGTGCATTAAACTTATAAAATCATTGTCGTATCAAATGAAATTATTCTCACTTAGACTTAGGATTTGTCACTAATCACATAAATTTTGATCAATGATTTTTTTCCCCTCTGGACATTGGTAAAAAATCTTGCATGCCAAAAAACTTGCATTAGACCAAAAACCAACACCAACATTGCAAAATTCATGCAAGAACATCGGATTATTCCGAATAATTACACTTTAACATAGTTGAGAAAGATAAATAAAAGGGAAAATTGCACTTTTGATCCCAAAAAATAAGTCTATTTGCACTTTCGGTTGCCAACCATTTTTGCGCAATATTTTTGGTCCATTTCAATCCATTTTTTGACACGTGAAGGCCACCCCCCTCCCCAATTCCGTTATGTTTTTGACGGAAAAGTCACGCGTCCATGACACGCACCATTAGTTAACTACTTTTGGTCATGTGAGCTGCACATAGGTTGGAAAAAGTGGGAAAAATAGGCATTTTTTGGCTGGCTTCTTCATAATATAAAGATTCATCATCTTCTTCTTCCTCCTCCTTTCATTAAACCTTAATCCCACTTCTTCTATTCCTTTTTTTCTATGATTGAAAGAAAAATTCTTCAAATTGATACCATGTCCCATTTTTCTGAAACAAGGGTTACAGATTGTTATTGCAAGAGGATTGCAATTCTGAAGACCTCATGGACTAACAACAATCTAGGGCAACGTTTTAGAGTTTTTCCAAATACAGGAGGGTGAGGACAAGCTTTACAATGTGGTTTTTTCATGTCGGTTGACCCCCCCCATGTGCCCAAGAGGTAGAGCGATTGTTCCTGGTTTGTTGGGTTTTTTGTTATTTTTCTTGTTTATATGATGAAGTATTGGGCTATTGCTAATTATGCTATGTACTAAATATATATGTTTTGTTAAAAAGGCAAATTTTTTGTGCTGCTAGCAAATGCATTAAAATTTAGGTAGAATATTGTAATGGCCCCTGATTTTTCTAGCATATACCCTAAATAGGGTTAGTTTATTCAATGAAAATGTTGACTAGTTATTTCAATTGAATTGTGCTACTATTGTGCTATCTGTATGCCTTGTTAGTGCAAACAAAGTTTTCCCTTGCTATTTGGTGTTGTAACAGTGTAACCTTGCAGCTTTGCCTTGCTGTTAAATTAGTCTAAAGTGTAGTGTCCCCCCTATCCTTTTTTAGCTGGTAATGTGGCTTAATATGTCAATAGGGCCAATAAGCATGATCCACCTTGTTTGATTAAATAAAATAAAATTCTCAAGGAAACAAATCCATGAAGTCAAGCCAAATGAAAACCAAGACAAATTTGAACCAAACAACCTAACACAAAGTCAAACTATACCATAAATTCCATAAAAGTCAACCAATATATTACACCACAAGTTAATAAAAAACATGGTGCTGCTAACAACTAAATTCACTGCCAAGTGGAAACTAAATTCACTGCCAACTAATCATAAACACAATTCCATGATGAACAATGTGTTAGAAGTCAAATGGAAACCAAGGGCATCTTTGAATTAAACAACCAAACACAAAGTCAACCTATACCATAAATCCCATAAAAGTCAACCAATATATTATACCACAAGTTAATCAAAAACATGGTACAAATAGCAACTAAAAGAAGCATTTTACATAGCAATCACTGTCTAAATCATTGACAATTATCCAGAATTCAAGTGACAAAAACATCAAGTTTGAGATAGACAAAAAGGAGCATTTCCAATCACATTCAATATTAGTCTTTCCTAGACTTCTTATTCTGCTTAGTTGCCCTTACAACAGTAGTTAACTTCTTCATGGAGACATAATTATGCCCTTCCTTCACAAGCACTGGCACACCACTTTGGGGTGCTTGAGTTACAGCAGAGACTTGAGTAAGGTTAGGCTCAAGCACATCAGCTCCAACACTTCCTTCAGTTTGTGCTATCTTTCTTTTCTAATGTTTTCCTTTTGCTCCGGTCCTCTTTCTAACCTAATACAGTTGAACAATTCATAGTATAAGAAATTAACACAGTCTACATCATGACATCATAAATGAGTTGTAAATGGTACTTACTGTCAGCTTTATTGGTGGTGCACTTGGTCCTTGACTTGGACCTTCACTTGCCCCTTCAGCGTTCTTCTTCTTACAACCTTTAATATTGTGGCCTTTCTCCCCACAAAACCTGTATATCATCCTAAACCTCTGTTTTTTTTTTCATTTTTATTGGTTTCTGCCCACCTTTATCCCTTTTCTTACCTTTTTCCACAGTTTCATCAGGCTCTAACCTCCTAATCTTCTTAGGCCTCCCTGCTCTCCTTCCAAAGTTAGGAGGTAGTGGTGGAACCAATCCTGTCTTTTCCCATAATTTAGATCCATTAACTGGAGAATGGCATGTTGATAAATTCTTAAGTAAATGTGAACTATGTATGCTCTATCCACGTAATCTTCTGGATTATTGCCTTGATTATAAATTGCACTCATGGCATGCGTTCTTTATTACTGTAATAGTTCTGTTTGAGAATGTATGTGTTAGTCTTATAAAGAATTGCCCTGAATTTGTCCCTCTCAATCTTCTAGAATTTTTTTCCCCAACTGTAGCCCAATTACTGACACATCTTGTTCAAATATTCAATGCTCAATAGTCCATTGTGTACATAGTCAAAAACACTAAATTCCCCACCAATATACTGAGCAACCGAATTAAATATTAGTTGTCCCCCATGATGAAACGATATTGTCATAAAGGGGTTTTTTGGGGTTGAAATCAAAACAATACAACAAAACAACATGGCATTAGGGAGTACCTCAATAGAGAAACTTCATATAAAAAACTGAATGAGGAGCAAAATAGCAAATATTCTCAAACATTGTGGGCCATTAAACAGTAAAAAAGATGCAAAGTAGAAGATAAAAACAATAATGCACTAAGATTAATGTTTTACATACCATAAGCAGGATTTTGATAATTGGTCATCAATGGATTGCAAGGAAACATTTTGCTATATCCATTCTTCATTACATATTTCTTGCACAACGAAGGTATTCTTGGTGCCATTGAAGTGTTCAATTTTTGGGATGAAAATTTACAGATTATTCTTAGTAGGTAGGGTTCTTCATTTGGGTTTCTGGGGGGGAAAACTTACGCTTCAGATGATTAAAAAGCATTTGGAACTTCTTTATTTAGTTGTCCACTCTCAATTAGCCGCGCATGTAATTCGAACAATAATTTAAGGTTGAGAAAGGTAGTTTTTTGATAGAATTGTGCCATTCACGTGACTTTTCCATCAAAAAGATAACGGAATTGGGGGGTGTCCTTCACGTGTCAAAAAATAGATTGAAATAGACCAAAAGTGTAAAGCTAAAAAGGTTTGGTACTAAAAGTGCAAATAGGCCTATTTTTTGGGATCAAAAGTGCAATTTTTCCTAAATAAAATTATCCCCTCCAAACAAAAAAGGCTGAGAAGAGATGTTTCTTGGGTTGAGAAGAACAGAAGAGAAAAACTATTACAAAAAGAAAATGTACGAATTTTTTTTAGAGAGAGAAATAGAGAGATTAAAGAAAAGTTGATGGAAGGGTGTTTTTTGTATTGTAGTAAGTGTATAATTGTCCAAACATTCTTACTTCTTTTTGTCATTTTTGTGTAAATAGAGGGCAATAAGGATATTACATATGCTCATTCACATTTATCGTTAGCTCACCTAACAGTAATGATAATCATTTAAATTACAGGGGTGTTTTAATAAATATAATAAACTTAGGGGATGTAGAGGTAATTATCCCTAAAATGAAATATAATGAAATGATCGATATTTTTTTCGATTTCGTTCTTGAAGAATAGCTTCCATTTTATTATGTTTATCATAATTATCTTTTGCTCAATGATTTTTCTAATTAAAAGTTGCATGTTCTAAATTACAAGATATTGGAAAAGATAACAAATATTGATATGGTTTCAGAATCAGACCAATGATCAAAAGGTGAAATTAGGGGATCATAGCTCTCGAGCATGACTGACTTTAATCAAGCTATCTCAAACTGGCAAAATTGCTTCCTAATGCAATTGTGTTCGAAAATGAGTCTTCCTTTCCATTAATTGTCTTTCGGCAGTATTTGTAACGCCCCGTGACTCGAGACGCTACTCGCGAACTAAAAATGATCTAGAACCAAAACAGGAACTAACAGAAAATAATTCTAACTAGAATCCCAAAATAACGTTTAAAAATAGTAATATTATCCAGAATACAAAATATCTAGCCATCTATTACATGCCGCTCAAAATACAACTTATAAGCTTACAAGTTCCAGCTTAGCAAAGTTTACTAGTTAATACATTTCAAAAGAACTATTCACATTCATGTTGAAGCAACACTTGGATCATCAAAACTTACGAACCTATATAATATGGTGAAATCATGAGTCCATTGACCCAATAAAACTCACGGCATAGGAATAGGAATGAGAGAGTTCCAAATAACGGGTATATTATCAGTAAGACAAGAATGTGATTTTCATAAATGAACTAGAATAAACAGACGAGCAAATCAAACATTTATCAATAACAATGATCACATTCAAGTCGTATGGCTGAAGCAAATATTTTGGTAGGTCTGTCACCCTTATAACTCTAACTTATAATATTTTGATTTTCTTATCCTTTCAAACTCCCGAGGGAGCAACTTATAAACAGTAAAGCACAGGCGACGTACGTACTTTAGGATAACTCTTCAAAATCCTACCTTTAGGGTCATCCGAACTATCCCACTTGCAGGAATTTACAAGAGCTCGGACTGATAACCCGACGTTGCCCAATTCGATACTCTTGAAAATCCCCAGGGCCCAACTTGCTTGCTTTCATGAGGCTAACAATAAATGGGATATTCAAACATATCTTATAATTATGAAGTCATTCGTCACATATTTAATTGACCAATCATAATGAACAAGTCAGAAACACGGTCAATCATATCAATCAAATGAATCGAAATTTGGAATCATAGATTGTATAGAATAAATGGATCGAAATTGATATTATAGACTGCAGAGGACAAATAAATCGAAATTTGATTATGGACCAGAGGAGTTTTCATTTGAAATCTTCATCTTATTAAGGGAGAAAAATAAGAAAGAAATCATTTGGAATAATTAAAATTTTGAAATTTATTTTATTTAAAAATCGGTTAAAAACCTCACTCGGATCAAAAATGATTTTTCATAAAAAAATGTGGAGTTTTTAAATTTAAAGATATTTCATAAAAAAATATCAAAACAACTCAAACTTAATATTCTTCTAGCGGCAGTTCACTTTTCGATTACTTTAAAAATTTCTCTTAATGAGTTAAAATTCGTATTTTAACTTTGTAATTAACTAGACTCAATAATCTTTCTAATAGTATATTTTTTGGGTTAATTCGATAAGAAAAAGTTTGACTTTTAAATTTTTGAAAGTGGAAGTCAAGGCAGATTCCGTCCAGCTTCTTGGAAATCTGGCGGGTCGTGTTCTATGGATGTTTCTGGCCATAATTTTCCATATTTTGAGTGAATTAAAATTCTAATTTTATCTACACTTAAATAGGTTTCTAACGGTATATTATATGAGTCATTTGGATGAGGAAAAATCGAGTTTTCAAAGCCAAAAATTTGAAGATAAAACAGACATAACTGGATTACGATAGAAATGACAGTTGGCTTTCTGAGGCCATTTTCGCCCATTTTCCTTCTTTTTTTTTCATAATTTTTTATTTAAAAGTATCTGCACTCAAGGAGGTTTCCAACGATATATTATATGAGTCATTTAGATGAGTGAAAGTTGAGTTTTGGCGGTAAGAAGTTAAGTGTTGTGCTGACCAAAGCTTATACGAGAGGCCGTCTTTTTTTTCTTTTCTTACTTTTTTTTTTTAATTCAAGTCCTCCTCCTTCATCCATGGTCCAAAGATTTGTGTTCAAACTAAGGCATAAGTGTTCATGTCTAAGAAGTCCAACAATCTTTAGGCCTAGTATATCGAGAATACTGAATCATAGGAAATTAAGAGAAAACACAATAGTAGTGCAAAGCTCATAATAACAAGTTCTTTGACATGATCAACAACAACATTATAAGCTCAATATAGGTAAGGAATAAAGCATGGAGGTAAAGAGCGTATGATCGTAAGGAAGATACAAGAGTTCTGTAAGTCTTACTTATCGTCCGAAGCTTAAAATGATAGTAACCGAGCAATCCGAAAGAGCAATGTCTAGACATAAGATATTAAATTCTAGGTTAAATCTTGAGTCACAACTTTAAATCATGAGGACAATGAAGTCTTAACTTACTAGTGGTTCGAGGAGATCACCACCTAGATTCCCTTTTCTAAAACTCTTCTTGTTTTCTTTGAAAATCCAAGTGTATGTGTGTGTGCTAGTGTGGCCAAGAGGTAGAGAGGAAGAGAGTGGAAATGGTGTTTGATTTTTTCTTCCTTCAACAAACTTGGAATGTAAAGGATTTTTGGCAAGTTCCAACCCTCAATTTATGGTGCAAAAGTTTGGTAATTGCTTGGTCCATATTTTAATTGAATTAAATAAGTCAATTCTCACCAAATCTACCAACCACCATGGCCATGAGAAGCAAAAATCCGGCCACTCCCATCCCTCTGCAGATTTGTGGATTTTCAGACCATACCTCTCATCTTGTCATGTATTTATCTATTTAATTAGGTGATTTAAGTGTTTAACTAATAAGTTAAAATGTGGGTAAACTTTAAGGTCTTGTTTAGGCTTGTTAAGGCTTAATAATATGTATTGGACCAAGACATCGGGTGTAATCTAGGAAATTATTTTTGGGTGTTAAAAATATATCTTGAAATTAAGTCGTTTTCATTTTATTTGAAATCGGTTTAATTTACGAAACCAATGATTCGAAAATTTTAATCAAGAAAATCTCGAGGTGTTACACTCTCCCCCCTCCCTTAAAGGATCCCCAGATTCTTACCTTATTCAAATAAGTGAGGATATTTCATTCGCATCTTATTCTCACGTTCCTAAGTCGCTTCTTCTGTTTTCTGATTTCTCCAAAACACCTTAACTTGATGTATCCTATGATTTCTAAGCTCACAAATCTGAGAATCTGGGATACGAACTGGTTGTTCTACATAGGTGAGGTCACTCTGGAGGGGATCGGGATGATATTTCTGTAGCTGGGATACATGAAACACATTGTGAATCCCAGTTAGGTTAGGAGGTAGATCAAGTCGATATGCTACAGGACCAATACGCTCCACAATCTCGAATGGTCCTGTATACTTAGGGCTAAGATTCCCAGATTTGCCCATCCTCTGTATTCCTTTCTGCAGAGCTATTTTCAGAAATACCCGATCCCCTATACTGAATTTCAAATCTTTTCTACGTTTGTCAGCGTAGCTCTTCTGGCGATCCTGAACAGTTTTCATATTCTTCTTGATGATTTGAACCTTATCTATAGCTTCTTGTATCTACTCAGGTCGCAGTGCATCTTCTTCCGAGGTCGAAGTGCTTCTTCTTCCGAGGTCGAAGTGCTTCTCGTCTCATCGATATCCCAATGAAGGGGAGATCTGCACTTCCTGTCATACAATGCCTCATATGGAGCCATCTAAATTGAGGTCTGGTAGCTATTATTATAGGCGAACTCTACCAACGGTAGGTGTCTATCCCAATTGCCAGGAAAATTCAGAACACATGCTCATAGCATATCTTCCAGTGTCTGATTAACCCTCTCTGATTGTCCATCTGTCAGGGGATAAGCAGCAGTGCTGAATAGCAATTTTGTCCCCAGATGATCTTGCAGGCTTCTCCATAACCTTACCGTAAACTTTGGATCTCTGTCAGAGACAATACTCTGAGGAATCCTGTACAAACATATTATCTCCTTTATGTAGATCTCAGCGAGTTTCTCCATATTATAATGGGTTTTGACAGGTATAAAATGTGCCAATTTAGTAAGCCTATCAAGCACCACCCAAATACTGTCACATCCACCTCGCACCACAGGTAGGCCTGTTATGAAATTCATGGTGATCTGTTCCCACTTCTAACTCGGAATTGGGAGCAGCTGTAACTTTCCAAATGGTCTCTGATACTCCGCCTTCACGAGTTGGCAAGTTAGACATTTTTGGATATACTCCGCTCTATCTCTTTTCATTCCTTCCCACCAGAATTTCTATTTTAGGTTCTTGTACATCTTAGTTCCTCCAGGATGGATATAATTTTTAGCCTGATGTGCCTTAGATAGTACTTCTTCCCTCATCTGTGCCAGAACAACTACTCAATTTTTGAATCGCAATATCCCATCAGTGTCAATCCTGAAGTCGGGCTTCATCTCACCCTTCAGTTTCTGGACTAACTCATCATTATCTTGAGCCTTCAGGATTTCACTGTATATCTCAGGATAAATGCTTAAGTGGGGTAATCTTCCTTTTCGGCTTAAAGTATTAGCAAAGATATTCGCTTTTCCCGAATGGTAGCTGATAGTGAAATCACAGTCTTCCAGGAATTTCATCCATTGTTGCTGCCTTAAATTCAGATCTTTTTGACTGAAAATATACTTTAAACTTTTATGATCTGTGAAAACTTCTATCTTTACACCATACAGGTAATGATGCCACTTTGTTAGAGCAAAGACTACTGCTGCTAGTTCTAAATCATGAGTGGGATAGTTCACCTCATGATTTTTTAGCTTTCATGATGCGTACGCGATTACTTTTCCATGTTGCATCAGAAAACAGCCTAATCCTTCTTTCGAGGCATCTGTGTAAACAGTAAACTCTTCTGACCCATCAAGCAGTGCAAGTACTGGAGTTGTTGTCAGTCTTTTCTTTAATTTTGAGAAACTCTTCTCGCACTGTTTGTCCCATATAAACTTTTTGTCCTTTTGGGCCAGTCTCGTGAGTGGCCCAGCTAACTTAAAAAAATTTTGGATAAATTTTCGATAATATCCAGCTAATCCTAAGAAGCTTCTTATTTCAGTGATCGTCCCCAATCTCTTCGAATTCTGGACTGCTTCAACCTTTTTTGAGTCCACTTCAAATCCATTCTTTGATATTATATGTCCCAGAAAAGTCACTTTTTCTAGCCAAAATTCACATTTGCTGAATTTAACATATAACTTATGCTCCTTCAAGATTTGAAGAACAATTCTCAAATGTTTTTCATACTCTTCTTCAGTTCTGGAATAAACCAGAATGTCGTCTATGAAAATTACGAAGAATTTATCAAGATATTGACGAAACACCTTGTGTATTAAGTTCATAAACGCTGCTGGAGCATTAGTCAGTCTAAAGGGCATGACTACAAACTCAAAATGCCCATAATGGGAATTAAATGCAATTTTAAAAATATCTACCTCCCGTATCTTCAACTGATAGTACCCCTGTCTTAAATCCAACTTTGAATAGACAGCTGATCCTTGAAGATGATCAAACAGCTCGTCTATATGGAGTATGGGATACTTGTTCTTGATAATCACTTTGTTCAACTCTCGATAGTCGATACACATCCTAAATGATCTATCCTTCTTCTTCACGAATAAGATGGGAGCTCCCCAAGGTGAAGAGTTCGGTCTTATAAAATTTTTCTCCAGCAGTTCTTGTAACTGTTCTTTAAGTTCTTTAAGTTCTACTGGTGTCATTCTATAGGAGGTCTTTGAGAATGGCGCTACCCCAGGTATCATCTCTATTATGAACTCAATCTCCCTATTCGGGGGTAACGAATTCAATTCCTCTGGAAACACCTCAGGAAATTCTTTTACCACCTTTACGTCCTTTAACTCTGTCTTATCCTGAGGCTTATTTATCAAATAAGCCAGAAATCTTTGTCTTCCTTTTCTAATTATCCTTTTGGCTTGCACTGCCGAGACTATGGGCACACCACTATTTTTATTTTCGCTCTTGGTACTAACTCCAACTCCAGTACCCAACTTGACTGCCTTAGCATGATGGTCAACAATAGTGTGATGTTAAAACAACCAATCCATTCCTAGAATGAGGCCGTAATCCTAGATTGGTAGTTCAATTAAGTCCGCTCTAAAGTCCTGATTCTCTATAATTACAGAGTATTGAGGATATCTAACGTTTGTTTCGTAATATCCTCCTACTGGTGTGTAAACTTCATAAGTTATGTTCATGATCTCTAAAGGCAAGTCTAATTTCCTAGTACAGTCAAGCGAATGAAAGAATGCGATGCACCAAGATCAAATAAGGCCTTACAAATAAAATTTTTAATAGTAACCTTACCTTCCACAACTTGAGTTGGGTCTGTGCCTTCCTCTGCGATCAAGGCATAGGCCCTAGCCTTGATCTGCGAATGCTCAGCCATGTTCGGCTACTGACCTTGCGTCCCATCTTTTTCACCTTTGTAGATCTTGGGACAATTCTTAATCGTATGCTGATCACTGCCGCATACAAAGCATTTCCCTTGCTTCTTCCAGCACTGCTCCTCTGTATAAGTAGTGCCTCCACAGTATCCATATTTCTTTTTCTCTTGGGCCGCTGGGACCTTTCCCTTATCTGTTGGTACAGACGTATTCTCTGTCTTGGGCTTTTTGCTGAAGTTGCCTTTCTTTCCCTTTTCATCATTTGACTTGCCACTCCACTTGCCCTTACGTTTATTACTTAACTTGTGGAGTTCCTGAAACTCCGCTTCTAATTTCATTACCGTCTCAACGGCGCTATCATAGTCTTAGGGTCTATGAATAGCCACGGCTCTCCTCAAGTCCAATCTTAGATCCTCAATAAACTCCTTTCTCCTCCTTTCTTCATCCGCCAGCACATGCAGAGCGTATTGAATTAGCCGATTGAATTCGGCTTCATATTTTGCTACTATTAGGAATTCTTGTATCAGTCTCATGAATTTCTTTTTCCGCAAATTCCTGACTTTCTGCGGAATAAATTTTCTTAAGAACTCTTCTCGAAACTGCTCCCAAAAGTTCTCAATTCCGTTCCTGTCCTATTTTCTCTCGACAATAGCCCACCAGTGACATGCTGGCCCCTCGAACAAATAGGTAGCAAGCTTAATCTTTTGGGCATCCATATAGTTTAGAATATGAAAAATCTTTTCGACTGCAAACAACCACAATTCAGCCTTGCGATCATCGGGTTCACCATCAAAGTTTGGAGGATTAAATCTTAGAAACCTTGTTAACACCCTATCCTCCGATTCCTCATCCTGTCCCTACCTTGGTTGTGGCTCATCCCAATTCAATGCTTGTCGGAGTAAGTTAAAGAATTGTTTGGCTGATGGTTCATTCCGTGGAGGGGTTCTCCGGTGAGACCTATCACGTGGTTGTCGTTCAGGTTCTTGTGGTTCTTGATGGGGTAAAGGGTTCTTATTATTGTTTGGCATTTCAGGCACTAGAGTTTTCGTAAATATTACCCATCTGGGACGTCCACGTCTTCTCATAAGCTCAGTTGGGTTGGTGTTTTCATTGGTTGACATATTGATCTAAAATTCAATTGGTCTTGCCTTAGTGAATATCCAAAGTTATGAGGCATAAAAGAATCAACAATTATGAACTCAAGTGAAACTTAACACATTTTTCCAAGTCAAAGAGCACATATAGCATTTCATTCATTTCTTGGGATCTTGCTTACACGATTTTCATATCATATGGTTACTAGATCATCTCTAAAAGACAAAAGAGAGATGACCCTGTAACCATGCAAAAATAGGGAAAACGGGGCTATAACATAACCTATACAAAATGTTCTAGTTATACTAAGCTAGATATCCCCACTATCTTAAGATCAATCCTATCATATATAATACTTAAACAAACAAAAGAAAAGAAAGAAAAGAAAATGAAAGTCCATCAATCTGACAATCCAACATTCGGCTCAAATATCTAGCGAGTGGCGAGGATCCTCCTCTGGTTCCTCGTCGGGATCCTCCTCAGGCTCCTCTTCCGGATCCTCCTCCAGCTCATCATCATGCTCAGTCTGGGGCCTGGGACCATTACCACCGCTGCGGGGCACTGTGCTGCACCGTACTTTATCGAACACATGGTCTACCCATATGATCGCTGCCTCATCGTCGCCGACACGTGGGTGGTGGAGGAAGTGGAGGCCTCATGCTCTTACGAGCGATCAATCGTACTCTGCTGGGATGAGGGGCTCTCGGGGGAGCTGTAGAAGGTCCGGCTCCCAATCCCAGAGTTGGAGACGGCGTAGGCGTTCTCAGGCACTGAGTCTTATCCTCTGCAAATCGCACCCTCTTCTCTCCAAGCATTAAGGGGACCCAAGGCTCCTGATATCGAGGAATGACCTCCTCCCTCATATGATCATGGGCCATCCACTACATGGCATTCATCGCATCCATGGCCTGACGGAATGCCTCGTCAATCCTGGCGGTCAACTCACTCCTAAGACCATCAAATGCTCGTCAATTCTGTCCCGTCATGTTCTTGAACCTATGGTGCTAGCCTCTATGTCGGGATGTTATCATATCCATTTGGTCCGTCGCCCAATGGCTGTACTGCTGATATCTACGATGCTTCTGAACATACGTGTCCTTCCAGTAATCTCTCTCACTGTGGATCTCATCGATAATAGCCTCGTACTCATGCTTCTGCTTCTTCAGCAGATCAAAGATGTGCTCGCTATCACTATCACTCGAATCGGATCCCGAGCTAGTCCAGCCATCGGCCTTATGCTTGCCCTTGTCCATCTAGCACGTTAAAAGAAAACGAACGAAATCAAAAGCGAGAAATGGAGATAAAGGCAAAATTCTATCAATCTATACCATTTCGGTTTCCTATCCTAGGCTGTGATACCACCTGCAATGCCCCGTGTCACGGCGGCATTCCGCCCAGTGAATGCTGTCTTAACACGAGATGCTTCTAGTGAACTAAAAATGATCTAGAACCAAAACAGGAACTAATAGAAAATAATTCTAACTAGAATCCTAAAATAACATTTAAAAATAGTAATATTATCCAGAATACAAAATATGTAGCCATGTATTACATGCCGCTCAAAATACAACTTATAAGTTTACAAGTTCCAACTTAGCAAAGTTTACTACTTAATACATTTCAAAAAACCTATTCGTGTTCATGCTGGAGCAATATTTGGATCATCAAGACTTACGAACCTATATAATATGATGAAATCATAAGTCCACTAACCCAGTAAAACTCACGGCATAGGAATAGGAATGAGAGAGTTTCAAATAATGGGTACATTATCAATAAGACAAGAATGTGATTTTCATAAACAAACTAGAACAAATAGACAAGCAAATCAAATATTTATCAATAACAATGATCACATTCAAGTCGCATGGCTGAAGCAAATATTTTGGTAGGTCTGTCACCCTTTTAACTCCAATTTATAACATTTTGATTTCTTTATCCCTCCAAACTCCCGAGTGAGCAACATATAAATAGTAAATCACAGGCGACGTACGTGCTTTAGAATAGCTCTTCAGAACCCTACCTCCAGGGTCATCCGAACTATCCCACTTGCAGGAATTTACAAGACCTCGGACCGATAACCCGACGTTGCCCAATCCGATACTCCTGAAAATTCCCAGGGCCCAACTTGCTTGCTTTCATGAGGCTAACAATAAACGAGATATTCAAACATATCTTATAATTATGAAGCCATTCGGCACATATTTGATTGACCAATCATAATGAACAATTCGGAAACATGGTCAATCGTATCAATCAAACGAATCGAAATTTGAAATCATAGATTGTAGGGTACAAATAGATCGACATTGAGATTATAGACTGTAGAGAATAAATAAATTGGAATTGGACTATGGACGAGAGGAGTTTTCATTTGAAATCTTTATCTTATTAAGGGGGAAAAATACGAAAGAAATCATTTAGAATAATTGAAATTTTGAAATTTATTTTATTTGAAAATTGATTAAAAATCTCACTCAGATCAAAAATGATTTTTCATAAAAAAAAATGTGGATTTTTTAAATTTAAAGATATTTCATAAAAAAAAATCAAAACAACTCAAACTCAATATTTTTCTAGCGGCAGTTCACTTTTTGATTATTTTAAAAATTCATCTTAATGAGTTAAAATTAGTATTTTAACTCCGTAATTAACTAGACTCAATAATCTTTCTAATGGTATATTTTTTGGGTTAATTTGATAAGAAAAAGTTTGATTTTTAAATTTTTGAAAGTGGAAGTTAAGGCAGATTCCATCTAGCTTCTCAAAAATCTGGCGGGTCATGTTCTATGGATGTTTCTAGCTATAATATTTCATATTTTTGAGTGAATCAAAATTTTAATGTTATCTAAATTCAAGAGATTTCCAACGGTATATTATATTAGTCATTCGGATGAGAGGAAGTTAAGTTTTCAAAGCCAAGAAGTTGAAGATAAAACAGACAAAACTGGATTACGACGGAAATGGTAGTCGGCTTTCTGAGGCCATTTTCCCTCATTTTCTTTCTTTTTTTTTCATAATTATTGATTTTAAAAGTATCTACACTCAAATAGATTTTCAACGATATATTATATGAGTCATTCGGGTGAGGAGAAGTCAAGTTTTCAAAGCCAAGAATTTGAAGATAAAACAGACATAACTAGATTACGATGGAAATGACAGTCAGCTTTCCGAGGCCATTTTTGCCCATTTTCCTTCTTTTTTTTAATATGTTTTTATTCTAAAAGAATCTATACTCAAAGAGATTTTCAACGGTATATTATATGAGTCATTTGGATGAGTGAAAGTCGAGTTTCGGCGATTAAGAAGTTAAGTGTTGTGCTAACCAAAGCTTATACGAGAGGCTGTCGTTTTTTTTTTCTTTTCTTACATTTTTTTTTAATTGTTCAAGTCCTCCTCCTTAGTCCATGGTCCAAAGATTTGTGTCCAAACTAAGACATAGATATTCATGTCTAAGGAGTCAAACAAGCTTTAGGCCTAGTATATAGAGAATATTGAATCATAGGATATTAAGAGAAAACACAATAGTAGTGCAAAGCTCATAATAACAAGTGTTTCGACATGATCAACGACAACGTTATAAGCTCAATATAGGCAAGGAAAGAAGCATGGAGGTGAAGAGCGTATGATCGTAAGGAAGATACAAGAGTTCCGTAAGTCTTACTCGTTGTCCGGAGTTTAAAATGATAGTAACCGAGCAATCCAAAAGAGCAACGTCTAGACATAAGATATTAAGTTCTAGGTTAAATCTTGAGTCACAACTTACTAAAAATCATGAGGACCACGAAGTCTTAACTTATCGGAGGTTCGAGGAGATCACCACCTAGATTCCCTTTCTAAAACTCTTCTTGTTTTCTTTGAAAATCCAAGTGTATGTGTGTGTGCTAGTGTGGCCGAGAGGTAGAGAGAAAGAGAGTGGAAATAGTGTTTCATTTTTCTTCCTTCAGCAAACTTGGAATGTAAAGGATTTTTGACAAGTTCAAACCCTCAATTTATAGTGCAAAAGTTTGGTAATTGCTTGGTCTATATTTTGATTGAATTAAATAAGTCAATTCTCACCAAATCTACCAACCACCATGGCCGTGAAAAGCAAAAAATCCGGCCACTCCTATCCCTCTGCAGATTTGTGGATTTTCAGACCATACATCCCATCTTTTCATGTATTTGTCTATTTAATTAGGTGATTAAGTGTTTAGCTAACAAGTTAAAATGTGGCTAAAGTTTAGGATCTTGTTTAGGCTTGTTTAGGCTTAATAATATGTATTGGACCAAGACATTGGGTGTAATCGAGAGAATTATTTTGGGTGTTAAAAACATATCTTGAAATTAAGTCATTTCTGTTTCATTTGAAATCGATTTAATTTACAAAACTAATGATTCGAAAATTTTAATTAGGGAAATCTTGAGGTGTTACAGTATTCATAGTACTTAGGTCTAGAATTAGTAGGTTTATGGGCTCAAAGGCCCATATTCTCTCAATTAATTGCTTATATTTACTATTAGTTGCATTTAATTAAATCTTATTTGTTATTTTACTTTTATTACCTTAAAGAAGCATGACTGACTTCAATCAAGTTATCTCAAACTGGGAAAATTTCTTCCTAATGCGGTTGTGTGCGAAAATGAGTTTTCCCTTCCATTAATTATCTTTAGGCATTATTCATAGTGCTTAGGTATAGAATTAGTGGGTTTATGGGCTCAAAGGCCCATATTCTCTCAATTAATTGCTTATATTTACTATTAGTCGTATTTAATTAAATCTCATTTGTTATTTTACTTTTATTACCTTAAAGGAGCATGACTGACTTCAATCAAGTTATCTCAAACTGGAAAAATTTCTTCCTAATGCGGTTGTGTGCGAAAATGAGTTTTCCCTTCCATTAATTCTCCTTAGGCAGTATTCATAGTCTTAGCTCTAGAATTAGTGAGTTTATGGGCTCAAAGGCCCATATTCTCTCAATTAATTGCTTATATTTACTATTAGTTGTATTTAATTAAATCTCATTAGTTATTTCACTTTTATTACCTTAAAGGGTATAATAGGTACATTGAATAGTGCCTCTTACTCTCGACTTGACTCTAAGGAATTGAAAAGAGAGTAAAACAATTTAAATATATTTTTTGGACTATTATCATTATTGATATTTAATTAGTTGATTACTAATAAATTATATATTAATAAGCAAATCACAAACATGATAACTTTCATTGCCTATCATATTATTTGTGAAGTTTAATCCATTTTTCCATTTTCATCTTTTTTAAATATTAATATTAACAAAACACGATTTTTCCTACCAAGATAATTTGGCCTGCTTTTTGGCCTCGTTGACTTTAAGTCGGCAATAGAGATGCCAATTTTTCACCCTCCTCTTTCTTTTGTTTTGTCTTTAGGCTTGTGTTTTTTGTAGCTGAGGTCCTTCGAAGCTTCTTCTCTTTGTAATTGAGAATTTCATCATGAATTCAAGAGGTAGAATTTTTCTCTTTCACTTGTAAATTGTCTTTCCCAAGTTCTGTTTGCTCAAGAGATAGTTTAACCATTGAGAAAAATTTATGTATGTAGAGGAGGTAGATAAAGTCTTCTTTCCTCCTTGGAGAGAAAGTGGAAAAAGTTTAAGAATGTGGGAGAGGTGAAAAAGGTTCTCCCCTTCTCCTTGAAGAAAAAGTGATTATCTCGTAAAACGACCTTAGGGCCGATTGTAGCTTGGCAGAGTAGGGGCAGAGGGGGCCAAATCAGGGCAGACCACCATATATATCTCGCAACCTGTCTGCGTATGACCATAGGGTTGATAGCATCTTGGTGGAAACCATCGACCTTAGGATATGCCACTGTGGATATCTCACAACTTTTTGAAAAACTAAGGCAGAAGTTTTCCTATCCCTTTTTCTTGTTTTCTCTTGAAAAACTAATGATGTGGGGGAGGCGGAATTCTTTCTCTTCTCCCCCTTTTTCTTCTCTTGAAAAAACTAAGTGTATGGGAGAAGCAGAAGTCTTCTTTTCTCCCCTTTTTTGTTGTGGCTGGTGGAAATCTTTCTCCCCCTTTTCTTCTTGGAAAAAAAAAACTAAGATTTGGAAGAGGCAAAAGTCTTCCTCTCCTTTTTTTTTTTCTTTTTGAAAAATCTAAGTATGTGAGAGATGCAAAAATAGTCCTTTCCCCTTCTTTTTTCTTGGAAAAAACTAAGTATGTGGGGAAGGGCGAAAGTCTTCCTCTTCTTTCCCTTTTTCTCTTCTTAACAAATCTAAGTATGTGGGAAAGGCAAAAGTCTTCCTCTCCTCCCTTTTCTTCTTGAAAATGTGGGAGAGATAGAAGTCTTCCTTCCCTTCCTCTTTTTCTTCTTGAAAAATCTAAGTATATGGGAGATGCAAAAGTCTTCATCTCTTCCTTTTTTTCTTGAAAAACACTAAGAATGTGGGTGAGGTGGAAGTTATCCTCTACTACCCTTTTTTCTCCTTGGAAAATTTAAATATGTGTGGGAGGTAGAAGTCTTCCTTTCCCTTCTCTTCTTCTTGGAAAATACTAAATATGTGGGAGAGGCAAAAATCTTCCTCTTCTCCTATTTTTCCTTCTTGAAAAATCTAAGTATGTGGGAGAGGCAGAAATCTTCCTCTCATCCATTTTTCTTCTTGGAAAATACTAAGTATGTAAGGGAGATAAAAATCT
>JACFYI010003740.1:273998-287852 GCA_014898755.1 Handroanthus guayacan
GATATTAAAAATGTTTAAATAGTCATGCTACAAATACCATTTTGTTTTTAAATACATATTTTTGATACAAAATACAATTACTATTCATACAAATCGAAAATAGACATGACACAACAAAGAATTTTCCATTTCATTATATCTTCAAACTTAAGTCCGCTATGTAGGAAGGCTCATCAGAGAACATACCATAAAATGAAAGCAAGATTTTAAAAGCTAAATTTGATAAAAGGCTATATGATTAATTAACTTGGGCTATAAACATTAATTGTGGAAGTCTTACAGTAGTCTGTGCAATATTTTTGATATTTTATTGGCAACTGATCATTGTTTTTAAGTGACAATTCATACTAAACTTAGTCTTATTTTTATTTGAGTTTAATATTGATAATGTAACGTGTGTGTGTATAGTGACGTAGGGTTATTTATTTCGTTTGTCTATATTATATAAAAAGCACGAGACCCTTAAATAGTTATTTTTATATGTTTTAAATAAGTAGACAAACTTAGCCCTGTTTTAGAGGAAAATTATAAGATAATTTTCAATGATAATATAAAATAGATTAGCTTTTGTAATATTTATTTTTCTCTTTTATTCTTTTCTCCAATTATAGTTTTTCTCTTGCCAACTTTATTTTCTCCAAATTTATTTTTCAATCATGTTATGTTATACAATAAATTCAAGTAAAAAATATTTTAAAAATTAAGAAAAATTGATACTATTGAACATATATAAATATTTTTTATTTTATCTAATAGAAAATTTAAACACACACATCAAATGTACAACGATGATTAATAAACGTAAAACATGAAACATTTCCATAACTATCCATCGCAGCTTGAGAATTAAAAGTCAGAAGGTAACATTTTATAACAAATTATTTAAGCCGGATACTACGACTGCAAATCATAACCAAAAAAGTGTTTCAAACCAGAACTTAAACAACAAAAAGATTATTCGTAATCCCACATCAGTTTCATCAACAAGCAGCGGCCATCTTTTAATTTGTGCTTCAGGAAGAGGTCGACGAGCTTCAAATAAACTCAGAGCCTAATTAGAATTATTAACACTGCTTGTCAATAAGAAAAAGTCTCAAATACTTTCTTCTCATATATAAAGATGAAAGTAAGATAGTTGGAAAATATGATACCTCATCCATGCCCAAATTAACCACCTTCTCCTCCAATGAACTAACATTAAATTTGCTGAGCTAAGTAATGCTTAAGATAGTTGACATGAGCTTGACAACCAAATTATCCATCACCATGCAAGTGACCAAATCCACCTTCATCAGAAGCTTGCTGCACCACAGGACGAGCCATGTAGTCAACAATGGCTGTCATTTAGGAGTAGCAACATTCACAAACAGAGCTTGGGTCATCAGAAATGACGATGGTTTCAGTACAATAATTGCGCCCACAGAATGTCATCTCCAAGGGCACGTCGTTGAGCAGCATCAAAGGAACCAAAGAACCTTGAGCTAGACTTACTCATTTCAAAAGTGTCCTTGCTCTTGTTTGGCTGTGTATGTATGGCTCGTTCAGATTTTCTATGCTTTCATATTCAGCAGACTAACGACGGTAGCCACAGGCAAAGAGAGTATGTGAAAAAGGAAATCCACACTATCTTTGTTGGCCTCGACAAACAGGTCCCTTTTGCCTTGGGTATCAATCAATAGCTTCAAGCTTAATGGTGATTTTCCCATATCTATTTATGCAAATTAAGCGATGTTGGATTTCTATAATGGAATTTCCATTGAGCATCTGTCGTTTATGAGGGGCTGAGTTTTGATATTCAATGCTCTTTGGCTGTTGCATTATCCAAGATCACCAGAGCTTGTAGCAATGGAAAGAGGATATATTTGTCAGGTTACTGGGATTTAGAGTTGTTAATTATAAGAAATAATAATGCCTTTTTTGAGCCAAGTGCTCTTGGCTTGAGAAAACAGAGGCTTATCATGATACATTTGTGCAATATCCTATAAATAATTATTTAATTTATATTTGCTAATGATAGCTATCTGCGTAGGACTGGGGTTATTTGATAGAATAGGATTCTCACAAGTTGCAGCAGCATCAGGGGAATTAAGAATTTCAAAAGCAACTGAAAATTGCAATTCCCTTCAACATTGAGAGTAAATAGTAGTTTTTTGCAGACAAACATTCTTCCAGTGATAGTTCAAAGTACATTATACAGAATACGTAGCTTCTCTCCATAAATATGGATGCAGCACACAGGGAGAATACAATTCTGGACTAAAGTTTTGAGCATGGGTCATTCTGATCTCCTCATTTTGACATTGAGAGGTATTTCCTTGTAGGATTGAACCTTTTCAACAGCTTTGCGCATTGGTCTGGCGATAGATGTTCGTCGTGCTTCACCTTCCAATTCAGAGACACGACTACCATCGTTACTTAGTACTCCTTCTATAGGTTTAGTTAATATGGATGATCTTACTTCATTCTTTGTCTGGTTTGACGGCGAAGCAACTGGAAAGTTGACATCATCTATCTCAAACAAGTTCTCAGTTGGCTCCTCATGTGTAATTCTTGAACTAGCCGATTGTCTTCTCAAGCAACGCCTAACGGAACAACCAATAGATCTTAGCAATAATATTGGGCACACAAAGTATAAGTGTAACATTACAACAACATCCCCTACAGAGAACTTACAATTACAACATCCTAAAAAACTAACATAGGGGTCTATACTTGTAATGTTACCCAGATACTACTCTCGAGCTTTCCCTAAGCTGAACCAATGGCACAGGGTGTTATTGTAATTTCCCACACGGGAGTGTTTATGTGATAAAGGCTAAACTCAAGGAATATAGAGGTAGTTTTCCCACATTTATATTGCTAAGTCAAGCATAGATATAATAGACATGCAAGATCAAGTTACTGCAGGTAAGATCTAAACCTTTTGCTTGCCGCAGCGTCCTTTTCAGCATGCTGTTGAGATATTGTTGAACTTCCTAAAGCTGCAAACACCATAATAATATAGGTTAATTACTATAACAAGTTCCGTAAAATTGAAAATCAGCATTCCATCAAGATTTACATCGACTCCTGGAGTGACGGCGCCTCCTGCTGGCATTGCAAGATTTCTCTGGTTCCTTCACATCAAAGAGTCAGAGACAGTGAGCATAAAGAACTAGTTTTTTGTCCAGAGCTTACAGCCAAATTGCAGCAATAATGAAGAACACTACGATGACACCTTTAATTCAGTTTTCTGAACATTAACTTCCTCCTGCCCCTGAAGAAGTTATTTGGCACATTAGTAAACTGTATAAACCTATCAATGAACTCATAACCAAGCAGTTACGAATCATCCAGGACATATTCTGTCATATACGTTCAGGGAATGTTTCTAACATCATATCAAATGTGTTAAACTTTGTTGTAACTTGGTCGGATGGTTTTATGCTATTCGGACAACATCACTCAAGTATTCGAATAAATTCAGTTGCGACGCTCCCTTAGATCAACTGTTGCTGTTGTTATCTCACATGGCATGCTCTCTCCATTAGGTGCACTGTGCAAAATAGTGATTCTCCATTTATCAAGTCCGTGAGAATATGAAAAGGTTCAAATTTGCTCATCACTTTCGTGGACATAACACATGAGACTTTGCAGTTCTAACAATGTTCAACAACTAGGAAACCATGCTATGCAAGAAATTATCTTATACATTGAGGAGGTGTTTCCTTCGTTGACTAGGTCTCATAACATGAGTTATCCAACCCAGTATAAAGTTTACTTTGATGCATAAAAGCTCATGATTTAAACTAAAGTCCGATCATTTATCCACAAAAAAATAAATAAATAAAGTCCGATCATAAAAATACTAAATGCGGGATCACCTATCCTAATAAATCAGCAGAATGAATCATCCAACCTCTAGGATTTAAAAAAGATGCTTTGATATCCTTCAATTATTCAAATGAAGTATACATAGTATAATTTGTGAAAAATAATCACATCCTATATTTAATAATGCATTTTAATTTATCATTCACTTACCCCATCAAGCAAAGTAACAAGGAATAAGCTGCAGAAAGAAACTTCGAGCAAATATGTCGCAATGCATTAGCAGTTATTTGTTCACAAAAGATCACAAGCAAGTCAAACCAAAACCATCCAACTAAGTTACAAAATAATAAGAGAATTTTGAATAACATTTCAATTTTATCAAGGACTATGAATGAGCTTACCTTTTTCAGTTGTAAATTCTTTGTTTTAAGAAGTGCTTCTTTACAAGCAACCTCATGTTGTAATGCTTTCAACTGTGAAGAGAAAATTTATATGATTGCAAGGGATCAATGTCAAAAGCTGTAGCTCCATTAGCAACAAATAAAGCTTACCCTTTCTTTGCCCAAATTAAGTTCCTGCACAGATGACACACAACTCAAGAACTTAGCAAAACTGCTACATTATCCTTAATGAATTCGAAGATTAAAAGAGAAACACACCGCTGACATATGACTGTTAGATTGTGCAAGGTTCCAATTTTGCAGCTGCATTTTCTGAAGACAGTTTCTCAAATTCTGAATCTCAATTCCACTCAATTCTATAATTTTACTGTTTACAAAATCCAAAATTCCAAATGTCAGTAAAAACACACAAGAAAGGAAGAAATCAGAGGCACTAGATAACTAAGGATGAATTACTTTTTGTCTTGAATAAGCTTCACCAAGGCCATTTTTTCCTGGCCCAAGATTAAATTTGAAAAAAAAAAATGATCAGAAAAAACTTTGATAAAGCGTTAAGACATAAAATTATGACAACTGAACTGAAAGGAAGAACAAAAAACACGATTAAAATTTTTATACCTTCACAAGATGGTCAATGTATTCCTTAACGGAAACAGCATCAGGCGGCAATTTTTCAGAATGTAAAGGAGATTTAGGCTGTGGCAGAGAATTAGATATGTCTGAAAGCCTCCTTCTCACCATGTTTCCAAAGGAAGATCTTTTTGCCATTTTACTCCCTTTCATTTTATACATATAACTCTATGATCTCCCCAAGAATACTTACAAATATATACTTAAATTTCAAGAAACCAAAAGGGTTTTCAAGAAAAAGGAGACAAAACTAGAAACCAGATTTATCTCATCAAGAGGGCAAACGGGTTTGTAATTCCAGAATGCAGATGAAAGTTTGGCCTGCAAATGGAATGTAATCTAGTGTTGAAGTGAAATAGAACAGGGAGGGAATCTCTGGGCTGCGAAAAAGATGGTAAAAATAGAGAAAGTGAAAGAAAAATAAAGAAAGCCAAAGGTGAAACAAAATAAGGTTTTCAAATCATGGGGATCTAACGGCTTCCCGAAGCAGAGCTTTTAGAAGACAAGGATACTTACGAGCCTGAATATTTAAATGGATCTAGCCGAACCTGATTTTTGAATAGGTTCGGACTAGGGGTGTGAGGCAACTATTTATTCTATTCCCGCTTGTATGCCGATTGACAATTTTTAACCTTTTTTTTTTTTCAGATAAGACAATTTTTAACTTATAGTTTCGTTTTTTGATTGGAGAATGAATATGTCGTTGGGCCGTGTTTACTGTAAAAGTTAACATGACAATGCAATAATAATAAATTAAATAAATTGATGATAGAATTATATTATTATATCAATATTATGTATATTTCATATAATAATATAGTGGATATATTGATTTGTTATATTCATCACATATGTACATTGATTAATTATTATATTTATATTATACATTTTACCAATATGTCCCGAGCCAAGTTAATAAATTATTTGATTGATGTTTTATTATCTGTTGTCCTCCTGTTCGAAATAAAATTATGCAATCTATTAAGTTTTCTTGCTTAATTATTTTTTGAATTAATTAATATATATTATGTCTTTCCCTCAATTATTCTTTTCAATTTCACTTTTGGCTAATTGACTACTTTTTTAAAATACATGTTTTCACTTAGGCCATGTTTGATAAGGGAGATGGCCAATCTCATCTAGTTGGCCTGGAGAGATTAGTCCTCCAAATTAGATGAGATTGGATAATCAATTGTCTCGTTTGATATGTGTAATTATCCAAAATTACCAATCTTGATGAGATTGCAATGTAAATGTTTGATCGTAGTGATTAGCTTGGATTACATATATAATTGGCATTTTTGTCTACAATCCTAAAATTATCTTTTTATTTGCTTATCATTTTTTTTTTCAATTGGGGAATAATAGTTTAATTGTAATTCAATGTTCTAACAGTAGTGGGTTAAACTTATTTTGATGTTGAATATAAATGAAAAGTAAAAATATTCAACAATTAAGAAATATTTATCATTATTACAAACAAAAAAAAAAAAGATACACGCATTTAGTGGGTCACAATTGAAAAAAAGATACACGCATTTAGTGGGTCACAATTGCTCGTTATAATAAATTTACCTTTTACTTTTATGATGGATAAATTAAATATCCAAAAATACAATATTATGGACAACTTAGAATATTGAAAATAAAGAACTATTCACTCTTAAACTTAGCTGTATGGAAAATTGATATTGTAATAATCATTTTTATTTTATAAAAGTTCATTTTAAAGTAATTGATTTTATCATTTTTATCTCAACTGTATAATTTTTATTTCTATTAAATTTTAAAATAAAGTTTCATTATGTAATATGAAAAGATTTTGTTTCACCAAAAGAACTATCTTACTTAAACCGATAACTATAACACTAATATTTTGTTTTCTTTCTTTATTTCTTTCTCTTTTCCTTTTTCTACAGCCAAAGGATTCTTCAGAAGCTTGCAAATCTAGGGTTATTTTTGGGGGAATTTACAATTACAATTTCAATGACGAAATTTTAAAATTACAGTCCCCTTTAATCTAATCTCTGTAGTGACCAACTAATTGCGCACCCCCAAACCCCCGCCCCTATTATGAATAACACTTAATCTCATAAATAGTCCGGGCCAGTCCGAAAAGATTATCTCCTTTAATAAACAAGCAATTAGGGTGGATGAAATCCTACAATCCATCCGAATTGCTGATATCACATGTGGCCTTAATCTTTACAAAAAAATATGTAAATTTATATATTCAATTTAATTAGTCGGTGCTTAAGAGTTAGAAACTGGATTTCATCTGTTAAGAACCCGTCTATTTTTTTAATATAAATTCCAAAATATTATCTTTAATGTGTGCAGGGCTATATGGATATTTTTGACAATTAATTGTAGTGAGCTAAATTGGATAACTATGTTCTACCTTAGGGATGGAATCCCTCATCCCATGACGGGGGGTTTGATTGTGGGCTCTCATTTTAACCAAGGGCTTGCATCTTTTAAAATAAACACGGTACTAAATTGAATAAATTAGTATATCCAACCTAATACCATATAGTAAGTATGCCCTAATTGTATTATTTATTTGGTGGACCAAGGATGTGATTTTTGTCGTTCGTACAAGTAGACATGAAAAATTTATGGGTTAATTATGTTTACCCCTCGGAGATATGGTATTTACTAACTAACTTCCTCGTAATTTTAAAATTACTAACAATTTTCCTACAAATTTATTGATTTACATGGGCCTTCTTCGTATTAGAGTTTTGGACGGAATTTGATAATGTCATCCAAAAAATTAATTGAAAGCATCATAAATTTAGAGAAAAGGAAAAAGGTTTAAAAAGACTTCAACTAGAATGGGGTAAATAAAATCAAAACATTATTACAAGATCCTGCTGAGAGTAAAAATCTGATGAGCAAGTGAGGTAGTTTGTGGACGGTGCCGTTGGTCCGTCACGGCGGATTGCGGACAGCGAAGAGAGATCTTTAAATTTAGAGAGTAATTTAAAAGGGAAGAGAGATCTGTAAAGTTTAAACTTAAAGATTAATTTAAAAGGTTAAAGTTGAAAGTGTTTTAGATATTTTTATGTATAGGATGTTAAGTTAAAAACCAAGGTTATTGGACCTTACTCCTCCCAATGTTACTTCTATTGCAGCAAATAAGTGTGTTTATTTTTATTTTTATTTTTTCTTTAGAGAAGCGATTATATTCGGTTATACATCAATATTATAATAAGAACATATTTTAAAGACCAAATATATGAATAAATACAATCCAAATAACTTAAACTACCATTCAGTAGATTAAAACTACAATATAGTAGACAAATACCTACACGCAGTCGGTGGGACTCGCACCCTGCACCTTTATTATAAAATGGTAAAGGCGGTGCCACTGCATCCAAATGACGGTAGCAATAAGTGTGTTTATTACATTGTTGATGTGAAGTAAAATCGTAAAAGATGTAGTTTTAATAATACTTTTGCTATTTTGTAATTTTGCAGCAAAAGAACACTTTTTGGAACAATTTTCGTGCTTAATAAAAAGAACTATAACATAAAAACATTTGCCCCGTCCTAGTTTTTCCGTTTTCTGGTAATTGTCTCTCAAGATATAAACAACAATTTTTTAGATACTGTAGCACTATAGATTTCTATAGACAGCGAACTTAAAGTGTATTAAACTCTTTATATTACGATTTTGTATGTAATTTTTTTCTTTTTTTTTTTTTTGTAGTAGCATTACGATGTACTAAAAATTGATGGATACAAAATCCATACTGTTTGTAGCATTAGTTATCTACTAAGTTGTGATATATATATATATATATATATATGAATCCATATGGATGCCATTGTATTGATGGATTTTCAATCCACGAAAACGAACTAATATTGTTAGAATCCGACATTGAAAAAGTTGTAAGGATTATAGTTTCTTTATATGGCTGTAGACAATCCTCCTTCACAAGTTAGCTTTTGTAGTTAAGTCCAACATTTATTCTCAACATGATATCAGAACCAGACTCATTCCTAATGTTGAACTATTCGGTGTGTATATGACTAATACTCCAAATATTCATTCTTGAGCATGTGTTGTCATAGGACTAGTATGATTTCTTACGAACCAATTTTCTTGATAGAGACAAGAGCTAAGTTCCTTGCCTTTACAATGAATTTGGCCAGTCCTAGTTTTTGCGATTCCTGGTAATCGTCTCTCAAGATACATACGACAACTCTTTGGTCCAAATATAAATTCTAGATAACACAGGTCCAAATTTAAATAAGTTTAGTCCAAAATCTAATTCAAAAGTTAATTCTGGACTCCAGGCCTAAATCTAATCTAAGGTAGCCTACCTTAGTCAATCTTATCTCTCTTTAGCCTTTAGTCTCCCATTCACCCAAAATTGATTTAAAGCAATTAATGATATATCGACACCTACATATAGCATAGATTACGGATGCTTGAGCTTATTTAAGTAACGTGTCAAACGGACCAATTTTCCAACTATTCCCCGTATAAATAAGATAATGCTCGAGATTATAGACAAACAAGAGAGTCAAGCAGAAGACAAGGTAGCTTATGGCTTTGAACCTTCTTTATTGGAATACTATTGGATTTTCTTGGTTAATTAGTGAAGACAATATTCTTGTGCTTGAAAGTGGAAGGAGATACAAGTAGATTTTAAAAATCATAAACGCAGTGAAAATTTAAACTTAAAATTATTGATTAATATATATCTCATTGGGTCAATTTATACAATCAAATGAATTAAAGGTAGAAGAAGGCTACTTTAGAGAAAATTCAAAAACTCCAAGGCAATGATGGATCTCATATTCCAAAACTTGATCAACAAGCTCCAAGCCTTAGATCGCCAATCTTCAACTCATGATCTCCAATCTTCAAGGCTTGATTTTGGAAGATACAAATCCTCCAAAGGATTTTTTCCTTTTCCTCTTTCCTCTTGGCCAATTTCTCCAAGTAAGACAACCCCCAATTTATTTTAAAATGCAAGGATCTCGCCAAAAAATCCTCCAAATGTAGAATCTCTAATACTAATCCACACACCTTGATCTTAACAGAGCACTTGAAGAAGATGAAGACTAGATTTCTATCTTCTTCAATAGAGATTTGAGAGAGAGAAGAGAGGAGATATTTTGAAAAAAATTTTAGACGGAAAATTCAAATTATATGATGTGTAAAGTATGTGTGGGTGGCCAGCCATACGTGTGTGTGTGTGTGTGTGTGGTGTGTGTATGTGTAGTCCACTTGGATTGCCAAGCGGACTAGATATTTTGAGATCTTTCTAGATAGATGGTCACACCATCCATACTCTAGATTCTCTTAAAATTTTATTGGTCCACTTGGAATCGAAGTAGAATATGAGTTAACATTAATAATTTAATTAACTCTTTGATTAATTGCGAACTTAAATTCTTCTAGATTCTCTTCTGAATTTCCCTCCAAAATTTAAATTTGCTAATTCGCGCAATTAAAATTTGAGACCTCAAATTAATTGGATAATTAAACTATTAAATTAATAGATTAATTTGATTCTTTAAATTAATCCAGCAAATTGCTTAATTTTGACTTTAGTCAATGGTTTGACATAAGTCAAAATTATCTCCTTTGCTTAATCTCTACTAAGCAATTCATCTAAACTGTTTAGATGACTCTCAATTAATTTACGTGTTCCCATCAAGGATTTTGTGTGTGACCCATTTAGTTAATCAATTAATTAGACATTGGTTAGCAACAATTTTTGATTTAATTAGTGAATAAACAATTAAATATTTATTCCAATTAATTAAACTCTTTAATTAACCAATCATTAGAATTAATCTCTATTAATTCTTAGAGTACTAAAGCTCCATGGTTGATGTCTAGCCACAAGCCCATGGAGCTCAATCGATTGGTGAAATTAATCTTGGTGTGAACCTTTTTACTTACGCGTTCCATGCAAATGTAGCTCTTCCGATTCCTATCTCCCGATCAAGGCCTAGAGTCAAGGTATTTTTAGTATCCTAATAGCCCTAATGCTATGTTTCTATTCTTAATGAATGGTTCAATGTGACACCTCATTTGGAAACTCTTTTCCAAATAGTTACTCTACCTTACGTAAGGATTTTAGTGAACCAAGCATCCTAGAAAACGTAGGAGATGCACTCATTTATCAGATGAGAAATTAGATCCTCTATTGAAACTTACAAACTTTCATGTGTAGATAGCTTATCTCTAGCGAGCACCTTATATGATCCACTAAGAGATTGAGACGCACATCAAAGAACAAAGATGATTAGTAATTCTTGGACTTAGCCACCTCTAATTTGGAGTCATCCATTGTAACTCTAAGAACATCTCAACTATGAATTTTCTCAAGCCAACATGTCAAGTTTGAGACTTTCCTTTTTCGTTTATTTATTTTTGTGACTTCATATAGCTCTTGAGTTTTCTTGATGGAGCTATATACCTTGTATACTGAGTTGCCAATCCAGTTAGGATGTAACTATTGTATAGAAAATTAAGGACAACATCGAATATCGTTCTATTCTAGGCATCTGTCTCATTTTAAATAGAATTGGATCCTTACTTAGACACATAATAATATTTCCTGTCATTTCATAAATGAGTTCTAAAGAATTTTTTTTTTCTTTTTTTGGTCCTTTTGCTTTCATGGGCAATAGTTGATGGTGCTACTAATATTGATGCCATTGAGAACATGCTTTTCAAATTTTTCTCAAATTGTTGGTCCCTCTTTATAATCGGAACTACTATGATCACAATTATTGGGTCCGTCTTTGTAGGAGGGGACTAGTGTAATGAATTAGAACATTTTAAATAATTCAAGGGATAAACTATTTTTAAAGCAGGGTGGTGCACTTTCAAATTCGATTTATTTTTTAATAGAAAGAAGAACCCTGTCCCATGAGTGGATGGAGGTTTAAGAGAAAGCCATAGGGTAGAAGCGAACTGGAGAGGCTAAAAGATGACGGGGGAATTGGTAGTTGGCCGAGGCACCTGAGTAAGTGACATAATCTTACCCAATGAAGGGAAAGTTTGGCATTGCTCGTATTAAGCATTCAATTTCCTTATCAAGATTCCACGTGGCTAGGACTCCTATACTGATTAGGAAGCTCCGAATTAGTGAGCTACTCTTCCTTGTAGCTACTTATAATCAATAGATGAGGCAGTAGTAGATCCAGCCATTACTATCAAAGCCATTGGACATCAATGTTACTGGACTTATGAGTATTCGAACTAGAATGGCAAGTCGGGTCAATTTTCCATTCAGCTAAGAAACCTTGAATTTCGCTTTATTAACTTTTGAACAAAACTCTAGCCAGTATCTAGGAGAAAGAACTCAATGTGGGGGGAGATTCTCTAAGCCGATAGTGGGTTACGTACACTCATCAAGCTGGCATTGTACCATTCACATGGAATTGTAATCGCAGCCTGAAAGCTATTTCAACAATAGAAAGGAAGAGGGATCTGCAAGAATTTCTATTCAACCTCCTCTAACTCCATGCTTCTCTTCTCCTGGATGGTAAAGCACTTTTTTGTCTATTTTTCAAAGAACAATCATACTGGTTATTTACCAATCCAAAGTTGGTGTCTATACAACTGCCAAACTGAAACTTCCTTAGCCAAAGATACGAATGTGAAAAAAAGCAGGAGCACATAAAAAGACAAATAAGATATTGGGATGGGGGGTCTACCTATGCCACTTTTGGCGTATTTGGGGTTGCCCCTTCCTTAAGTGGTGGAACACTTGATGCCCAAACAATTACACATTGATTTAATACTCCTCCGACGGGGCCAACAACCATTCAGTGAATTGTCTTGTTCGAGACCATATCAATCCTCTTTCTTTCATAAAACCAGCATCTCAATCTTAAAGGTCCTGACTTTGCTACAAAGACAAAAAAGTTGAACTAGAAGAATCCCCTAGTTTGCTTCTCGGCAGTCATCGTGGGCATCCAAAATCATCACTTACAATTGAAGTCTTTGAGCTTTATTCATATACTAGAACCCATAGAACAACAAGACATAGGTTTCAACGTCGAATCATAATATCAGTTCCATCTTTTGTAGCATCTCGTCTTCCGCTGCTCTTGTTCTAGAATCATGTTCTAGTGGACTTGGATGAAAAGCCTAGAATAGATTCACCAGGAACCCGAACTAATCCTTGGATGTGGGGAAATGAAAATATAAAAGAAAGGGCTGGATGTTGCAAAAAGGCGTACTCCGGGAAAATTGCAATTTTGGTCCTTTAACTATTACCAACTTTTATTTTGTCTATTTTCTATTGGGGTATGCAAAATTAGTCCATTTTCTTTATTTTATCATCACATTTAGTTCAATTGCTTGCAATTTTAGTCCATTGGGCTGATTAATTTCAAATTAAGCACGATTATTGCCATGTCATCTCTATTTGGGCCTAAAAATTGGAGTTTTCTTTCCAAGTGGACTCTATTGCCACATCTTATGCCACATCAGATTAATTGTGGGCTAAAAATATTAGGAGAAAAAAATGTGTTTTGCTTGGGAAAAAATTAAACCCTTAGCACTCAAGTAATATTATAACTATAAATATAATATTACAAAAAACTGAAAACCAGCTTCAAAATATTGAGTGAAGACAATGAGCTTAAGAAATTGTGTAATTTGTCAGCAAAAGATAGAGAAGTCCATATATATGTTGAAGCAAATTTGTTGCCAGAGGTTGAAGTAGGGGTCACTCAAGAAACATAATCAGAACCTGAAATACAGATTGAAACCCAAACCAAACCCGAAAGTGAAACCCAAAACAATAAAACCAACAAAAGATTTGGGACCTACTTTAAAACTGTGTTTGTACCAAATAATGAGTGTTGTGATGAAGAAAGTAGTAACAGTGATCCTTCATTCAATATTGGGGAGAGTAGTGAGGATGGGGATGATGATGGCCTTTTTCAATCATTTGTTGACCAAGACGAAGAATGGGTTGGGAATGATGAGGTAGATGCTGGAGTTCCAAGTGCAAATGCA
>JACFYI010003740.1:300265-316606 GCA_014898755.1 Handroanthus guayacan
GGGCAAATAATTATATTGTCATAATCTACCCGCGGCGTAGATTACGACGAATACACTAAATTCGAGAAATTAACACATAAGCACACTTTAATTATTTGGTCAAACAGACCAATTTCCAACAAGCTCCACCATGCTAACAAGACATGGTGATTGGTGGACCTCAATAATATTAAAAAAAGAAAAAATTGATAACTATGTTTGGCAGTGTTGGCTAAACATACTCTGCAGACATGGTAGAAAGTTTGATGAGAGGTCTAGGACAAATCTCGATATTATAATAAAAAAGAATAATAATAAATCATGCATGTCCGACCAACATGGCCGGACAACTTTCACTATGTCCTATATGCGGTGGACATTAAAAAGGTTCTCGCCATTCGACAGCGGAAATTTGAAAAAGGTCCGATGGACATTCCAAACCTCAAATATACTGGGAGAGAAAAAATTTTGGGGGTGATTGTTTAAATAAAATTGTTCAAGTATCCTACGTTTAATAAAAGTTGTCCTGTATTTAAGGGTCCAATTATTCAAATCTTAAGGATTATTTTGATAATTATAGTAAATTTCAGGGAGTGTAGAGGTAATTATCCCTAAAAACTAAATAACTAGAGCGCTATAAAGATGCAGTAGTTTGAGTTATTATTTACTTTATTAATTTGATAAAATGTAAGTTTAAATGCCTAAAGACAAAAAAAATCTTTGCCTATATTTGGTATTCATGACTGAAGGATTTTTACGTCGAATGCATTGCATGTAATTTCATGACAAATAAGGATAGTAGCCTAATTCATGAAAATTGATTTAAAATCTTATTCAGCAAACTTTTCAATTTTGAGGGTTTATTTTTCCCCCCTCTTATCCAACTTATCCTCGAGTCCTGGGTTAGACACGGGCGTCAAGACATTTAATACAAGCGTGGGCTTATGATCGAGGGTTAAAATTACCAAACCTCTTAATCAAGTCAACAAACATGAATTCTACAACATATCAATTTAGCACAAATTTCATTGGTGGAATTTTTGTGAATTAAGATTGAAGTTGGATTTTAATTTTTCAAATAAAAGTTTGGAAGAATTTTGAAATTTATCTCTGTTTGAACTTTTGCTTAAATTGATAAAAACTTCATTTCATTTGTTATGGATGTGATTTTAAATATTAGTGAAAATGACATTAAGCTACTTGAACTTTGGACATTTTTGTACTTTATAACCCAATAAAAAAAGTTTCACTTTGCCATTTTAATTTTGCAAAATTTTCACTTTACAACCTAAGTAAATCTTCAGGTGAAATATTCCACGTGTAGTTGGGATTGTGCAAAATATTGCAAAATTCTAGTGGTAAAGTAAAACTTGTTTTTGCTAATTCTACCTTATTGTTAACACGTGCATTGCATGTGAGATAATTCTGGTGCTGGAAAATGTACTTAGGTCGCAAAGTAAAAATTTCGTGAAGTTGAGATGGCGAAGTGATTTTTTTTTTTAATTAGGTTACAAAGTACAAAATTGTCCATAGTTGGGATGACTTAATGTCATTTTCTCTAAATATTTTGTACTCAATTTCACACTTATTTTCAAATTGTTGAGTTAATTTTTAGAAAGCCCAATTTTCATACTTGAAAAGGATGAATTCATGCTTCATTTGTTTGGTTTTGTGCTTCTTATGATTTGAGTACTTAAATTTATAAATTATACACTTGATTGAAGGAACTATTAGCATTAATTCATCAAAAAAAAGAAGGAACTATTAGTATTACTAATTAAACCTTAAATGTTAAAGGAAAACATAAAAAGTTGTTGTTAGATACTTGTCTGTTAGTATCTGACTTGTAAGATTGCAAAACTTGACTTGTTTGTACTTTAAGTCAATATTTTACTTATTTTGACAACTTAAAGTTGATTGATAAATTCATTAACATAAAATTCTGTTATGGCGTTGATTATGAAATTACACTTGGTTTGTCAAGAAACAAAAGGACATAGCACTTTTGTTTGAAGTTTCCTTAGTTTTCAATATACAAATACTTGGTTTGCAAATGTGATTAAGCGGTTGTAGGCCATGGTGGTTCCTGGATTTCTTATGTGTTGGAAAATTAAAGTGTAGATGAATGTGTACTTTGCTCACAAGTGTTAGTGAAATTATTCTTGGTGAAATCAGGAATTAATTAGGAAAATCAACATTAACTATATTTAGTACAGTGTACAAGAAAATGTAGTGTAAAAATGATGAGGAGAAGGAAGAGAAAGCTAGTGATGAGGCTTAAAGAGAGTAGGAAAATGACGATGACGATGTTAGTGATGAAGAGCAAGATAATGAGAGATGAAAATCGAACAAAATAATACGATATGATTCCATATCTCCCAGTGTGAATTCCTGCAAAAGGTAAAGAGGAGTCGAGGGATATTGCTCATGTGGCCAATATCATCTCCTCTGTTGTGACAGATGCCTATCATAGGGATCCATACTTAATTACTGTATTTGTCTTCTTAATTTGTTCATGTGTGAACCTAATCTGCTGATCATTGCACTTAAAGCGCTATTTTTTTCCAAAGAGCTTGTAAGATTCTAACATCTTATTTTGCGAGCTTATAAGCTCTTTTTTTAAGAAAATTTACCACACTTTTTGACATCTTGTAAAATGTTCTAAATAGCTTCTTTCAAAATAAGATATTAGGATCTTATAAACTCTTTCACAAAAAGTAAAGAGTTCTAACTTTTTTAAAATATTAACATTATCGTCCAATTTTAGCCGTTTTAATTATTACAAAATTATCATTACTAATAAAATTTAATATTTTATTTTATCCAAATTACAAACCTCTTATAAGCTGTAGTATATTATTTTATCTAAATATTTCCTCAACTAAATTTTAAAATAAACTTTAGCATTTCATAAGATCCAAAAACATTTTATAAGAAGTATGAGCTTGTAAATATTTTACATAAACTTAAATGAAAACACTTTAAATAATGCTAAAAAGAGTTTGAAAATGATTAAACGTTTCCATTATTTTACATCCCATTACCAGTGCAACGTGCAAAACGTGTAGGAATTTTGAACTCGGGTGAACATTTTGTGGAATGCATCCTTATGCTTTACCTCCACCAACATGGTAGGAACCAATGTCATATGGGACACAGGAATAAGCAATATGGCGACTCCAATATAGAGACTTCTTGAGACCGCCCACATTTTGCCCCACTAGTACTTAATAGTGGTCACCAGAGAAGAATTGCAATCCAACTAGTGGTCACTTTCTGTTTCAGTTTCAGTTATTTAAACAACTTGCCATTTAGGCGTTATTCTAGTAGTAAAATGAATGTCTCTATGATCATGAGATTAGCGGTTTGAATCTATTTTTCTAGTAAATAAGTAAACTACTTTTGACTGAAAGTAGGTTTTAAATTATTTTTTTAATCTTGACGAGTGAAGATGATGTAGTCAGTCTATAATTTTTTTTTCATTATTTTTGTTATTGCATTTTGTTGGGAGGCAAGCATAAGTCGTTGAAGATCCATTCTAATCAAGAAAGTATTGACTAGTGCAATTATCCATACCAGTAATCTGTATTCATGATTAAGCTATTCTTTGAAAAGGGCAATACTTAAAAGGGTGTTTGGATGAGCATAAACGATGTTAAAGGATGTAATTGGTAAATTTTCTTAAGAAAGAGGTTATAAGCTTCCAAAACATATGTTGGGATCTTAAAAGTCACATCTAGAAAAGTAGTTTTTAACTTCAAATCTTAAAACAATTGTTAAATTCTAACAATCTTGAATACAAAATTGCCGTTATTAACCACCTTTTTTTTTTTTTTGAGAAAAAATTCTCATTAAAAAATAGGACAGCGAGCTTTACAGTCAGGCCAACAAAGTACAACATTTATGAGGCAAAGAGTGCAAAATCAGGAAGACAATTTGCAATGATAGGATTTAAAGAAGTGTGCCTCGCCAAAACCTGTGCAACTCCATTGCCTAATCTTTTGACAAAAGAAAATTTAACCACTGAGAATTTGGAGATAAGACTTAAACAATCAGAGATGATCACCCCATAGGATGACAAATCATTTTGTCCGTACTTGAGTGCTTAAATAACTAAAAAATTGTCACCCTCAATTTCATTTGAATTAAGTCCATGAGCAATCGCCTGTTCGAGAGCAAATAGTGTTGCCTTAGCTTCAACTTCCACTTGCCGTAGTTTTCCAGCGAAACTCTTTGATGCCCACCAAAGACACTCACCCCTTGAGTAACAAGCGCAACTGCAAGTTTGAAAATATTTGCAGATGTATTCAATGCGCCATCAAAATTAAGTTTAACCAAATTTTTAGATGGTGGTGTCCAAGAAGATGGGAGAGAAACAGGTTTGTTTTTCTCCAGCGAATTTTGTGAGGCATGAAATTCTGAAGGTAAGCTTTGGCACGATTGGAAATCTCATTAGGCGACAAGACCATAGACTCAAATAGCCATTTGTTTCTTGTCCACCAAAGAAACCACATGGTAACTCCAATAACATCAAAATCACTTCTTGAAACGCTATTCCAAATTTTCCAAAGCCATTCCAAGTAATTTCCGTGAAAACACTTCAAAATAAGATGATCAAAAGGAGCAAATTTCCAAAGTTCTTGAGCAAAAGGGCAGTCCCACAAAATATAGAATGAGTCCTTTGGAGAAGTTATGCATATTAGGCAATCAGTAGAGGTAGGGATTCATTGTTTTTTGTTTTGGAGATTAACTTTTGTGGAAGGACATTTTGCTCCAATCTTCGAAGGAAGATCTTTGTATTGGGGGGGGTACATTGCTTTCCCAAATGAAGTTCTAGTCAATACTTGACTCTCTTATGAGGAGTGAGTTTCCCTGTTTCTGTTGTGTGGAAAAGATTGGCGGGCTAGGAAGTAGCATGAACGAACCATGAAATCACCCTTTGATGTGAAGTATCAGATAAACAGATCAGGGAAACTCAAATTTCCAGTAGGAATGTTAAGAATTCTTTTAGCATCCACAGTCCAAAAAAACTTTCTAATAAGATCTTCATTCCAAATTTCTTTTCGAATTAATTAGTTCGCTAACTGAGAAAAAGTTTTGGGGGTTGGGGGGTCTCGTGATTACTTTAAAACATCTATCCATAGGAATCCACGGATCCAACCAGATATTGGTACCTTCGCCATTTCCAATTCTTTTTCGAATGCCAAGATGTAGGAGATCTTTTGCCACCTAGATGCTTCTCCAAGTGAGAGAGGGATTGTGTCCCAATTTTGCGTCTAGAAAATTTGAATCCTGAAAATACTTAGTCTTGAGGATTTTGGTCAATAAAGCATTGGGGTTGGTGAGGATGCGGCAACCTTGTTTACAGAGGAGAGCTAGATTGAATAAATGTAATTCACAAAAGCCAAGTCCTCCAAACATTTTCCACTGGCACAAGGAATTTCATCAAATCCAGTGAATCTTGTTTTTCTCACGATTGTTCCACCAAAAGCAAGCAAATTGTGCTTAATCTCTTGCAAGAAGGTAATCAAAAGAATCAAACATCCCATGACAAAGTTTGGGATAGCCTGCAGAACTGCTTTTACAAGCACGTTTTTACCTGCTGTGGAGAGATATTTCTCGTTCTAGCCATTAATTTTTTTTTTCCAAATTCTATCTCTAATAGTAAAAACTTCTCTCTTCAACTTGCCCACTGAGGCAGGGAGACCAATTGCCCTGATGCATTTTCATAAAGATTGAGAATTTTTCAGGTGCTGGCAGTTGAATCATGTGAAGCTCTGCAAATAGTAATATGTCGTCTGAGAAAAAAATGTGAGATAAGTGGAGCCCCTCGATAGATAGAAACTCCTTGGATTGTTCGACCAGATTCCTTGCATTTGATGAGTGCAATCAAAGCCTCTATTACACACAAAAAAAGATACGGTGATATGGGATCTCCTTGATGGAATCTGAATCGGATTCAAAGATTGGATTGGATGGGATCCGGAGAGTCAATCAGATTCAGAGAGTGAATCATTTGTACCATTAAGTAAGAAGGAGAAATAAACTGAGCTAACTCATACCAGAATAAGGTCAACAAAATGCAAGATGAAACCTAGTCTGAGAAGGATGCTTCGAAGAAAGGACCATTCCACCCGATCATGAGCTTTGCTCATGTCTAGTTTTAATGCCATAAAGCCTTTTGTCCCCTTAGTTTGGAGTTTGATAAAATGGTTGATTTCGGATACGATGAGAAAATTATTTGTGGTGAGACGACTGGGAACAAAGGCGGATTATGTTTCAAATATTATTTGGGGAAGGATTCGTTCAATGCGGTTAGAGATAGTTTTGGAATAGATTTTGTAGATGACATTACATAGGCTAATAGGGCAAAATTGGGAAAGGTTTTCTGGGTTTTGATATTTTGGGATGAGGATGAAGTTAGTATGGTTAATGTTCTTGGGAAGGTCACCCAAATTGAGGAAGTGAAGAGCAAATTGAGTAACGTCAATTCCGACAATATCCCAGTATCTTTGGTAAAAAAAAATAGGAAAGCCATCGAGACCTAGTGCCTTGAGTGGATCCATTTGAAATAAAACCTTCTTAACCTCATCTGCCGTAAAGGGTTTAAGCAAAAAGTGGTTCATGGAATCAAAAACTTGAGGCGAAATTGCATACAAAACTTCATTGATGACACTTGCATTTGGCTGTGTTGAGTCAGAGATTGACAAAGTAATTGTAAATGGTTCTTTCAAAGTCTTCTTTCCTAACACATTGAATGCCTTTTTCACCAACAAGTCCCTTTGTTCTATTAGTACCCATATGAGCCGACGCTTTTCCATGAAAGAAATCTATGTTTCGATCACCTTTGGAAAGCTATTGAATTCGGCTGAGTTATCGCCACTTATTTTTTTCCAAGCCAACAAAATGTTATAATTCTTCTGAAATTAATTGGCTTTAGATTTTGATTCAATAGAGATACTTGAGATATAGATATTGTGAAGCTTTCGTTTTAAGTCAGAAATTCTTTTACTGATATTCCCAAAGTGTGAGTAACTTCATGCTTTGAGATGAGTTTCGTAGTTTTTAATTTTACCTGGTTGAGTTCATTACCAAAATTCCAACAAGACTAATAACCTCTTCACATTCTGAACATTTTATCCAAAAGGCCTCAAATCTGAATGGGCACGATTTTTGAAAAAGTGAGAGATTAGGAGCATCTGGAATATGGATAAGAAGAGGTACGTCGTCAGACTTGTAGAAAGAAAGATAAAGGATGCTTGAGTGAGAGTGTAGCCATTCACATTTAACACATGCCCGGTCAAGTTTTTCTTTAACATTGTAATGATCTTCCGATTGTTTGATCAAGTGAATTGGTAACCCTCAAATCCCAGGTTAGAAAGGTCACATCAGTCCAAAGTTTGATGGAACTGATTAATTTGATACAACGATTTAGACTTTCTGCTTTTTTTTTCCGTCATTGGAAAGAATTTCATGAAAATCCCCTGCGACAATCCATGGCCTTCCACTGGTTTCTTGAATATTCTCAAGCAGCCTCCACGACAAATGTCTAAGTGAAATTTCGCGGTTGCCATAAAATCCGATGAATCTCCACGGCTCACAGTAATTGAAATTTGAGATTATGGCGTCAATGTGATTTTGAGAAAAGCCTAGAATTGAAACATTTAAGTCTTTATTCCATAATAGTGTGAGACCACCTGCCAAACCTCGATTATCAACTGCCATTCCAAAAAGATTGAAACAAGTTTTGATGGAATTTTTTCCAAGAACCACTTTTTGTCTCTGTAAGAAAAATAATTTCAAGGCGATGGATGCAGAGAAGTTCTCCTAAATTGTGAATTGTCAAGGAGGCCCCGACCAATTCTAAACTAAGCATTTCATGGCTCCTGGCAAGGCTGCAAGGTAGCCTCAGCCACTGGAGAAGAGTTAATATTTGGGTTCTTTCATTAACTGATAGAAATGTCAACCAATCCACCATATTTTTTTTTTGACAGAAAAATAAGAAAAGGAGATGGCTCCATGTGCTCTGATTCATTATTTGGGATTCTAATCTAGGAGCACTACCAAAGTGTTTCAAAGGTGGGGTTATTTTGACATAGGTCTGCGTCTAGCCTAAATCGTTTTAAGTTAAATGAAGCTTCTATCATTCGGGTCAAAAAATCAAATATGAAACTTCATACACCTTAAAGTACCTTATACTCATTATGCCTACCATTGAATGTACTGGTATTCACCTCATCAATATCTCAAATCAATGATGGGGTCTGTTTGGTACCTAAATGGGCACCCAAATCGAACCGGACCTTTTGTCAAGCTATTGTTCAGAGCACTAATCACCCAAATCCACTGAATTTGCTTTTCTTCGAGACGCCGAGGTCGAGATATACTTTCTGTCTAGAGGTGGTTACAGGTGGATTTGTGTGATTTGGGAATGTAGGGGTTGTAGACCTTCAAAATTGTTTACTGAGGAAAGGGTTTGAAGTGGTGGAGGTGGAGCTTGGGAGATGTTGTGGAGACCTGGTGGTAGTGTGAAGAGCTTACAAGATATTGCAAACAAGCTTAGTAAAAAAAAATCCTCTTAATAACCACTTTGAATCATCCAATTCATATTTTATCTTCTATTCTATTGCATGAATAATTGTCAAGTGTATGATATTCATAACCCTGTGTTTTCATAAGAAGATATTAAATATACTTGGCATGTATTTAAGATAAGCAATAGAAGATGCCGCTGTTCTTTGGATGAAGTGGCATCATCTCCGTATTTCCATAGGGGAGATGCAGGTTCGAATTCCGTCGATAGCATATGAGCATTTGTCCAGCACATGGTAATATTTGCCTATCGAATGGTAGTTTAAAAAATTGAACTTGATTCATGTAATGGCATTGATTTATAATTGAATATAATCATTTCTTTCTGAAAAAAGGAAGTCCTAGAAGAATAGAAAATGTAACACTATTTTAAAATAGAGGATCTAACCACTTAGTAACCTCCAGATAAAATACTACATATTCGAAACAAATTTTGCAGCAAACCTTGATTGATATCCTCAACAGTGACATCATACCTTTGTTGCACTACACTTGTACTAATTCTATGTAATTATTATGCTATGTCCTAATTAAAAAAGGCCTCAATGGTTATAATATTTATAAACGATGTTTAAGACTGGAATGATGTGAGTTGTGTTTTGTACACTTTTTCATTTGTCCTTTAATGTATTAAAATGGGATAATTACACTCTACTATCTAAATTTACATGGTCATTACACTACACTCACCAAACTTTTTCTTTCTTCCTTTTATTTATTTATTTTACAATCTTTTTAGAAAAATTGTACTTTATCATATTCCCCATTTTTAGTGGTATTTGTAAATACTCCGTCCACGTTTGGATGGCTATTATAACTTAAAGGATATTTTATTCATATGAAAGACCAGAATATCCTTTATGTTATAATGAATGCTTTAGTTAGACGTACATTCGCAAATGCTCCACCGAAAACGAGGCGATCTAATAAAGTGCATCATCTTAATTTGAAAGTTTATATAGTCAATTAAATAAAAAAATATTGGTGAATGAAGTATAAAAAGGACTGTAATTCCAAGTGCATCTGACCGGTAAAGTGTATCTGTCCCTATTAAAACTTTCTTGTTTTTATGTGAGTTGAATCACATAAGACACAGAAACATTTACGTTGATTTCATGAAAGAAAGGTAATCGGATATAATTGTTGAATGAAGGAAATAACATAAATCACGCCTTCCACAAAACAATAATCATCTTTTGAATTTAGCCAAGAAAACTTGTTTATCTCGAATCTTAGTTGACTTGAATCATTGACGACTACTCATCCAGTTTAGGTTAAATAACCAATTATGGAAAATAATTTGAATTTTTATAGCCTAAACACCAATAGCAATTGATTTTTAATTATTACAATATTTTTTCTTACAATACATGTAAAGAGAACACATAAAAAGAATTAATTCTATTGGTAGAGATAAAATATCTAACATAGAGAGAGAGAGAGAGAGAGAGAGCTCGAGAGCTCTTTCTGCCACAGGAGAAAGAGTTTTGGAAGAGAAAAGTTTTTTTTTTTTTGTTGTTGTGAAGTTTAAACAGTTTTGCAGTTTTGTAGAGAGATGGTTTTTATCTCTCTCCTCCCTTTATATGTGGGAGTAATAAGGGTGATAGATCTACTAAATAATTGTTCTACCATTTCTCTTTAATTGTATAAGTGCCATTTGGCTTTTGAGCTTATTAATTGACTTGGCTATCGATGGTTGAGATTCTAATTTGGATATGCTATTCATCTTTTGATTGTTGTTCAATCTCAAGCTCATTATCGATTCAACTATTGGTTCTATTGATTCTGTCCCTTACCTATTCCTAGTTATAATTCTTATTAAGTTAGCGGATTTACACTAATATTTTACCATATATAGGTAATTAAGTTTTTGGAATTCTGCCATGCTTGAAGATAATAGATTTCCTATTATCCATGTAAAGCCTATATATATGTAGGATAGATGAAGTATTGTAATTGGGGGAAGAATCGTTTTGATTTAAAGAATTACTATGAATGCATGTTAACGAGGTTGATGTTGAGTTGTATTTTGAAATTTTTAGTTAGAGGCTCCTTGAGTTTGGAAGCATTTTTGTAAGAAATTGGACATTGTAATAGATTAGTAGTTTTCTTATGTTCCTGAGAACTTATAGTTTAGCAGGTCAGTATTGTTTTGTAAGATTGAAACTTTATGAGCTATTAGATATGTGAAGTTTGAAACCGAGTATGTAATTGATCATAGGTTGAATAGTATTCTGTTGCATTGTATTTTGAGGTCTTAAATTTCAAAATTTCCCTCTTTGAGAACATCTTGGCCTAGGAGCGGATGCTCTAGTTTCAGGCTGTTACACAAGTCATGGTCTACGTACTAAGGAGTAACTACTACGTTAAACTCTTATCCTATATACATAAGCAATTTTGTATTTTAAAAATTAAGTTCAATGACAAAGAATGTTAGCATTTTAGAGCCCAAGAGGGGGGGGGTGAATTGCGCTGAATAGTTAATGCAGCGAAATTTTAATTTTTGAAAACTTCCAGTAGTTTTAGGTTAATTCCAGTAAAAGTACCAATGCAACTCAATTAATATTTCAGCAAGATATAAGTTGAATAATGATAAAGACGTAAATTAAAAGCACACTATCAATTTATAGTGGTTCGGTTTCCCTACTCCACTACCTAAGCTTGTCACTTAGGATTTTGAACCTGTTAAATTATTAACTAATTAAAAAAGTGTTCGTACAAATGGAATATTCAAATAATTTAATAGAGAGGGTTTAGAAATCTCCCGATTAAAGGAGTACAATCAATTCTATCTCTTTGAGAGACAGAATAGTAGTGTGGACACTGTTTTGTGTCTCGAACTATTGCGACCAGGGCTGGAATGATCTCCGGTATGAGTTGGTACCAGGGAAACTTCTGCCAGCTAACCGTATAAGACTCTAGTGGACTAACGCTTCACAGCTGCCGCCTTGTCTAACACGTTCTGGACTCTCCTTCCAGACTGGTACTTCAAATCTCGAAAGTTGTTCCAGCAGTTTGCTCGTGCTTGCTTTATTTTCTCCTCACAGGTCCCTCAAGAACCACAAACACAAACAATAAAACAGAGAGATTAAGATAACAAAAAGTAGGTTAAGACTTTTGTGCCGTGAATTATTTCACACTCTTAGAAAGCTCTCCGTTTTTCTATCTCTTTGTGTTTGTATTCGTCTCTTATTTATAGAGAAAGGGTTAACCAACATTTGAGCAAATTAAGGAGATTAGATATGAATTTTTCAAACGTTGGAAGCATATCTTCTTAGATTTAGAAGGAATGAATCTTTTGGTTAAGTAGAATTTGAATAATAAGAGGAGTCTTTTAGATGTGATAGAATTCAAATTCAAATTTAGATTTGCTAGAGTCAAGATAAATCTCTTCCAACTTATATCTTTTACCAAATCTGTTAGGAAGTTAGAGGAGATTTTATCTAACGGGTTTGAATAGAGTTTAACCAGAAAACGATTTGAAAACATATCCAAATTAAATGGCTAGAAAAATGTCATCATCAAAATATTTCCAACATTCTCCCCCTTTTTGATGATGACCAATCAAGTTGATACAAGAGAAAGGTCATAGAAAGATATTACCATTTGCTCCCCTTGAGTTAGTGCATTTAGAAACTCCCCCTGTCACAATGCTCATATTCCGAAACATATTCCGGACATTGTACCAGCAGAAAAGAAACATAATATCATGTCTCACTAAAATATGAAAACAAAACAAACAGTTAATATGAACACATTATTCCAATGCAAACATGTGGTCATGTGGTCTTAAAGGAGTAACAAAGGAAATATCAACTTGAGCAAGAAAACACATTTCTCCCCCTTTATCATCAAGAAGGGGACGTCGTCTTAAGTTTCTTAACAAAAACACGAAGCTTTTTCACTTGGTTTCTTCAATTTAATAGATTATTATACATATAAAGATAAGTACATAATTTATGGCATAAGCTTTTCATGCTTTTCAATAATACCCAAGAGATTTTTAAGATAAGAGAATCTTGTAGCATCAAGAGGTTTTGTAAAAATATTAGCAAGTTGAAAATCAGTAGAGATAAATTCGATGGAAACATTTCCAACATGCACATGATCACGAATAAAATGATGCTTAATTTCGATATGCTTTGTTCTAGAGTGCAAAATGGCGTTTTTTGTAATATTGATTGCACTGGAATTATCACAGAAAATAGGCACACAATCAATTTTCATACTATAATCACTTAAAATTTGTTTCATCCACAAAACCTGAGTGCAGCAACTTCCCAATGCCATGTATTCAGCTTCTGTTGTTGAGAGAGCAACAACACTTTGTTTTTTACTTGACCACGAAACAAGACATTTTCCAAGTAATTGACAACTTTCGCTAGTACTTTTTCTGTCAATCTTGCATCCAGCATAATCAGCGTCAGAGTAGCCAGTAATATTAAAGTTAGAGCTATGTGGATACCATAAGCCTGTCTTAGTTGAACCATTTAAATAGCGAAAAATACGTTTAACAGCACTTAAGTGTGATTCTTTAGGATTAGATTGAAAACGAGCACATAAGCAAGTTGCAAACATAATATCTGGACGACTAGCAGTCAAATAAAGTAAACTTCCAATCATACCTCGGTAGACTTTTTCATCTACCGGCTTACCATCCTCATCAGCACTTAATTTTGCAGAGGAGCTCATTGGAGTTTGCGCTGGTTTTGAACTTTCCATTCCATATTTCTTGAGAAGTTCTAGCGTATATTTTTCTTGTGATATGAAGATTCCAGTTGGTACTTGCTTGATTTGTAGCCCTAAAAAGAATGTGAGTTCTCCCATTAGGCTCATCTCGAATTCCTGTTGTATATCTCTAGCGAACTTTTGGCAGAGTAAATCGTTAGTAGCACCGAATATTATGTCATCGACGTAAATTTGAACAATGAGAGAATCTTGATCATTATGTTTGGTAAAAAGAGTTGTATCATTGATTCCAATCTTAAAATCGTTAGAAATAAGAAATGTCCTAAGTCGTTCATACCAAGCTCGTGGAGCTTGTTTTAGACCGTAAAGGGCTTTGGTAAGTTTGAAAACATGATTTGGAAAATCTGGGTTGATAAATCCTAGGGGTTGTTCAATATAGACTTCCTCTTTTAAGAAGCCATTCAAAAAGGCACTCTTTAGTCTATTTGAAACAGTGAAAACTTTTTATAAGAGACGAAAGCAAGAAGCATGCGAATAGACTCAAGTATTGCAACAGAAGCAAATGTTTCATCATAATCTATACCTTCTTGTTGATAATACCCTTTAGCAACAAGGCGAGCCTTGTTTCTGGTGATCTTACCATCTTCATACAGTTTGTTCTGGAAGACCCACTTAGTTCCAACGACTGGGTGATCCGTTGGACGTTCTACCAGTGACCATACCTCATTCTTCTAGAATTGGGCGAGTTCATCTTTCATGGCATCGACCCAGGATGGATCATTTAGAGCATCTTTGACATCTTTAGGTTCAATGGAGGATAGCAGTGCATAATTGGTAGTATCTCCGAAATTTTCTTGGGAATTACGTCTCGCCATAGATCTGGTCGTGATTCCAGCATTTGGACTTCCAATGACATTTTCTAAGGGATGACTGGAAGTATGCTTGAATGTTCGAGGTATGGGTGCAGCTTGTATAGGTGCAGCTTCAATAATGTCATCATCATGATTGGTATTATCTGTGGTACTTTCTGAAATGGAAGTATCATCTTGCTTGGTAGTTGATTCTAGAATCAGTGTAGTACCAATTGGATCTGCAAGATCATAGCTCAAGGAATTCTTGGCTAAAATGGGGTTAGATTCATCAAAAGTCACATGAATAGATTCTTGAACCACTCGTTTTCTTTTGTTATATATTCGATAAGCTTTACTATGATTAGAGTAGCCAACAAAGATACCTTCATCCGCTTTCACATCGAATTTTGTTTTATATTCACGATCATTTAAAATAAAATATTTACACCCGAAAACACGAAAATAAGAGACATTCGGAATTTTTTCATGCCAAAGCTCATATGGAGTTTTCTTTAGAAACGGTCTTAGAAGAACTTGATTAGCAACATAGCATGCAGTGTTTACAGCTTCAGCCCAAAGAAATTTAGGAATGTCATATTCATTTAACATAGTCCTAGCAATTTCTTGCAGCACCCTATTTCTCCTTTCAACTACTCCATTTTGTTGTGGTGTTCTAGGTGCAGAAAAATCATGCAAATAATCGTTTTCATCAAAAAATTTAGCAAACTTTGCTTCATCGAATTCAGTTCCATGGTCACTTCTATTTCTTTTAATAAAATACCCTTTTTCATTCTGAATTCTTTTTGTTAAAGGAATAAAATGTTCTAAGGCATCACTTTTATTGACAATAAAAATAACCCAAGTAAAATGAGAATAGTCATCTACCACAACAAACGCATATTTCTTACCACCCAAGGAGGCCGTATTAACAGGCCCAAACAAATCAATATGAAGGAGTTAAAGGGGTCTTGATGTGGTGACCTCATTCACGGGTTTGAATAAAGTTCGAGCTTGCTTACCTTTTTGACATGCATCACAAACTTTGTCTTTCGAGAAGCTTAGTATCGGAACTCCTTTGACAAGATCTTTTCTTGTGATGTGCGAGATCAGTCTGATGTTTACATGACCTAATCTCCTGTGCCACTTCCAACTTTCATCTTCGGAAACAACTAGGCACTTAACATCTTGAGAGGTGAGACTATTTAAGGAAATGCTGTAAGTGTTTCCAAATCTGGTAGTAATAAAAACCTTCTTTTGTTCCAGTTTAACAGTGCAGTGTGTGGGATAAAATTGTACTTGATAACCACTGTCACATAATTGACTTATGCTCAGTAGGTTATGTTTAAGTCCCTCAACAAGCCAAACATTTTCAATAGCGATACCAGGGTTTGTACCGATTGTACCTTTTTCGATAATGCATCCTTTGGTATTGTCGGCGAAAGTAACATTACCTTCACGTCGATAATTGAACTTCAAGAAAAGGGATGCATCTCCTGTCATGTGCCTGGAACATCCACTGTCGAGGTACCACCTTTTGTTCCGGGATAATTCCAGTGCTTGTTCCTGCAGTAAGTTTCATTCTGTTTTAGGTACCCACTGTTTGTTGGGTTCTTTGTTGTTAGATGTAGTGAGTTTTGGTACCCATATAAATTTTGTACCAATAAGTCCCTTAATAGGACATTTTCAGTTTAAGTGTCCCTATTTGCCGTAGGTATAGCAAAACTTTTTAGCATTTCTCCTATCAGCAAGACTGGAATATTTTCTAGAAGTAGTATACTTGCTAGTATTTCTCTTGTATAACCAAGGACTTTCTTTCATGCTTGTTTTCTGTTTGTAACCGCTAGAGATCGGAGGCGACCTTGTTTAGGTCAAAATTTGGTTGCACCTATAGTTGGGCAAACTGCAGATGATGTTTTGCATCAAGAGGACGAAGGTATATCTCTGTTTCTTGTGTTCCTTTGCTCTATAGGTTTCCCATTCCGTAGAGTAATACATTGTTTGCCTTCTTTCTTGGATGTTGAAAATAATTGCAGTTTCCCAGCAAAACTCTAAGAAGCGCTCAAATGTTTCATGCCATGAGTATGTTGCCTATCGTTGCCAAATGCGGCAAATTAACTTTAACTCTATTCTTCATGGTGGAAGATTGAGTCAGCAGTATATAATTGATGGTTACATTAAAATAGAAAACTCAACGGTTAGATTATTATAAGATGGAACAACAACAGTGTGA
>JACFYI010003740.1:316706-327481 GCA_014898755.1 Handroanthus guayacan
TTCAAAAATTCTTTAGTTAGAAATAAAATTTTTAAAATATGGAAACATTTCTGCTTGCGAGAAATTCTCAAATCGGCGAAAAAATTCACTACCGATTAAAATTTTCTCAAAACGTTTTAAAATAATTCCTAATTATCTATTGGGATTTTAAGATTTAAATATAGGGTATTATAGGGTCCTCACAAATTCTATCTCTTTGAGAGACAGAATAGTAGTGTGGACACTGTTTTGTGTCTCGAACTGTTGCGACCAGGGCTGGAACGATCTCCGGTATGAGTTGGTACCAGGGAAACGTCTGCCAGCTGACCGTATAAGACTCTAGTGGACTGACGCTTCACAGCTGCCGCCTTGTCTAACACGTTCTGGACTCTCCTTCCAGACTGGTACTTCAAATCCCAAAAGTTGTTCCAGCAGTTTGCTCGTGTTTGCTTTCTTTTCTCCTCACCAGGTCCCTTAAGAACCACAAACACAAACAATAAAATAGAGAGATTAAGATAACAAAAAGTAGGTTAAGACTTTTGTGCCGTGAATTGTTTCACACTCTTAGAAAGCTCTCCGTTTTTCTATCTCTTTGTGTTTGTATTCGTCTCTTATTTGTAGAGAAAGGGTTAACCAGTATTTGAGCAAATTAAGGAGATTAGATATGAATTTTTCAAACGTTGGAAGCATATCTTCTTAGATTTAGAAGGAATGAATCTTTTGGTTAAGTAGAATTTGAATAATAAGAGGAGTCTTTTAGATGTGATAGAATTCAAATTCAAATTTAGATTTGCTAGAGTCAAGATAAATCTCTTCCAACTTATATCTTTTACCAAATCTGTTAGGAAGTTAGAGGAGATTTTATCTAACGGGTTTGAATAGAGTTTAACCAGAAAACGATTTGAAAACATATCCAAATTAAACGGTTAGAAAAATGTCATCATCAAAATATTTCCAACAAAGAACATAAGGCATAGATTCAAAAGATCACTCTGTTGCCAATAATCATCTATAAACCAAATGTTACATTATCACAAACCTAATTCTTAAGTGACAAAATAAGTTTTGGGGAAGAATCATCCAATTCTATCAAACTAAAATCTCCCACTGCAATTAAGTATAAATTGCATAATTCACAAGAACATATCTTAGGAAGAAGGAAATAGACAACATGTACTAAAAGGTTAATCGTACTTCAAAATCATCCAACATTTTGAATGTTATTACATGTTTCATAGGAAGAATAAAAAAAAAACAACGACAAGTGAAATTATAAACTACTATTAGTATATAGTTCCTCTACTCCTTAAAAGCTTCCATCCTGTATCATATCTCTATGTACTTCATCACGTTAAGCCATGTTACTGTTACTTATTGGAAGTCTATCACATACGTGAAATCTTAAAAATGTCTTCCTCATTGTGATCTTTATATAACATGAATTAGGGTTCACCCTACGGGGCATCTCATTTTCTTTAGTATCCTCAACCCACCAGTTGAGTATGGCCTCCTTAACCTAAATGGTGTTTTGTCATAATCCACTGACTCACTAATTTCATGAAACTTTTTCCATAAATCATCTAGTAAGGACCCTTGCCAAACTCGTACAAGTTTTGGCTCATTGCCTGCAAAACATATTTCCCTCAAGGAAATGATTTCGTTATACTTTCTTTCCATAATTTCAAAATATTCAATAAGTGTATCTAACTCTTTCATTTGATACATGAGAAACTCCACAATTTCTCACGTCGTTTATGAGGCCTAAACCCTCTACCTCGTCCCCGAAGGGCATGTCAAACATTTCTCATTATTGCCTTATGGGTAAACAATTACTGGGGTTAATATTTTGGAATTAAAAAAACACATTAGGATATAAATAATGTTTAATCTCATCAAGAATTACGCAAAAAAGAAAAAAAAACAAATCTTTGAAGTGCAATTGAGATTAGAGCATGCACAAGTGTTCAGAATTTTGAACCAGATAACCAAGCATTTACATTTTAATTTTTTGATTACTCATAAAATGTTTCAGAATTTTTTGTCCAAGCAAAATGATTTTACTCAATTTTCATTCTCCAAAATATCAAAATTAAGAAAAATATTTTCTTCATTCTAAAAAAATTATCTTAATTCACTAGAAAAATTAGAAATTAAAATCTGAGCATGCCACTATTTTTCTATTTAAAACGACAGTCGGAATAGGCGACACATAACTGCACGCATCACTATTGCATTTGGAGTAGCGTGGCACTGACACGTTAGTCTTTCTACTGTCGCATGGTGACGCGGCACCTGAACCTAACATTGTATTGATATGGCATTGTGGCATGGCATGCCACATTGCAGCTCGTGTGTCATCTCCTACCACATGCCAATCATTGATTGGTCCATGTCTGTTGGCATGGTTTGATCGTTGACCCTTCAACCACTGTGTGCTTAAGCCACGTGGGCACCATGTCTGGCGGTTACACCCCATGGCTAACTGTCATAGGCCCATGTTGCATGCAATCTATCAACGATTGGTCTACAACTATCTTGCAAGCCTTTATGTGCTCTGCTAATGCGTGTGCTACACCGTTGCCCTATTGGTATTTTGTGACTACCAATTTTTTACTACCACCTATTTTCAACAGTCTTGAACTCAGTGGTGTAGTCAAATTTCTACTTTGATATTTCTAAGTACATATTTAAAAAATGGACTAGCCAAAACGGATTAAAAATATATTCTTCATAATTTTTGGATATCACACAATAATCGTATACACGATTTTATTTTTAAAACTCATGTAAAATTGCACAGTTCTGAAAAAATTATGAATAATATATGGTTGAACTTATCTTGAAAAGATCTATCTGGCCATATAAGTTTCAGGTTATGAATCTTACCCAAAAATTCAAGAAATTCCATAAACAAATTTGGCCATAATTGAACACACTAGAAAAAATTGCTTATAATTCAATATATATAGATTGCACGTGAATAAAACTTGATACAAATATAAAAATATCATAATTTGCATAGATCATATCAAAATTCAAGTCGAGATGGCTCTGATACCGGTGAAAGAAATAACATAAATCATGCCTTCAACACATTAATTAATCGTCTTCTAAATTTAACCATAAAAACTTCCCTAACTCGAATAATAATTGACTTGGATCACTGACCTTGATTGCCCCTTTGCTCTGGACTAAATTACCAATTATGGGAAATAATCTAAATATTCACCCTCTAAATACCAATAACAATTGATTTATAATTATTACAATGTTCCTTCTTAAAACATATGTAAAGAGAACACATAAAAGGAGAAAGAATGTTTTCTATTGGGAGAGAGAAAATAATCTGACATAAAGAGAAAAGATTCTCTCTTTTTCCGGTGAAGTTGGAAATAATTCTGCAAAGAGAGAGAGAAACAGATTTTTATCTATCTCCCTCCCCCATTATATATCCCCACTAATCCCATGATTAGTGGTGGGTTATTTTTACATAGTTATCCCTAAAGCCAAGTCAGCCCTTTTGGGTAAACCGGATGTAAGGCCCAATTTACAACAATTGCCAACCTTTGGAAATGAGAACCACAACTAAATTCGATTGATCATAGCAATCTCTTTCAGGAGGAAAACCACATCTAATGGATGGGCCTAATCATTCTTGAAACCTCCACTATCATTGTATTACAACATACATGTTATCTCTGCTATCTATATAAAATGTGAGGTTCTTATGTAATTATTTTGATTGTGTATTTTTATGTATTATACTTAAAATATTTTTTAATATTAATACACCACTAATAAAAAGTTACAATAACCCAGTAATTTATTTTTTTTACATTAAATAATGTGTGCTGGTTAATGTGTAAAGTGCATTTCACACCCTGAAAAATAGTATTTTTAGCACTTTTCACTATCAAAATATAAAGCGCACACATTAAACTCTTAAAACATAAAATTGTTGGCAAGTTGTGCCCTTGACCACTTTTCTACTAAATTGATTGCCAATGGTACAATACTAACAGCATGAGTGATGAGAAGGAATGATATGGGAGTGGAATGAGTATTCCTAAGTCCATTCCAAATCAATTGATTAGTATGACTTATGAAATGGAATCCTCATTCTTTTCGAAATGCCTATTTCCAAAAGTATGGGAATGCTGATTTTCTCCCTCCCCTGTGCGCTTAGTTATTCCCACTAGGTCATGAATAAATTATTATATATCTAATGATCAAATTATCCTCCAAAAAACAGAACACATGTATAATTTGCCACAACCGCTGTCTTTTTCCATTTTTTCTCAATCTTGTTTTTTCATTTGTTCTTCTCTCTGAGAGCTTCTAAAAATAGGAGTTGAAAATTTCTCCTCTTGATTAGTTATTTGTCTTTAGTATATTTTCTTTTATAAAATTTCATTATAATTTTGAACTTGGGGGAACTTATTAAAAAGTACCAAAACCTATTTTCGTTTTTTAATTTGCTCCCTACTTAAATTTTGACATAGTCAACTCCCTACTTTTTATTTTTTTTTAGAGTTCACTCCCTTCCCCCACTTGATTTGGCCAAAATGCCCCTCACTATTATCTTTTTCACTCTTTTTTTATTCTTTCTTCTCCACTATCCATGCCCCCAAACACTCTAGACCCACCTTCTCCACTTTGAAGGCTGCTGAAGAAAAAAAAGGGAAAAGGTGTAGTGCCGCCGACACCACCACCACAAGGACCTACATTTTCATTTTGCTTTCAGTGCTTATCATTTTATTTCGAGTCCCATCCTCTTTCATGGTTCATTTACATAGTTTTTTGCAGTTTTGTTCTCATTTTTTGTGAAAAATGTCTACAAGTGGTGAAGGAGGTGAAGAAGCATCTCTTCAAATATTAGAGAGTTGCCGCTACAGGGATCAACTCCACATAATATCAATTAAGAATAGCTCAACTCTGATGGAGCTGTACCTTAATCTTGCGAAAAAGTGGAATGAAATTGACTCAGAGCTCTTCACTCTACAATACTTAGCTCTTCATGAGAAATTGTATGTGACTTTGAGCAGCAATGACGATGTATCAAATATGGTCCTTCTGCATCTGATCCTGAAGTTGAACATTATTGATATTCTGGTGAGCCGAAAAGATGAGCCTGTTGGACGTGGAAGGATGGGCAGTGACATCTGCAGGTAATTATTCACTATTTAAATGTAATGTATTGTTTACGTTTATACTTGAAGTTGTTTAGAGAAATACTACATTTATCTGAAATTATACTAGACTACACAACTTTGTATACTTAAAGTATTATACAAGGATACTTCATTTATTTGGATTTGTATTGCATTTTGTGAATTTTATACTGAGTGTTATTTGATAATACTTCATTAATGAAAAATTGTACTGCAATGTTTGAATTTTATACTGTGAGTGTTCAATAATAATACTTCATTTATCTAAAAATATCCTTCATTGTTGAAATCAAAGGGATGCACTAGAGGAGGATATTGATTGCAGTAGTGCATCCCAAAATGAAATGGGTTTAGTTAGCAACTCACTTGATTGATGGAAACATTGTATACGTGGAGAGGGACAAACACTCAAGGATGCTAATGAATTTAGAATCATGCTAAAAAACTACATAGTTGCTAATGTGTGGTCATTTGTGTATAAGAAAAATGATAGCAAAAAAATCATAGTGGGTTGTAGTGATGAAAATTGCAACTGGCAGATTTATGCATCAAAGCATGAGGCAAATAAGTTATTTGGTATTCAAAATTACAATTTGGTGCACACATGTGGTGAAGTAAATCTTCGCACGAGGGGACATTCAAAAGCTTATTCTACTTGGGTTGCAAACATTGTCAAGAAAAAATTGAGATGAGAGCCAAGTTACCGACCATGTAATATATTTAATGATATCCGTAGAGAATATGGTGTGAAACTTCCTTACCATAAACTATGGAAGGATAACGAAATTGCTATGCATGACATTCGTGGGGTGGAGAAGGGATCATACGACAAATTAAGATGGTATTGTAATGCTGTGAAGCAAACAAATCTGGAAAGTGTTGCAGATTATGAGATTGACCCAAGTAGTCAGAAATTTTGTCGGCTCTTTATATACTTCAGTGCTTGTCTTTTGGATTTTCTTCGTGGCTGTAAACCATTGATATCTTGGATGGAACTCATATAAAAAATAAATATAGAGGATGCTTACTTAGTATTGTTTGTAAGAACTCAAATAATGATTTATTTACAATAGCATATGTAATAGTGGACGCTGAAAATGATATCAATTGGGAGTGGTTCTGTTTTAAGTTGAGAGATATGTTAGATTCTCACCATGACATAGGGTTCACAAGATTTACATTCTTCTCCAATCGATATCTAGGGCTTTTTAAAGCTATCCCTATAGTCTTTATGGGTAGCCACCATGCATATTGTTTGAGACATTTGTTGGATAAATTTAAGAAGTAAGTAAGACCTTTATCTTTAGTTGTTAAATAATTTATTGAAATAATGTGTAATTTATATATTTATTGATTTTATAATTTTAAATGCAGGTATTAAGGAGGTATCCCCTATACAACAAAAAGCATTGGGCTTCTATTTTCATAAAAGCTGTATATGCTCCTATAAGGCATGAGTATGCCAGACATATAGACAACATATTAGAGTCAATGTCTCTAGCCAGAGAGTTTATTATGCAGTCTGAGCCTCAATGTTCGGCAAATTCATTATTCCATGAAGACCGATGGGGAGTGATAAATAATAATCAAACAGAATGTTGAAATAATTGGGTGAAATCGGCTCGATTTATGCCAGCTGCAGCCATGGTCGATAATATACGCAAAAAAATAATGGTTTTAATGCATGATTAATGAGAAGAATCTAATAAGATGGTTGGCGAATTATGCCCCAAGCAAGAGAAGAAATTGACAATCAATTACACGGCCTTCCGTAAGTTAAAAGTTGAGAGGTCAAGTGGTTGTACTTTTGAAGTTATTGAAAGTGATAAGTTGTATGCTGTGGATTTGCATAGCAGGGCTTGTACTTGTAGAGCATGTCAGATTGATAGAGTGCCATGCAAGCATGCTTGTGCTTGTATTGAAACAAAGTCGCTTTCTTTATATGATTTTACTGATCAGTACTATTGTATTGAGATGTATAAACAAATATACCAAGCAGTGATAAACCCGATTCCTACTTTTGAAATGGATATATTCCCTGTAGATGACGATGGTGTCATTATTGCACCAGATGTACGATCTCAACCAGGTCGTAGAACGACGCAAAGGGTTCCTTGACAAGTTGATATACGTGTAAAAAAGTGCAAGTGGTATAGTCGGCGTGGGCATAACTGTCGTACATGCAAAGAATCACTGAATTAGCAGAATACACTTAAGCATCGATAATGTATTGTTTGTTCCACATTCTTCTTTCTGTCTTCATTATTATAGGACGTTATGTCTTAACTTACTGACTCATATTTTTTTTTGCTTGTTGTCTTTATTTTTCAATCAGGTAAGGGAGTATTTGCGGAAGATTAGAATTTTTGAAGGACATTTATTCTTGAAAAGTTTCATTGTAATATCTGGACTACCTGTATTGTATTGTTTGGACTATTTTATGTACTATTGATATGTTGACATATTTGTGGGAATATCATGTTAGACATATGATTGAAGACATCCTCTATATTACTGTTGCTGTGTTGTACTTATTTTATATTCATTATGTGCTTTGGAGCATTTAGTATATAGTTGGAGGAGTTTTATACTTGCTTTATGTGGATTTTGTACTTGAAATGGAACATTTTGTATTCAGGCATACATTTTGTGCTTAGTTGTAGCGTGTTTACACTTTATTTTTGTGGATACTAAAAATATGCTTGAAATAGAGCATTTTATACTGAATCATACTTCTCAAATGTGCATTAAGAAATCTTGTCCATTCTAAGTATTGTGCAATGATTCGTAGCAGTCTCTAGTGTACCACATCCGAGAGGATATGTACTTCATTTCTCGTATCATGTACTCCATTCTCATCATTTTGTACTGCGTGGGGGTTGATGAATATTTTTTGGCTATTTCACACCTATGCGTCATCTATTATGATAAAAACATTCAAAATATTATCAAGAAGGTGTAATTGTAGTAAAAATGGTGAAAACATGCTTTTTAAAATGGCTCGATTGCAAACGACTCGTCCAATCTAAGCATTGTGCAATAATTCACAGCAGTCTCCAGTGTACAGCATCCAAGAGGATATGTACTTCATTTCTCGTATGATGTACTCCATTCTCATCGTTTTGTACTGCATGGGGTTTGATGAACATTTTTTGGCTATTTCACACCTACGCGTCATCTATTATGATGGAAACATCCAAAACATCATCAAGAAAGTGTAATTGTAGTAAAAATAGTGAAAACACGCTTTTTAAAATGGTTTGGTTGCAAACGACTCGTCCAATCTAAGCGTTGTGCAATGATTCACAGCAGTCTCCAGTGTATCGCATCCGAGAGGATATGTACTTCATTTCTCGTATAATATACTCCATTCTCATTATTTTGAACTGCGTCTGGGTTGATGAACATTTTTTTGCTATTTCACACCTATGCATCATCCATTACAATAGAAACATCTCAAACACCATCAACAAGGTGCAATTGTAGTAAATAAACATTATTTTTACTATTTCACACCTATGCGTCCTTCACAGTAGTGTTGAGTATCAGTAGTGGGAGCTACCTTCTAAATGTGGGCCCCTTTTTTGGCAAAAGGGGCATATCTTGTCAATTACATGCGTAATGTGGGGTTTTTATTTCAAAGGATGGGCACTTTTGGGAAGTATACCTCATTTTAGAGAATATGTACGCTGATTGTTCATGTTATGTACTCCATAGTCAGCAATGTGTACTTCTTACTGCATTTTGAACCCTTATCACTACTTTGCATATTTATACATTGTTCCTTAAGAGAAAATCATCCCAAACACCATAAATAAGGTTTAATCTCAGTTTTGAGGGGAGACACGTGTATTAAAGTGGTCGGAGGGCAACACCCCCTTCATTCTAAGTGTTTTGCAATAATTCGCAGTAGTGTAGAGTATCACTAATGGAATTGGGATGTCGATTCGCAGCAGTATTAAGTATCAGTAGTGAGAACTACATCCTAAATGTGGGCCCCCTTTTTTTTGGTAAAAAGGGACATATTTTGTCAATTACATGCATAATGTGGGGTTTTTATTTCAAAAGATGGGCACTTTTAGGAAGCATACCTTATTTTAGAGGATATGTACGTCGATTGTTCACATTATGTACTCCATAGTCAGCGATGTGTACTTCTTGCTGCATTTTGAACCCTTATCACTACTTTGCATATTTATACATTGTTCCTTAAGAGAAATCATCCCAAACACCATAAATAAGGTTTAATCTCAGTTTTGAGGGGAGACACGTGTATTAAAGTAGTCGAAGGGCAACACCCCCTTCATTCTAAGTGTTTTGCAATGATTCGCAGTAGTGTAGAGTATCACTAATAGAATTGGGATGTCGATTCGCAGCAGTGTTGAGTATCAGTAGTGGGAACTACATCCTAAATGTGGGCCCCCTTTTTTTGGCAAAAGGGGACCTATTTTGTCAATTACATGCATAATGTAGGACTTTTGTTTCAAAAAATGGGCACTTTTGGGAAGTATACCTCATTTCAGAGGATATGTACGTCGATTGTTCATGTTATTTACTCCACAATCAGTGATGTGCACTTCAGGTTGCATTTTGAACCCTTCTCACTATTTTTCATATTTATATATTATTCCCTAAGAGAAAATCATCCCAAACACCATAAATAAGGTTTAATCTCAGTTTTGAGAGGAGACACGTGTATTAAAGTGGTCGGAGGGCAATACCCCTTTCATTTCAAATGTTTTGCAATGATTCGCAGTAGTGTAGAGTATCACTAGTGGAATTGGGATATTGATTTGCAGCAGTGTTGAGTATCAGTAGTAGGAGCTACATCCTAAATATAGGCCCCCTTTTTTGGCAAAAGAGGACATATCTTGTCAATTACATGCATAATGTGGGATTTTTGTTTCAAAGGATTGGCACTTTTGGGACGTATACCTCATTTCAGAGGATATGTGCGTCGATTGTTCACGTTATGTACTCCATAGTCAGTGATGTGTACTTCATGCTGCATTTTGAACCCTTCTCACTATTTTGCATATTTATACATTATTCCTTAAGAGAAAATCATCCCAAACACCATAAATGAGGTTTAATATCAATTTTGAGGGGAGACACGTGTATTAAAATGGTCGGAGGGCAACACCTCCTTTATTCTAAGTGTTTTGCAATGATTCGTAGTAGTGTAGAGTATCACTAGTAGAATTGGGATGTTGATTCACAGCAATGTTGAGTATCAGTAGTGGGAGCTACATCCTAAATGTGGGCCTCTTTTGTTTTTTTTTTTTTTGGCAAAAGGAGACATATCTTTTCAATTACATGCATAATGTGGGTTTTTGTTTCAAATAATGGGCATTTTTGGGAAATATACCTTATTTTAGGGGATATGTACGTCGATTGTTCACGTTATGTACTCCACAATCAGTGATGTGTATTTCATGCTGCATTTTGAACCCTTCTCACTATTTTTTTTTTTTGGGAAACACGCGGCTGAGCCTGGAATCGCCATTAGGTTTTACCCACAATACCTGCATACCACAAGAGGAAACTACCCCCTGGGATCAAGCCACATGCAGTTCTTAATTTTTATTAACCACAGAAATAAATGTAAATAATGGGTGCTAACCC
>JACFYI010003740.1:337071-347251 GCA_014898755.1 Handroanthus guayacan
AGTGGAAGCCTCGACAATTTAATGATCGATGATAGTATTAAAAAATCAGCTTCAATTATTGGAAGTGAAATTGCTAAAGTTAGTGAAATTTTTAGTAAAGAAATTGGAGTTGATGCTGAAATTTCAAAAAAAAAAAAAGAAAAAGACAAAAAATTGATTTTGAGATCAGGAAAATCCCGAATCTTACTACGATGGAAGTTTTCAAAGTTGAGTGTCATATAGATTTGCTTCATGCCTGTTATCTGCTCGGATGGAAGGTAATGAAGCTTTTTTTGTTACTTCTTATTTTTATCTAATAAGTTTCATCTTCAATTTATACTTTATGATAGAAACAAATAAGGAACGGTGACGACATATAGAAAGTAACAATTAGCTCAAGTTCATAAATACTTGTTTATTAGTGAATCTTTTGTTAATTGCCTAGCTCCACGGAAATCACTATATTACTCATATTTGTTACTGCCCTTAAAAGCTAGTTCTTTTTCTTCAGAAGATAATATTTCTAAATTCTTCTGATAATTCTAATATCTTCTAATATTGGTTCTTTTGTATCTGATAGTGTACATTTCTAAGGATCAGGTTCTGATAAATTGTATATTTTCCTTCCATTTCCCTCTTAATACAAGTTGGTCCTAATGGGCAGTACTTTTGTTTAATTTTTGACTTGTCGAACTTGTTTTCTTGTTGTTATATTAAGAAATATATTTACGGCTATTTTCTCCATTTTTTCAGGACCTACAAATCTAGATTACATTGTGACAGCTGATGATGTGCCAATGGATGAACAAGTACGGCTGGTAATGTAGATTCTTTTATTATTTCTTATCTTTACCTAGTAAGTGCCATCTTCAAATTATACTTCATTATAGAAACAAATAAGGAATTGTGATGACATGTGGAAAGTATCAATTAGCTCAAGTACATCAATATTTGTTTATTAGTGAATCTTTCGTTAAAGGTGTTACTGCTTAATTGATGCAATTTCTAGTATTGGCAAGACAATAATGTTATATTTCTAACATGAGTACCAAATTATTTAAATTTTCAAGGCGATCTTGTCAGAATCTTTGCTAGTGATCAAAATAAGTACATGGTAAGTGTGTAATTGATTCTCACTATAATGCTTGAAATTATAAAGATTACAAAATCTAGAGCAATAACTTTGTATCCATGTGAAATAGATTTCTCTTTTACAATTTTATATACATATAAAACTGGTTCAAAAAGTTTGTAAGTTCTTTATCTAATGCAACACCCTAAATGAATCTTTTGTGTTTAATTTCAATTATCTCAATGTATTTTAAAATTATTAATTATGATTATTTTGAAAATTGTTAGGAGGATCCAGAAAAAGATCCTCATTTCAACTAAGCTTACTAATGCAGCCATATTTGCATCTCCAAAAGCCATTTTTCCAATTATTTGTTGAGCTATTAATGTATTCTTCTTCTCCAGGATCATATACAGATATTAGTACCAACAGTTAATAAGTTTAAGTTGTTATCTAAAAGTAAACAAAAGAAGAACTTTGAAGTCTTGATTTTGGATGAGTAGGATTTTTGCAACTTGCTTTGTTGCAACCAACTCCTAAACAATTAGCACATGTGTGAGTGAGGCCCTTTCTTGTGGAATTTCCTCGTTCCTCATCGCTGTTCTTTCGCCTCATCTTCTTGGACCTTCCCCTTTATCTCTTAAAGTTTAGCAGTTGCAAAGATGGATATCCAGTCCTCATATAGTCATTCTTCCCTATAACTTCATGTATCATATTCTCATAGACTTCCAAATACATATCTTTCTTACAACATGGATCTACAAAGTCTTCAATATTAAATCTTTTACAAGATATAGCTGCACATGCATGTGTACAAGGTATGCACTAATTCGGAACATTCCACAAGTGCATGTTTCCTTATCCAAGCCAATTACATGGTTGCCTCTGCTAAACCAAACTTCCAACTCATTATTTCCACAAAGTCTTAGAATCATGTTTCTTGAGAATTGTTGACATCTCTCAATCTTCTACAGAATGTTAGGACAAACCAAACTTTTGTACTTTTCCTAACCATCTTTCTTTACTTGTATCCTAGTCATTAGTTTTTCCCTTATCGACTCAATCATGCAAATAATTGGTAACACCTTTACTATCAAAATATAATTGTTAAATGACTCACAGAGATTGTTAACCAATACATCACTTTTGCATCTTGTGTAGAAATGTGATCTTGCCCAATGTTTAGTCCGAATCTTTCTCAACCACTCTTATGCACTCTCATACTCTTTAGAGTGTTTGGGATCTGCACTATTTTTCCATCCATACCTCAAATTCAGACTTCCTGGCAGTGTAAGTAGCTTTCCAAAACAAGTCCTTCAACTCCTAATTATTGTATCTGTTCTTAAATTGACATACATATGCCTTAGACAGAATCTGTGCTTGTAGCTGAGCATTAGCTCATTTAATGCATGAATTAAACCTCTTTGTCGATCAAATATCCAGCTCCATTTGTTTGATTGAACACCACCTATATCATAAAACAACTCTTGGATAAACCAAGTCCATATGTCCTTGTTTTCTGCTGATACCATCACCATTATAAGAGGAAACATATTGTCGTTTCCATCTCTACTGATGGCAACTAACAACTGGCCACCATGGATTGTCTTAGCCCTTCAACCTAGTGATCGGTTTACATCCTATCAAGAGACCCTTCTTCATTGCCCCAAGGATAAAATACATACTGCAAATGTTGCAATTTCAACATCAGGATGCCTCTTGTAATGAGTTTGTTGTCTAGATTGGACTCCCTAACTGTTTCTCAATAATCCCATAGGAGTGGGTATTCTTTGCTACCTGGGGCCTTGATCTTGTCTATAGCTATTCCTTAAGCTCTCAAAACCTTTTATATATTTATTGAGACATTTTCTTCTTATTATATTCTTCAAATTTTGAAGCCCTGGGTTATGGATTGTCTCTAACAACATGCTCAATTCTTTTGCCCATGTATTTGTAAGTTGCTAGATCATTCTCCTCACCCCTTCTGCATAAATGCTTGCTTTTAAGTATCTTGACTTGAAAAGTTTTTGAGTTTTGAAGCATTAAAAGGATGCTCCCATAACAACCTGCATGGCACACAGTTGTGAGTCTCTTGGCTTCATTTTTTTTTTTTTTAACTCCAATTGAAATCCATTCCTTACCCACCAATCTCTCAGAGCTTCTCTGAACTAATGTACATCCTGGAATTTCATACCGACAAGCATCTCAAAGGTCTTCATGTTTTCATTCTCTCTAAACCTAGGATTTCTAGGGTAATCATTTTCTGAATCTTCTAAACTAATCAAATCATCTTCTGCATCAAGATCGCTATCCCAGTCCTCTTTTGCATTCTCTGAAGTGCCCTCATCCCTTTGTCTTCTAAGCCTAATATCATTCATATGCTTCTTCATTTTTTTTTTTTGTTGAATTTTTTCACCAAATCTCTCTTGCTTAACTATTTACTTGCTCATCTGAGCCACCCTCTATGCCTTCGAGTATCTTTCTAATGGCCTTTGATTCTTTTGATGAGGAAGCATTACTATCTAGCTCAGACAAATCACCAGGGGTACAATTTGAATCTTCTTGCCTCTGCACTCTCAAATTGGTTAAGCTTTCGTTAAATTTCATTCTAAATTTTCACTTGTTGCAAATCTATCTTTACAAAATCATAGTATAGTTGCTCAGCTTACATTTGCTCTTATTGCCCAAACTTAAGTTGGACTTGCTCTTGTTGCCCAAACTCTTGCTCCCCAACCTCAACTTGCTCTTGCTCTTGTCTAAGCATTTCTAAATTGCTTGTTTGGCTTGTAGTGGCTTCATAGTTGTTATTGAAGTCTATACCTATCACCCGTGTATGAATTTTCTCTTCACTTGGTTTTGATGAGGTTGCTTCACTTGAATCATTTGATAAAATAATATTTCCTTCTTTGTCAATAGCTTGTAATAGTGTGCAATCCACATACTCAATATATGGTACAACTTGGCAAACCAATGAAGTAACAATATCACCAAGTATCGAACTCAATCCAATGTCAATATCCAGCCCTGCGACCATAAAAAATTGACCACTGTATCCTCTCCACCACTTTTTTTATACAATTTTCCGAAGCTCATCCTCGTTGAGGTAGTCTATTTTATAATTTGGAAACTCATGTCTTTTGCCTCTCTTATATCTTCCACCTGAGGGCCCAACGAATTTACCACCAATTCACACATGACACAGTCAACTTTTGCATTTTTTTATACTCATTATCTTATAAAAAATAAACCATTGCTTATAGTCTTAAATACGACAAAACATTTTTCATATAAGAATATTTCATAAACATAGCAGAATAGTGGCACAACAAATTATTCTAGCCCATTTAGTTTTGATGACAAACAATTTAATTGTTGATGGTTTTTTCAGTAGTATAAAATAAGCATAGGAGTGAATGCAACAATAAAGAAGGCTTTATAAAAATGGACCACAATCATAGTCCCCTCCCTCATTTATTGTCCCTGTTTCCACAAATGTTCAACAAAAAACACCTTTACCAGGTTGGATCTCATATTCCAAAATAGTATTTTATCTCCTCCCATGCTTTTAAATACATGTAATGTAAATTGCATTTAACAATAAATATTCTTATAAGAAAATATTTTTTACGCATGACATGTATTTAAATCACGAAATATGAGATGAAACATTATTTTTTAAATGGGGGATCAAAGCGAATATTAGGGTTATCTATGCAGCTGTATTTTTCAATATCATAAAGTTGCTTCATCATGTGAAAGAAGCTAACGGAAGCCCCACACAAGGAGTCCTACACAAACAGTAACTATAATATAAATACATGGATTCCAACAATTTTTTTTTTTTTTTTTTTGAACATGGAATTTCAAAACTTCTCCACCCACATTACTCTCCTTTTTTTTTTTTTCTTTTTGAATCATTCACCCACATTACTCTATGAATATCAAGTTCATAAGCTGCAAGTTATCTTACTTGATCAATAGCACAAAGCTACAACTTGCCAACTCACTGCTTTTTCTCTCCAAATATGTTTGAATTGACTGGATAAAATGTGAAATGTGCTTGAATCTAGAGTTTACCAGAAGGTGGGAACCGATTTTCAAAAGTATTTATCAAGATGATTCCTCTTATTTTCTCCTTTGAATCTAGAGTTTATTAGTTTAGGAGAAATTTGGAAAGAGATGGGAGAATATGTGTTGATTGTTGCCCCTAGTTAGAATAATTTTTTTCTTTAGGCAATTTCAGCTTTTTACTTTGAAATTAATGCTTAAATTAGAAATAGTACGAAAAAAAGTGGCAATGTTTGGAAAAACAGAGGGGTACAATCAACCTTTATTCTAATCAAAGGGGGTATTTGCCGATTGTGCAAATCATGGGGCTAGTTTATGCAATTTACCCTTATTAAATTACAATTAGTTACGAATACTAAACTTATTTATAAATTAAATTATATTTATATATTGTACTCAAATTACATTTATAAATTTCAATATATATAAATTTAATTTCATCCTCAAAAATATACCATGTGCATAAACTTAAAAATAAATTAAATGTTGTATAATAGAAAATTTCAAATCATGATTGCAAAACACCTTCTAGGACTAACTGAGTTTTTGGACTTCACATCTTCATACATGACTACAGGACAAGGCACTATCCTGAACAATTTTTAAAGAATTGTGACTTGAAATCATAGATTGATCACAGTCATGTGCCAACCAAACAACCTCTTAAGGTCATTAAGAAGACCATGTTGAGAACATGAAGGAGAGAAACCAAGACAAAGCTAAAAGTGTGTGTGTTCCATACTATGTATACAAATTTGCATTATGTAAGAATCATCAAGAGAAAGACTCCTCCACATTTTCACATATGGGATAGACTTTCAACTTGTATTGTCAATATGGTCTCAAGAGTCAAAGTGCACTGAGATACTATGGTGAGTAGAAGTTATTCTTGAGATGAGTAGTTTTAATACCATCATTGCTTTATAGTGTTTACAAATAGGCATTGCTTTTATTGTTTTAATTCACGTATTCATTTTGATATATTACTTGAATTATATTGTTGATCACGTTTATTATCTTGTTTATAGTGAATATATATTATGCATTTATGGATGCTTATTTGGTGAGATTTCTTGGGTTAAATGCATTTTTTTCCTAAGACAAAATGATTTTTGTATTCTGTTATTGAGTTATGATGAATAAAATACTTGGTTAATGATTTGGAAACTCTGTTCACTCTCGAATCAAAACCCTATATTAATTTATCATGAATTTCAATTAACGTAGTACAAATGATAACATGTGTATTAACTAGGTCTTAATAGTACAAATTGTTTCACACCTTATATTCAAACTATGGCATCAAAATCCGTCATTGCTAACCTTAGCAAAGTTGATAAGCTAAATGATGATAACTATAGCACATGGCTTCATAAGATTTAGTATGTGTTCAACAAGCATGATGTTTTAGATGGCATCAACCAAGTCATGGAAACTCTTGGTGTTGGTGACAGTGCTCAAGAAAAGGGAGACCAAGAAGCTTACCAAGCATGGAAGAAGATATGATTCTCAAGTGTGAGTAGAATCCTTCTGAACATGATACATGGGTGTATTTAAGAGAGAAATATGGGCTTACACTATCACTTGTTTAAGATAGCAAACCATTAAATTTGACACTTACAAAAAGCAGTATGATCATTGTATCATGTAATGTTCAAGAGTAATGTCAAAATAATAAGTGAATTGTGGACAATTGGTCTTATGCTTTCTAATGAGAAACACATTCAAGTTCTAATCTGGTCCCTTCTTAATAAATAGGAGCATCTGAAGATCAACATTACCCACAATGATAGAATTAAAACTCTCACTAATATAGCTCGCCACATTGAACTAGAGGATGAGCTACTTAGCGCTACAAATCCATGGCAAAGGCTTTTGCTGCCTAGTCTAGTTCCATGAAATATAATGGATAAAAGAAAGGAACTAGAGAAAAAGAAGCAAAGGAAGTAGAAATGGTCTTGAAAAGAATGATAATGCTAATTAAAGCAATCAAAAAAATCAATTTGGAAAGCAAAGGAAAGATAAGAGCAAGATAAAGTGCTTCAACTGTGGTGAATGTGAGCCACTTTGCTTGTTAGTGCTCGAAGCCTCCAAAAGAGAAGGTAGCACTTAAAATTGACTTTCTCTAGTTTTGCTAATATCTCTAGTGTTGTTCTTGTCTTGTGTAGATTATAGACTCAGGTTCCGCAGACCTTGTGACTAGAGATTAAAAGTCTTTTGTATATTTATGCTGAGTTCTTTGGGCTCTAGATAAATATATGTAGGGAAAAAAAAATGCAAAGGTTGGTGTGAAAAGGATCAGCATATGCAAGTTAGTTTTGCAAAGTGGCAAGAATCTCATCCAAAATGATGTTCTGTTTGCCCCAAAGATTCAACAAAATCTAGTTTCTATTATTGTTCTTTTATTTTTAATTTTATAGCAATGTTGTTGACATTTATCGCAATAGAGTTTATTTCGATAGTGGACAAGTAGGGATGGCTTTATTGTTTTGAATTCTGATAGATATATGTTTGATTATTATGTTGATCATTTTGTTTCCTTAAATATATGTTCTTCATGTTATACGAATAGTGATGTTTATGTTTGACATGCTAAACTAGGCCACATAGAGTAAGATAGGATAAACCAGCTTGCAAGGTAGGACCGCTGGGTCTAGGGGTGAGCACGGGACGGGACGCATCGGGATTTTGCATGTTCCGGTCCCGTCCCGATTTTGATTCGGGACACAAGAATGTGTCCCGATCTTGGTCTTAGTCTTAACTTGTCCTGATTTTATCTCGTCCCGAAAAAAATCAAAACAAAATTGAGGTCGGGATGGGATCGGGACGCAAGCTGTCAATTATGAGCTAAAAAGAAAAAAACAAGAAATAAGATATCAAGCAAAAACTCAAAATGAAAAGCTCGTTGTGCAGCCTAAAACATTGACATATTGAATCTAATTAGAACAAAACCAATTTCAATTCTCAAATCACAGAAAATATAAACGACAATTCACAAACAATAGAAAACAATTATTCTAATGTCGGAGGATCATTAGCTGAACTTGAGGGTCCAATCCTATTGTCACCTGTGCAAATAACCAAAGTGTCATAGTTAATTAACAATTTAAGTATAAAAAATTTAAATAGAATATTGTCAAGTCATAAAGTTACCTACACTTGGACACTTGGGCTATGAGGGTTCCCCTTACACTTGGACAAACCATTCTACTTGGGAGAGACTAGACCGGGTTTCGTTTTCCCCAATATGGTCTCAAGTTTTCTCTCAAACCAGGATCCAGCACCTCTCGCGTACTCTTTCTGATCATCATGGTCTTTTATTGTCTTTTAATCTGATTTCCTTACAAGGACCTTGCAGCTTTCGATTGCAAGATATGTGACTTAGACATCAAGGCTTCTTGGATGTGGTTAGGAATTCATGAAGCAGGCCAATGTTTGCCCGTGGCATGATGAAACTGTTTCTGAAGTTGAATAGATTAAATAGGGCGCCATCAGAGTGGAATAAAGAGGTTTTTGGCAACATTTTCAACAAAGTTAAGGAAGCCAAGGATAAGGCAGCTACTGCTGAGGCTTCCTATGACAGGGATCCTTTATTATCACATCTCTTGGAAATGAAAAGGTGTAACGCCACCTTGAATCTGGCTTTGGCAATGGAGGAGGATTTCTGGAGATAGAAAAGTGCTTGCAAATGGATTCAGGAAGGGGAGAGAAACTCTAGATATTTTTACAATATGGTGAAGAAAAAGAGACTAAAGTCACAAATTTTCCAGATCATGGACAATGACCAGCTGCTGACTGATCCAGCTGCCATTAAAACTTCGGCTATTGACTATTTCAAATCCTTTTTTTCTGATTCTGACCCAAGAGAGGTTAATTTGACAGATTTGAATCTTATCCCTACCATCCTAACACCTGCTGATGAAGAATTGCTTTGTTCAATCCCAAGTCTTGAGGAAATCAAACAAGTGGTTTTCAGCATCGATCCAGGGAGCGTAGCAGGCCCTGATAGCTTTGGTTCTCATTTTTTCCAGTCTTGTTGGGAAATTATAGCATAGGATGTGTTGGATGCGATTGTGGACTTCTTTAATGGTAGCCCTCTTCTTAGGGGATTTACTTCAACTACTATCACGCTGATCCACAAGATTACATCCCCTAAGACCTAGAAGGACTTCCGCCCTATCAGTTTATGTAATACCACCTCTAAAATTCTGTCAAAGTTGCTATGCAATAAGCTGGTTCCATGGCTTCCTAAACTGATCTCGTCTTCTCAAAGTGGCTTCATCCCGGGGTGCCTAATCAGTTATAATATTCTACTGGCTCAAGAACTCATTCACGATCTTGGCAAGGAAGATTCCAATGTTCTTCTTAAACTTGACATGCAGAAGGCCTACGACTAGATGGACTGGGGATTTTTATTAGCTGTTCTCAGAAAATTTGGATTTCTAGCCCGTTGGAACGCCATGATTTCCAACATTATCTCTAATTGCTAGTTTTCTGTTCTCATTCACAGGGGATTAGCTGGATTTTTCAAGTCTGAAAGAGGATTGAGGCAAGGGGATCCCATCTCACCTGTGCTGTTTTTGTTAGCTGCGGACGTTTTGTCCAGACATTTAGACCATTTGTTTGAATGTAACCCGCAATTATTTTTCGATGTTCGGGAAGAAGCTAGGATTACCCACCTAGCTTATGCGGACGACATGATTATCTTCACTAGAGCCACCAAGGTGGGGTTGAGATGTCTACACAAATATGAAGAGGTTTCTGGCCAGCTGATTAGCCCTGCAAAAAGTACGTTCACTTTTCTTCGCAGTAGGCCTGACTTGGTACATCTGACTTCGGAGATTACGGGGTTTACTCATCAGCAACTTCCATTGACTTATCTGGGCATTCCTCTGTATAAAGGAAACCAAACTTCAGCCATGTATGAGGGCGTGCTTGCAAAGATTCATAGGAAACTGCTGTCATGGAATCACAATCTACTCTCAACAGAAGGCAGGCTTCTGTTAATAAAGAGCACTCTATGCTCCATTACATTGTATGTCTTTCAAGTTCTCCACCCCC
>JACFYI010003740.1:358126-368913 GCA_014898755.1 Handroanthus guayacan
TGCCGGGCCCAAAATATTGGGCCTGGGATGAACCTAAAATCGGCTCGTCTATGAACAGTACCCCGGCCTGGCCGAGCTGGGCCGGACGGTCTGATTCGTTTTGACACCTCTAAGCTTAACATGAACATGTCCTGGTGATGCCAGTCCAATGAAAAGACCCGTGTCCACAATTTCAGAATATGATTAACTAATGACTGGCATATGTGGAGTATATTGTGACATACCCCTAGTTGTGGTGGTTGAGGCACGTAACATTCTGCAGTAAGTCTAGATTGATAAATAATGGGCACCCATATTTGTCCTTGCAGGCTAAGATAGAGAAATAATGTAAATACTAGAAGGACTGTGAATAAATACTATTGTCCATTACAAGTACTTTAAATCAAAATGCAAGTATGATTTTGTCACCTCATTCATTCTTCTTCAAACGTGTCACTAAAAATGCTCACCGAATGCCTCACAGTATGTATGACAGAAAGATGGTGGGTCCATTTATATCTTACGATAACAGAACGTGAGATACAAACATAAAATAAGAGACGAAGATCTTGGTGGATAATAAATGCAAGTATATAAATTACTACCTAGCATTTTGTGGACCACGTGGTTGTCCTCAATTGTCACCGTTTCTCATACAATCTCATACTCTTTCGGACGTTGGAGCTACTAGTCATGACCATGCCCATACCTATTTTTCAACTTCCTTAAAAACTGTTGGAAAAATGGGTTTTGAATATGGGTCGCTCGGAAGGGCTAACCCGACCCATATTAATTGGAGGGAGTAGTTAGGAGTTTGAATTTGGAAAAACTCCCTAAAAACTACTCCTCCACTAATTAGGGGATTAGGGGGGTAATGTAAGAAATAAGGAGAGAGATTTAAGAACAGAATTCTCTGCAGAAAAGTATTCCTACGGGGAATGAAATTCTCTCTCTACAAATTTTCTCTCTCTCTCTCTCTACAGAATTCTCCCTCTCTCTCCTCTTTCTACGTTTTCTCTTCCCTAAAGAAAATACTCTCTCTCCTATCTTATTACATCCTCTCTCTACATGTGTTGTAATAAAAGAGAGTTTGTAATAACGAATGAGAAACTAATTACTATTGGTATTTGGGTTGTGAAAAATCGAATTATTTCCCATAATTGGTTATTTAATTCGGACCGTAGAGACAATCAAGAACGGTGATTCAAGTCGATTACAATCTGGAATAAGGGGCGATCAAAATTCAGTGATCGAGTCTATTAAGATCCGAGACGGGTAGGTTTTCGTAATTAAATCCGAAAAATTAATTTTCGTGTTTTGTTAAAAGCATGATTTGATTCGTATGAATAGTATTTACTTTCATTGGTATCAGAGCCATCTCGGCTCGAATTTTGACATGATTTATGCAAATTATGATATTTATGTGTTTATATCATGTTATGTTTGCATAGAATTAAATTACATGTTAGAAAATTATGTTGCTTTTACATATAATGAATTATATGCAATTTCTTCCTAGCATGTTTGAATATGCCCGAATAGATTCTGGATTTTTCTGAATTTTTTCGGTATGATTCATGTTATGAAATTCATATGGTTAGATAGATCTTTTCGAGACGAGTTCAACCATATATTATGCATAATTTTTGGTGATCTGTACGATTTTATATGAATTTTTGAAGATAAATTCGTGTATTAGAATTTTGTGATATTCTGAATATTATGAAGAATAAAATTAAATCCTTATATGCGAATCCCACTCTCGATATGAAGTGTTTGATTTTCAAACACGTATCTCGAAACCTCAAAATAGAAATCTGACAATACCAATGAGTTCAGGACGGTCGAAAATGGGGTAACCAGAATCCGGTGGTCAGAAAACACCGGGAAGGCGGTGCGTGTAACACATGCACCACCAGAGCGTGTGAACATGGGTCTGGACGATTGTATGACAACCGCTGCCACGTGTACGACGTGGGCCAATAACAGTTAGCCATGTGGCGCAACCGTCGTACGTGGCGGTTATGTGGGGTGGTTGACCAGTCAATGGTCAAACCAACTTCAACCGACATGGACCATTCACCAACTGACACGTGGATAATAGTGACACATCATCATGCCATGTGGCATGCCATGTCATTGAGCCACGTCAGTATAGAATCTGCCACGTCATCACGACACGTCAGCAGGAAGCCATGTCACATTACCATGTCATGTTGACACGTCAACATATTTTGACACGTGTCCATGACACATCAACGACTGTGGCTCACGTGTCTTGCCATGTCAGAAAATATGTTAAAAAAAAAAAAAGGAAATGCCTGGAACAGACGCACACTACCCCAGCCGTAGCGGTGGCGCATGCGACCTGTTCCGGCGTTGGTTTTTTACCCGAAAAATTCTGACATGCTTCGATTTTACTTTTTGATTTTTTGGTGAATTAAAATAAATTTTTCGAAATGAAGAAAATATTTTTCCTTAATTTTGATCTTTTGAAGAATAAAAAATTGAGAAAAATTATTTTACTTGGAGAAAAATTCTGAAATTTTTTATGAGCAATCAGAAAATTATTATCTAGAGGGTTAGCTATGTGGTTCGGAATTTTGAACACTTATGAATATGTTGCTCTTAATTGCGCTTGAAAGATGTGTTTTTTCACGTAATACTTGATGAGATTGAGCATGATTTGTATTCTGAATGTGTTTTTATATTCTGAAATATTAACCCTATTAATTGTTTATCCCATTTTAGATAAGACGATAATGAGAAACGCTCAACGTGCCCTTCGGGGGCGAGGTAGAGGTTTCAGAGTTCCTGAACAACGCGAGAAAACCACGGAGTTTCTCACGTATCAAAGAAGAGAGTCAGATACGCTTTCTCAACACTTTGAAATTATGGAAAGGAAGTATAATGAAATTATTTCCCTGGGGGAAAGGTGTTTTGTGGGCAATGAGCTAAAACTTATACGACTTTGGCAATGGTCCTTGCCAGAGGATTTACGGGAAAAGTTCTATAAAATTCATATGTCAGTGGAATATGACAAAACACTAAATGAGGTTAAGGAGGCCATACTCAACTGGTGGGTTGAAGATACTAAAGGAAAAGTGAAAGTCCGCTTGTCTCGCAGTGTGCAGACTAACTTACGAGATATCACTATGAGAAAGACACCTTTGAGATTTCGTGTGTGCGATAAACTTTCGACTAGTATCAGCAAGATGGCTTCATGTGATAGAATACACCGAGAGACAATGGTGGGTAGAAGCTTTCAGGGAGAAGAGTGATTATGTACTAGTAGTAGTTTACATTTTCACTTGTAGTTGTTTTGTTTATTCTTCTTATGAAACATGTAATAATTTTCAAGGCATTGGATAATCTTGAAATATCATTAACTTTTAAATACATGTCATATATTTCCTTTATTCCAAGATGTGTTCTTGAGAATTATGCAATTTATTTTTAATTGTAGTGGGAGATTTTAGGTTGGTAGAATTAGATTAGGTTGGTAGAATTAGAGGAATTCTCACCTAAAACTTATTTTGTAACTTAAGAATTAGGTTTGTGATAATGTAACATTTGGTTTATAGATGATGATTGGGAACATAGTGAACTTTCGAATCTATGCCCTATGTTTATTATCATTGAACTTAATTTTTGAAGTACAAAATTGAATGTGTATATAAGATAAGCATAATTATAATTGTCACTCCTTAGTACATAGACTATGACTTAGAAATTAACCATAGCTAATTTGAACTTAGAGATGCCACAAACTTAGTTGCACTTGAGGAGCAAATAGGCTCTATTGTACGGCTCTGCTCATTAAGAGTAAGACTATAAAATCTACTAAGTGTGGAAAAGGACGAGATTTCTTGACTCAAACAATCTTGGAATTGCTCATGGCATATTGGTATACTTTATTGAGAAGTATATAGGAATTATTGACACTCACTTGAGTCAGCTGAAATCAAGTTTCACATTTGTGGATCATGTCAAGTATAATGTGCTAGTAAAAGGTTAGCTAGCCATATTTTTGTTATGAGCAGCAAGTGCAAACTGTAGTCTAGTCCCTTATTGATTGTTGGTGCATTTGAAAGAAATTGACACATTGTGTGAATGTGAACGCTTTCTCTCATGATGCACAACATATCGAAGTTGAGGATGAGCAACTTAGGGTTGTTAAGTCTATTAATTGCCTTATGACTAAACCTAGTTCCAAAAAAGCTTTGGGCTTCAATTATGAAAGAAACTAACAGAAAGGTAATAAAGGTAAGGGGACTGAGAAAACGTCCTAGAAGAACAATTCTAATCTCTACGCTTTGTTGTCTGAATCCTATCCTATGTGGATATAAATTCAAGAAACAACAAAATATGGGACTAGAGATGATGAAGCATATGCAGTCTTGTCAAATTCCTCTATGTGTTGGAAATTTTGACTTGTCTGATATTCTTCGTAGGATAAAATTTAAGTTTGTCGTTCAAAGATATTATGGTTGGTGTTCTATAGATAACATTTATTATGGTAGTAGACATCTAAGGATTGGTTTCTCAACTGAAATAGACAAGTATTATGCTGAAGATTTTTTTTCGGTAAATACTTGCTCATCTAGTCATGCAAGTACAAATGAATGTATTTGGTATATAAGACTAGATCACATTAGACAAGAGAACATGAATCAACTAATGAAAGATGAACTGTCGAGTTCTTATTTTTTTTTTTTTTGTAAAAGTTGATTTAATTGCTTGTGGGCTTTATCTTGCCAGAGATAATGAGAAAACCAATTTAAAAGGCCATCGGGGCTATATTTCTGTTGCAATTAATTTATTTAGAGACATCATTATTTGTGATTTGATGGAAGTGGGAGGCTAGACATGGAGCCTTGTATTTTCATTACATTGATAGATAGATTCTCACATTATATTCATGTCCATTAGACCACTCATAAATCTTAAACACTGGGGTGTTTTAGATATTATAGAATTAGAATGGATGATCAAATAAACGAGAATATAACAAATCTTGAGAGTTGCTTTAGAGCAAAAATATCTATCTACCTAGTCAATTTGAGGATCTATGTAATGAAAAGAAGACAGTGAAACAACTGATTATTTCTCGTATACCTCTTTCAAGTGGTGTTCCTGAGAGAATGATAGGATGTTGTTGAATAAGACAAGGTCCATGCTGGTGCAAGTTAACTTGTCAATTTCCTCTTGAGGAGATAAATTTGTTAATTGCAGCCTACTATTTGGATTATGTGTGTCCAAAGTTAGTACCATCTACATTGTATGAACTTCGGGCTAGTATGGGGCTTGACTAAAGTAACCTTAAACTTTGGAAGTCGACTGTTGTACCTTCATAGGATACTAAGAGCAGTCAATAGGTTACATGTTCATAAGTGATAGCGTTGATGGAACTATTGTTGAAATCAAATCATGAAATATATTTGTGGAGAGTGAACCTCCTAGTAGCCGTGAAATAAAGGGAAACAAGACCTTTATCAGGTTAATTGATTCCGAAATTGGCTTTGTAGCATATGGATAAGTGGAATTTTTGAGAAGATGTATTACTACTCAATTTCAGTGGGAGCTACTCCCGAGCAATTAATCTATCAGAAGCCTAAATTCGAAAAGGTATTAGGAACAGAATGCCAAAAGTTATTTAGAAATTGAAAGGCATAGATATATTGAATTTCCAATGAACAAAGAAAAGCCTAAGGCATACGTGTAAGGTTTTGTCTTATCCCAAAAAGTATGAATAAATTAAAGTAATAGAAAAGTAGATGGAGTTAGTTTGATTAAACTAAGTCTGGGAAATGGTTGATCAAATTTTGGGGTGTGTAGCTCTTGAGAATCTCTGAGTTCTCAAATATTGAGCAAAAGCTTGTGAGCTATAGCATTGGACTGGTGGCAAGAGGTTACACTCAACAATAGTGTTGATAATATATAAATCCTTTTTCACCAGTGGTAAGACTTACTTCCAGTTACTCGATGTTAGCCATATTAGCTAACTTAGATATAGAATTACATTAGATGGATGCTTAGACTGTTTTTTCTCAATGGAGATCTTGAGGATGAAATCTACTGGTACAACTAGTAGATCTTGTCTTCTAAGCCAAAGATAGAAGATCTAAAATCAAGGTGATCAATATATGGTTTTAAGCAGTCTACTCAACAATGGTATTTGAGATCTTCTAGAGCTATAATCTCAAATGAGAGTGATGAGACCATTGTATTTAAATTAAAGGTTCAGTAAGAGTTTGTAATTCTATCTCTCTATGTCAGGGACATATCATTAGCTAAGAACGATAAGGAGTATAATAATTCATAGAGATCGTTCTAAGAGACTTTATGGTGTCTCAAGAATCATATATCAAAAGATATTAGAATAATTCAATGTGGAAGTTGCATACCTTATGATACTCCTATGGCTAAGTATGGAAGTATAAGTTACGTATTACGCCCAAAACTCCTAAAAGAATTATAGATGTCCAAAGTACCATATAAAAATGTTGTTGAGAGCTTAATGTATACTATGGAGGTATGTATGCTCTGATATGTCAAAGTAATGGGTCTAATTAACAGGTATCAATCCAATCTAAGAAAGAAATATTAGATTATCTAAAATGGGATTTTAGAGATACCTAAAACATACTGCAGATCATTTCCTATCTTATTCAAGGAAAGATCCAGACCGAAAAGGATACACAAAATACTGATTCGAGTAGTGATTTGAGTATAGGTAATCACTTTTGGTTATGTGTTCTTGATAAATGAGAATGCGATGTCATTGAGCAACAAGAAATTAACTTGTGTATTGTTGTCCACAATTGATGTTAAAATTGTGGCATGTAATTCTGCAGTACAAAGTGTTTGGGTTAAGAAGTTCTTACGATATTTGGATATGACAAGTCTAGTAGGAGCAGACACAATTTGTTGTGATAATTAATCAGCCATTGCTTGAGTAATGACCCCAAATATCATGGTGAGACCAAACACAAAGATATGAAACTCAACTATGTGAAAGATATAGTTGAGTATAAGGAGGTGACGCTTAAATATATGTCTACACATACATTGTTGGCTTGTTAAGCGTATTCTTGGGTTGCGTGGAGTATGTTTATATTTGAGCTTATTCATATCCTTTTATTGTATGCTTATCTTATGAAATATGAACATTTTGATACACATGCTTGATGTGATATCTTCAAAGGTATGTCAGACAAGTTGAGATTGGCTCTCTCACACGAGCAATCGCCTGATGTCGAGTAGCGTGCAAAGATGAGGCATTTTTATGTATTTTGTATAAATGTTGCCTTAGTCTAAGTGTGACTAAGATGAGATTACTATTGAGAATTCAATAATCGAAATGGATTACCCACAATCCATTAACTTGTCGATAAGCTAGATGTGAGTTGTTCTCGAGATTGTTATAAGGAGGACGAACAAAGGAGAAAACGCAGGTTAAGTGTTGAGATACACTCGGACCAAGATCTGTACGATGCTTTATTGAGCAAGAGACATACGCTTCCGACAGGGAAGAAGCTGCATCGTAGCACATGTTTCAAACCGTGTGTGCTTAGAGTGACCATTTAGGTAATGAGCAAATGAGTCTCTATTTTCTCATTGTGTGAGACCCAGAGGTAAATATGACCTCATGTGATACCTTTAGTACTTTAAACTGTTTCTTGAGTTCTTGTTCCAGTGTTACTACTTTAGCATGCTACTAATAGCCATGAATAATCCGGCAATGCAGTGCATGTCTAGGCAAGCAGCTGAAATGAGAAGGAGAGACTCGAGTTGGAAAGGAAGACTATTCTTTTACTAACACTTGACTTATATTCAAGCTAGCCAGCCAATTATGTTTGGATCATAATTGTGAATACATGGGATTAGTAATGGTTAAGTATACTCTTACATTAGATGTTTAAGGGATAAGAGATACGTTGACTAGTGTAGTAAGAAGAAAGTCTGGGATATAGCGAGATAAAAGTCCTCATTGCATTTTTGAAGTTGAGCTGCTGTATATCCTTAACCGGTGTATAGTTTATAGCTCTTGTTCGTTATGCTAACCGGTCACACTGCCCATTTACCTGTATGGATAGTATTGAGTTTCTAATAAATTGAGATTCGGGTTCAGCCTATTTTGTGCGAATGGGAGATGTTGAAAAAATGGATTTTGAATATGGGTCGCTCAAAAGGGCTGACCCGACCCATATTATTTGAAGGGAGTAGTTAGGAGTTTGAATTTGGAAAAACTCCCTAAAAACTACTCCTCCACTAATTAGGGGATTAGGAGGGTAATATAAGAAATAAGGAGAGAGAATTAAGAACAGAATTCTCTGCAAAAAAGAATTCTTACGGGGAATGAAATTCTCTCTCTACGAATTTTCTCTCTCTCTCTGCAGATTTCTCCCTCTCTCTCCTCTCTCTACGTTTTCTCTTCCCTAAAGAAAATACTCTCTCTCCTGTCTTATTACATCATCTCTCTATATGTGTTGTAATAAAAGAGAGTTTGTAATAACGAATTAAAAACTAATTACTATTGGTATTTGGATTGTGGAAAATCGAATTATTTCCCATAATTGGTGATTTAATTCGGACCGTAGAGACAATCAAGAACGGTGATTCAAGTTGATTACGATCTGGAATAAGGGGCGATCTAAAGTCATTGATTCGAGTCTATTAAGATCCGAGATGGGTAGATTTCCGTAATTAAATTCGAAAAATTAATTTTCGTGTTTTGTTGAAAGTATGATTTGATTCGTATGAATAGTATTTACTTTCAAAAACATTTATTTATATGACTGAAGAAAGTTATTATAATCAAAATCTTACTTAGAGGATGTTGCATCAACCACCAACGCTTACTTTTCCCCTTTGGGATCCACTATGCATCTCATTGTATAAAAACGATAGCACGACACTATCGCAGCTGAAGTTATGTGCTTCATGAATACTTTGCATGAGCAGCTAGTACTGATACCCATTGCTAAAAGTGTCTGGACAGATTAATGCCTAATAGCATCAATGCACATGTTTTCTTCTTTTTTGGTGAGAAAAACAAGACTGGATCGAAGAACCCGATATGGCTACTCCAACCAAAGGAACTCAACTGCTACAAAATGGTCATTTTGCCAAAGCTTGCTAGTACAATACCCAACTTGATCACCACAACCCCATCAACATACTAGTGAATAAAGCCCCACTTCTCATCGGACCAGCATTATAGACCAACCACCACTAGCCCATAATACACTTTGCCGAGTTCGACATCATCAATGAGGTTCGAGCCCGAGTATTCAAAATGAAAGTGACGATACTTCACCACTAGACCACCATGTTGGAGGTGCATCAATACACATATAAGTGCATATTGATGGACCTCTTTAATCGAGCTATAATCATTTATTTGGTGTATCTCACAGCAACAATATAATGCACTAAAATATGAGCGCCTTTGAACTCATTAAGATAATGACTAATTTTCAAGTGTACTTAATATTAAGTTTGTTGAATTTTAAAAAAAAATTAAAATTTTGTATATTTAGCAAATTAGGTGAAAATGTCAATTTTTCCCCAAAGAAAATATTTCTATTGAAAATAATATTGATTTGAAGTTGTAGTTCTTAGGCACAACTTTTATATTATATTAATTAACGAAACGAAAATTGATCAAGTCACGTTTTGGAAATAGGACACATAAATAAATTTTAGAAAAATAAAATAAGTTGGAAGTCGTGGCTTCAATCTTCGACTGATTGAATTCTAATTTGTTTAAAAAAAGTTAAAAATCGTGATTCAAAATCAGGTATAACTATAAAATTTGAATCCTTTCCAAATTACGATATTTTGTGAATTAATTTTTTATTTTTATAATATTTAAATTATTCAACTCGAGTAGTTCATTGTTGTTAATGAAATTCATATTTCTAAATTTAACAATATGTAGTTCAGTGTTTTGTCCGTTATTCAATATTAGTTTAAATTATTGTTTATGGGCTTTCTACTATCCTAATCAATTGTTTTAGTCTACTATCATGTACCATCTGTATGCCATTGATTTTTTATGGAACAAATGGGAATCAATGGATCTGAATTTTGACTGTTTGCTCTAAACAAATCCTTGTTACGTTTATTGAAATTTCAAATGTACCCCTTAGTAAATTTATTTAATATGCAATTTCAAATTTCTCAAGTAAATTTATTCAATTTGGAATTTCAAATTTCTCTATTGGCCTACCAATTGATACTGAAAATCCAAAAATTTTAAGGAGCAAAAGCATCAACTCCGTTAATAACTTGTGAACAAGTAATTCGCAAATAAAAAGATGGAATGTAACGAAAAGGAGAGCCAAACAAAATCATGCATTAACATCAATGGTGTGGATGTTTTCTGGATCTGTTAAGCTGTACTCGACCTCAACAAAAGAAATCGATCTGATAGAGAAATGTGGGATCCACCTGCAAGATGGAATGCACGTTAGGCTAGTGGAGAGCGTCCTCCGCTAAAATCCACCAATACTTAAGTTAATATAAGACTTAAGATGAGGTTGAACAGGGGAAGGACTGAATCTGGTGGTTGAAGTATTTAATATGTGATTAATGAACTTCATAAATGAGCCTGATATTTATAAAAGTAATAACTGAGGAATGTGGATGGTAAAAATTTCCTTTTATCCCCAATTGCTGCCTAGATAGAGTCTTCGAGTGAAATGATGGCAAGGTCTGATCAGCCATTTGATCGACGTGACAGTTTTGTAGGCTACTATTGCAACCCGCTGTGAACCTACAATAGACTAGTCTTGCCATGG